>CM070016.1:12840244-13337744 GCA_036247105.1 Cirrhinus mrigala
AAAAACTGCAACAATTGCACCTCATTTCTAAACAAACAATGTTGAATTTGCGTAGAAGCAACATAGGAAGCATATTTTAAAAATTAACTTACAAAAATCATCCCATAAACCTATTATTATAAATGTCCCATTTTGCGCTGGCTTTATTTAGGGGAAATAACTCCAGATAATATTTCAGAAGCAGAAATACTTTTTTTTTTTTTTAGAATTTCTGAATGAGCAGTTAAAGTTTTATGTTGCTGTTGTTTATTTATATAGTATATTTTATTTTAATTTATTTAATTTGTATTCATTTGTAATTAATAATTAATTTATTTTGTATTATTCAATATAATATAATAAACTATAACATAATATAAAATAATAAAATATAAAATTCAGATTTACATTTACGTATTTAGATTTATAAAAATATATTTATATATATATATATATAATATATAAATTCATATATATGTTTACAACAGCATTATTGCAAATATTGATCTGCAATTACAACTTAATATTTCACTTAGAATTTCCATCAACCAAACCACAACATGCAAGTGAAAATATTTAAGGTATATGTCACATGATGTTCACATGAAATGAAAAAAAAAAAAAAGTAAAGAATTACACATTTAAAAAATGTATTAAAGAATTAAAAAAATGAAAAAGGCAATAGTAATCAATAATTGCAGAAATGTATTTTTTGTTAAACACAAATATTAATATTAATAATTATACAATAATAATAATAATAATAATAATAATTATATATAATAATAATAATAATAATAATAATGTAACATCAAATCAGCATATTAAATTATCATTTCAAATCAACCAGACCATGACATGGAGTTAAAAATATATATATTTTAAGAATTGAAAATTAAAATGACAACAGTAATCAATATTAATTGTAGTAATGCAATTTTCATAGCTACATACATTATAATAAACACATAAAGAATGCTGGAAAAATGTATCATGGTTTACTGACATGTAACATTAAATCAGCATATCAAAATTATTTCTGAAGGATCATGTGACAGTAAAATAATGGCTGTTGCAAATTCAGCTTTACCATCACATTAACAAATTACATTTTAATATATAAGACAGAAACTGTTATTTTAAATTGTAATATTTCACAACATTACAGTTATATATTAAACACAAACAAAGAAATACAATTTGTTCGTATATAGCATATACAGAAACTCTTTGTGGTTTAAAAAAAAATCATCCAGGAAGCATCTCATAACGTGAAAGATGGAGTTTGCATGGAGTTTGATTGACAGGTGATCTGACCAATCATAAGGCCGAATCTGCCATTTTGTCTGACAAACAAACCAGACAGGAGAGCAGATTTACATCAGTGAATCTGAACTTGAAAAATGGCATGTATTGACGTCTTTCTGCGGTTGAAACAAGATACTATCTGATGCTCATGTTTATTTCATGCTAGTTAAGAGGAAGAGATGATCTGTATCGGTTTATGTTCCGCATGCACAGTGACCTGTGACCTGTCACGACACAGCAAAGAGCCACAAAATGATAATTATTGTTTGAAATTCTTTAAAAAATGACAAAATTTAAAATCTGAGACTTTCATACCTAATGTAACCTGCATTGTCAGTGTCCTCGTTTCTCCACAATATATTTTTCACGGCGTGAGAACGTGATGTGTGGCATGAGAGTGCAGGTCTTTGCGAAGGGTCAGTTTCCCCATTTCTGTTTCATAGGTTTGATCACTGTATTATTCGTCTGAAATGCATAAAGTGGCATCAGGCCTGGCAAAACTTTTCTGGAGTCATGTACAAGCGCAGGTACGCTACAGCAGGAGGGCTGGAAATGCTGGTGTACTGTGTTTCATGCAAGGGTGGGTGTCTGAAGGCACCGCTGGGGGACTTTTAATAGTTTAAAGCAGATGAGACTCAGTCTAACACTTGATTTGCTCTTTTTAGCCTGCAGTTTCAGTTACTGTAGTCTATGGGGCACTGCTGTTTCGCTGACATCTGATATTGCTTTCAACTATGTGCCTCTAATGAAGTTTAGCTAGAACAGCAGCACTGAGTCAGGATATGCTTAAGTATCCTCTGAGTTTCTGGGGCAGTAACCCAGTATGGACAGTACTGGGACTTACTGCACCTTTGTGAAATATAATATTGCATTATCTCACATTTATGATGAAGCTAAGTACAGCACAACTCATAATAAATGAGCTCATTTATTCTATTGCTTTTAACTCATTAACATCAATATCATGTTATTGGTTTGAGTATTATTACCGACCTGACATTTACGGACAAGTATTAATGATTTGAAACTGTAGCGAAAAGTTCACTGCTACAAATCAGCCCCTCAATATTCTTTAGCACGAACACACAGTGACCTTTTTGCTGACGTTAAAGGACACTTTGTTTATCAGTTTACCGTCAGCTTTAACTGGTTTTCTTTACTAGATCAGATCAGCTCACTTCAACACTCTCAAGAAACTCAGAGTTTGCTGTTCACAGAATGAATGTTTATTGTTATGAGATGTGAACTCCTGTGTCGCATCTTTCACCCTGACGTACAGTATCCCACAATGCTTTCATTCACCACTGCTTCTCCTCTAAACACTTTTTTTGACAGATAATTATAACCCAGGCTCAAGAAAAATGTGTCTATAGCAGGGGTGTGCGATATGACGATTTTTGATCGTGCACGATAAAAATGTTTCCACGATCTGCTTTTTGAGAAATATCACCGTGTCCCGCTCTCATCTGCAGTTCTGGCGCCTCCGTCTCAATATACTGTACAACGCGACATACATTCACTTCAGTGTTAACTCAGCGGTAGTTACACTCACGGGACACTGCACTTATTCATAATCACAAATGTACATTATTTGTTTTAAAATCTTGCCGGTTAAACATTTCATTTGCGTGCTGTTCCGACATTCGCTTTTCCACTGCGCGTACACCTGAAACGTGAATACTGTTAAATAGCGCCTAATTACTGAACAAAGTTATGTATCACGTCTGCTTGCGCTACTATTGTCAAAACACACAAGGTTCACATATAAAAACACTTTATAGAAGCGTATGTCTAAAGTGAAAGTGAACAATTGAATTGAGAGAGAAAAAAAACGGATGCCTGCCTGAATATTAGAAGTGCAGCTCTTAAAGGGGCAGTACTAAACATGCTGCCGCTTGTCATCAAAGGAATAGTTAACCCAAAAAAGATAATTCTGTCATTATTTACTCACTTACATGTTGTCCCAAACCTGTATTACTTTCTTTCTTGTGCTAAACACAAAATAAGATATTTTGAAGAATGTGGCTAACCAAACAGTAGCTGGTCCCCATTGATTTTAATAATATAATTTATCAAATAGACAACGTTCAACAGAACAAAGAAACTCATTCAGGGTTAAAACAACCTGAGAGTGAGTAAATGATGGTATTAAAATAAAACACTATGACATAATTGACAGACAGAGGACAGATTTTTTATTTTTGGGTGAACTATTCTTTTAATTGTTATGAAAACAAAACACAAAGAGAAGAATCACTCACTTCTCTTGACTGAAGAACTTTGATACAGTTGCTTTAATAAGAACCAGTGTAAAATTTATGTGTATATATAATAAGTATATAGTGTTTTAATACTTATTTTTTATATTTGTAAATTCAATTGCTTGAATGCTACTGCTAAATACACCTACTGTACCTGAAAAATAAAGCGCTGTTTGTATTCTTTGTTTTTATCTTTTAATAACAAAGATAAAACAACGACAAAGATTTTTATCTTCGCTCACTTTGGCCTAAAAATCTGCTATTCTTTTTTATTTTATACTTTGTTACCTTGAAAGTCTATGTTTTTAAAATAGGGAAATTAGTTTGGCTGTACTGCTCAGACAATTTGCAAAATAGTAAAACCAACATGACAAAGAATCGTGACAGAATCGTGAATCGTGATATTTCTAGAAAAAAAAAATCGTGATATGATATTTTTGCCTTATCGCCCATCCCTAGTCTATAGTGACATTTTTTTTACAAAAAAAAAAAAAATCACATTGCTTCTTGCACATTTTACGTGAAATATAATAATACAATAAGTGGTGCTAAAAAGCGCAATCGATTTGATTCAGTATTGATTATTTTGGATATATTTCAGGTACAGTACAGTACAGTAAAATCTCTCAACTAATGCTGTAAAATACACATACTACTATAAAATTTGAAGCTTAAAATAAACTGTTTTTTTTCTTAAATTACACTAAATAAAGTTTTTATGATAAAAAAAAATTAACGATTACATAATTATATTTCTACTCCAATCTGTTTTTTGAAATATAAAGATTTAAATGGTGGCTGTCATAAAAACCTGACAGTTTTGTTCAAACATAAATTAAACATTGAAGAACATGAAAAATTATAATGATTATGTTACATGGTGCATATATTTAGCAAAATGCTCCTCTCTAGAGTTCATTTTTCCAGCTGACTAACAAGTTCATGGTCACCGAATTAGTTTTTTTCTGAGGTAAATGTGACGTTACATTGTTTACAAGCTGTTATACCGACGTCTTTTTGCAGTTGAAACACTGATTACGTGAGACACAATACGATTTTCGGGAAGTAAAGTTACAAACTTACTCTTCATTTTAAAGGAGAATTTCACTTCCAGAACAAAAATTAAACACCGCCAAAAGTGTTAATGAAAGAAAATGTGAGATAAAAGTGTGTTTGCTATTAAAAAAACATGCTATTTTAACCCTGTTTTTACACAGCTTTGAGTAAAACTAAAACTATACGCAAGTGCAAGTGTACCGGGTGAGCTACTGAGCAAGTTTACTATGCCAGAAAAACCATACATATGGAGCTGGATATATGATATAAACATTAACCCTTTAACTGTCACTCCCATTTTTGAACACAGACATAAAAATGCACTATCCAGACTTAAATTTGTATAATTCATGAATGAAAACATTTTGTAATATGATTTTGATGTACATTTTCCATGGTAATGCAATGTCTGATTTTAAAAAGCCTTTCAAAGGATGAATTTTGAAATTTTAATTTGAGCTGATATATAATTTCTTATGATATCTAAAGCGTGATACGGAAAAAGGCAATGAAGAAAGTCTTTTGTGACAAAGGTCAGAATTCATGTTATGATGTAGATTTTTTAAGTGGCACTCTTGACATATATTAATCTATTACTTTTCCTACATAATTTGTAACACAAAAATATGGTAAAATATCTATTTAGGAGTCTTAGACCTTTCCAGCGATGTATAGTTTGTCATGATTAGATTAGGATTTATTTGTAATATGGTAAAGTAAACTTAGGCGTCCCACAGGGTGGACGGTGACAGTTAAAGGGTTAAAATGTATTAGCTTACCATTCAAGCACTATATACTATGGTAACACAGCATTTAGCATGGAACCGTACGGAAATTGGCCTTCATTATTCAACATTCTGACCCGTAATAATAATTTGCTTGTTTTACCGTTGCTTTAAGATAATTATATAAAGAGTTAATTTGCAAAAACAGATAACTTCGTTTTTAACAATTTACAAAAATCATGTTTTTTCATTGTGCATTCCAATTAATCTCAATCAAACTGCAGTTAGGTTATTTTGACATAAAGTAAAAATAACTTAGCTAACTAACTCAAAAAACAATAAAAACATGATAACATAATAAAAAAGCATGATTTTTGAAAAGTTATCTATTTTTGCAAATAAACTCTTCATATGTACAACCTGATCTCACAGGAAAACATAATTTCATATTAATTTGTATGTGTATTGTAAATACCAAAAAAAAAAAAGAAAAAAAAAAATTAAAAGCATTAAGGTCCACCCCAACCATAGATATAACCAGTGTTGGGGAGTAACTTAACTTTAATTACACAATAAATCTAACTGTAATCTGTTACTGAAAAAAAGTGTAATTAAATTAGAGTTACTTATGAAAATATTAACAATTACATCTGAATATTTCTTGTACTGATTACTATTTCTTGCTATGATTTAACCACGGAAAAATCATAAAAATAAAAAGAGGTGCTTAAGTCTGAAGTGGCTGTGCTTTAAATTATTACAATCTTTAAACAAGTGATGAAGGGTTATGAACTTAATATCCTAATGATTTTTGCCATAAAAAAAATGTACTATATTGTTGGCTATTGCTACAAATATACCCATGCTACTTATGACTGGTTTTGTGGTCCAGGGTCACAAATGTACAGATGAGAATGAATTCATACAAATCAGCCACCAAATCACCAAAATGTAAACTAGTTATAAACTGTCATGTGATTGTGTTGGTAGAGTAAATTTAGGTAGAGCCTTTTTAAAAAGTTGTAAAAAGCCTTGTAAAAAGTTTTTACATTTTTTTGTTTTATTATTGTGATTATTGTTTTTATGATTATTCTACTTCCTTTTTTGTGATTATTAGGGGCCAAACACCGAAGGTGCGAAGGCACCTATTGTATCGGTTGGCGTTCTTATTATTATTCTTCCGTTTCTTCCGCTCGAGTCTATGGCAGCCCGTAGAACCGCTTGCGGGAAAGTTGTGAAATTTGGCACACTCATAGAGGACAGTCCCAACATTAACCACAGCAAGTTTGGAGTCTCTAACTCAAACTCTTTAGCGCCACCACCTGTCCAAAATTTCAATAATTTTATGCTAATAACTTTTGAACCGTAAGGCACAGAATCAAAATTCTTTTTTCCTCTGAATCCTTGGCTCATGAGTCGAATGAAGTCCGAAATTTTAAAATCGTAAGGTTTAGTTTTTTTCTATAAATTTTTGTTCGTAAAACCTACTTTTTCGAACTTGTCCTAGACGGTTTGTCTGATTTTCACCAAAATTGGCTCAGATCATCTTCAGGCCATGCCGGCAAAAAGTTATGGAATTCAAGTTGATTAGTCAAACCGTTTTCGAATGACGCGCAAACGATTTCTAAGAAAAGCCCGCAAAAATGGATGTGAAGCTGTATCTCCGCAACAGTTTGGCGTATTGAGGCCAAACTTGGTGAGTGTTATAACAAGCATGACTTGAGGCTACCTGCAGTGTTTCGGCGCAGTGCCACCTAGTGGTCAGGAGATACGAAAAATGGCTATTTTTGCTTATAACTTCTGAATGGTTTGGCCAAAAATCACAAAACTGATCTCTTTGAATTTGGTGAATAATGCCGAGTCCAACCATACCCAATTTTCCCATGTCAGCCATTTTGGGTGTCGGCCATATTGAATTTTGTCCAAAAAATGCTATATTTTACGAACGCATTGAAGTATCGTTACGAAACTCAGTATGAATCTTCGGCACCAAGCCCTGACAGTACTCAAAAAGTTTGGGGGCAGCGCCACTTTGTGGTCAAAAGTTATATTAATAAAGAGATTTCTAAAAATGCTAATAACTTCTGATTGCATTAGCCTATTGTAATAAAACTGTTGTCAAAATATTCCTTGGGCCATGCTGACAACATACATATCAATTATAATTATAATTATAATTACTTCGCCGAACTTTCTTTTCCGCCATTTTGATTAATGTACAAAACCTACTTTTTCGAATTCCTTCTAGACCATTGGTCCGATTTTCACCAAATTTGGTTCAAAGCATCTTCAGAAGATGCTGACTCAAAGTTATGGATTTCGTGTCGATAGACAAAACCGTTTTTGTACAGCGCCACTACACATTTGAGGCATAATGCCAAAATGACTCTAAGGCTGTATCTCAGGAAAGATTTGACATAATGACACCAAACTGCGTGTGCGTGTCATTGTCACCTCGCACAGAACACATCACATCAATTTGAAAACAGCACCACCTATTGGTCAAAAGTAATAAGCTATTAAATTATGTCATTGTTTGTATTTATGATTTTTCAGATTTTTCATTGATATTATCCTAAAATGACATTAATTACTCATTGTTAAGGTCAGTCTGTTGCTCCTTGCCATGCTTAGCTCATCATTCTGCTTTTTTTGTGCTTGGCCCCGCAATTGCTGCTTGCAGCTATATTTGTTTTTATTATTGTCTTTATGATTATTCTACTTCCTTTTATGTAAAGCACCTTTGTGTATGAAATGTGCTATATAAATAAACTTGCCTTGCCTTGCCTTGCCTAGAGCCTGCATTAGATAATTAGCCACTACTGTCTGGGGAAAGCAGTTGTGAAATCTATTAACGTTCACCTGTAAAACAAACCGTGTTATCAGAGGAACGTGAGCTGAAGAATCTGTTCTGAGCAACACTAATTGCGACGGACCGAGAGAAAGTAAACTAAAGCTGCGATGAGACTCCAAAATAATTAATACGGGGACTAAAACGTGACTCCTGTATTGAGTCCAAACAGAAGCCCCAGCCGTAACGATGATGGATGGACGCCTGCACCCTTGGCATTTCACATCAGCATAAAGCTCCCACATTACGCGTGCGCGGGGGACCCGCTGGGACTGTGAGACTTCCTCTCGGGGCCCTGCTGAAGAGAGCCTGTCTCATCATTTATGTGGAGCGGTCTCTTCGGTTGTGTAAAAAGAATGGGAAATAAAGCTGAGGTCTAATCAAGGACCCTCATCAGTGGAGCCAGTGGCATTTTTCCTGCTTTCGCCAAACGAAACAAACTCAATTACCATTAGAAAGCTGCCCCTCTAATGCGGACGAACAATGGCAGGCGCTTGATGGATCCACGCGGACCGTTACCGTCTGCCTTCCTACACCAATCACTCAAACTTCGGCGTGCGGGCCTTCTAATGGCCGCGATAACGGTGACTCATTACGATGTCATATCCTTCATGCCTGACTTCTTGTCAACCCAGACAAAGACCTGATACACGCTCCAGGCTAGCAGCCAATCAAATTGTTAGAAAATAAGCAGGGGCCATTTTAAATTTCCTCTCTGTACAGACAGTGTTTAAGATTGACTGACAGTGGAAAAACTGTGGGAAAGGACACTGAATGTATAATTTGGAATATATAAGCTCTTAGGCTCAACATATTTGTTGCTTTTTTGTACTGACTTTTATACACTCTAAAAAAATGCTGGGTTCAGCCCGTTGGGTCATTTTATTGGGCTATTTTTAATATTTTTACCCAGGTGCTGGGTTATTTATTTTTTACTCAAGTGCTGGTTAGTTTTTCTGTAACTAAGCTGCTGGGTCATTTTTAACGCTGGGTTATTCTTTTCTACCCAACCGCTGGGTTGAGCCCGTCTCTGACGAAACAACCCAGCTACTGAGTTACAGTCTGTCAAAGCGGGCCGAGAGATCGGTTTTCAGCACTGTCGATTTACACTTCTTCAGCAAAATAAAGGTTTGTATACATTTTATTTCATTTATAAAGTCTCGCAGGATGGAAACACCTTTTGCCTTGCATAAAATAAATGGATTTTATTCGTTATTGTACTGAGTTTAATCTTAAAATATGTTCTCTAATGTCAGTACTGTTTGTTTATGGGCAGTTTTTGGAGTCAGTCATTGGATCTTTTTGTTACGAGTGAAACGCAAGGCCGCAATCTGAAGTACGCGGTTAACCCGGCGAACAGCAACCCTTCATCGGCTCAGATTTCTGTGAGAATTAGTGCTATTTCAGTAAAAGGCGATTACAGAGAACAGTTGAATAACTAAAACTAAAATTCTACTTTTGAATGTTAAATTTTTTATGTCTAAAATGCTTGTTAAATGGTATATATATTGTATTCACCCAAATAAATTCAATTTGTCTTGTATTTTGTCCATGTGTTCTTGCTTAATAATAAATGTTCATCTTTTGATTATTACTGTTGCCTCAGTAATTCTGTGTGATTTTAATTTCCAGCCCATTCTAACCTGGCAATAGAATATTTTTTAACATTAGTTGAAATAAAATAACCCAACATGTTTGGGAAAATCATTTAACCCAACCAGCTGGGTCACAATAACCCAGCATGTGTTTTGTCCAATATTTTCCCCACGCTGGGTTGCCAAATAACCCAAGCTGGGTTGTTTTTTGAACCCAGCATTTTTTAGAGCGTAGAAGCACAGAAATCCTCTTAAAGGTATAGTTCACTCAAAAATGAAAATTCTGTCATTAATTACTCACCCTCAACCTGCAGGACGTTCATTAATCTTCGGAACACAAATTAAGATAGTTCTGATGGAATCCCAGAGCTTTTTTCCAACGCAACTGGCATGAAACTGTTGAATGAAGTCATATTTGCTATAGCTTCATAACATTACAGTTAAACCACTTATGTCACATGGACTATTTTAACAATGTCCTTAACTTTCTGGGCCTTGAACATGTTAATTGCATTGCTGTCTATTCAGGGTCAGAATGCTCTTAGATTTCATCAAAAACATCTTAATTTGTGTTCCGAAGATAAACAAAGCTCCTATGGGTTTGTGATGACGTCAGAGTGACAGAATTTTCATTTTTGGGTGAACTACTTCTTTAAAATCATTTTGTCCATCAGAAATATGAAAATATGAGAATAGAGAGTCTGTTATTGATGCTGTTAACAGCGCTAAAATCAACTTCCTCTAGTTTGTGG
Source organism: Cirrhinus mrigala (assembly GCA_036247105.1). NCBI lineage: Eukaryota > Metazoa > Chordata > Actinopteri > Cypriniformes > Cyprinidae > Cirrhinus > Cirrhinus mrigala. The sequence goes on from CM070016.1 coordinate 12,850,772, forward strand.
TTTGCATAGAGAAAAGAGGAAATTTCATTTTTGTTACCTTTGTGTGTTTTTAAAACATCAATAGGACTTCATAATATGAAGTAGTTTATTACATCCTGCGCACCACATTAGTTTGATCAATTATAAAGTAAAAACAGTTATACTGTAAAATATTATTTGTTTATAATGTTTTTACAGTAGAAATACACTCATGACAGCAGAGGAAAAAAAAACCCAAAAATGATGGGCTTTATGCGCTTATAACCTTATATGTATCTAGTTTAAAGACATTCAGATATGTTTTACTTATTAAAAAATAAATAAATAAATAAACGAATGAATAAATATAAAATACTGATTAATAATAGGATTTTTCACTGTAAATCTTCTTAAGAGACATATAACCGATATGAAGTGGATGATTGAAGCAAAAAATGCATTTTTCAGGAAGATTACCTTTAACGACTGGGAAGTGTAGAACAATGCTCTTCAGTGACATTCTAATTGTTGGGCCTGTCTTTTGCATACAAACATAATGGACCACGAAATGACTTCTGTCACGTCGCTTCAGTTGCTCCGACAATTAAAACCTCAGGTGGGAGAAATTGCGCGGAGAGACGAAGAGAAAGTAAGCGACAGAGAGGAGGGAAAAGTTGTCTGACAGTTTAGCAACATAATAGTTTTAGCTGGCTTGCCTGCTGAGTTTGGCTTTTCTGAAGTCGCAGAACAAAGCGACCATGATGAAGCATCTTGACAGCCGGTAGTTAGAACCATTCTCTAATATAGAAGAATGTCTGACACTGTGTGCGTTCAATATCTGTTTGATTTAAATGAACCCGTGAGTCACATGCCAGTGAGCAGTTGAATAAAAGAGAAATTAAGAGCATTTACTTCCCCAAAATTATCTTTTGAGTTTGTCTGTCTTTGGTGCTTGATCATCTGATAATGGAATGAGAAGTTGTGAAGTTAGCAAAGTTTATTTTATTTTTTATTTTTTGTCTAGATACTGATATCCTGAGAGAGAGAGAAAAAAGTGTTTTATTCTTTCATGTCAACTCACCTCAAAACATAATCATGAATTTGTGTTTCAGACTTCTCATGAAATCTCATGAACTGGCTAAATTTTAAGTGTTTTGCTAATGTTAAATATGTAAAAATACATTTTAATAGCAAATAAATTTGCTATTAAAAGCTGTTGGACAGTTACACATTAAACGTCACGCCTTTTACGTTCACCAATCCCATCACAGAAGATTGTGACATTTGTGTAAACTTCCTACATGTTGCAAGTTCCTTTTTGCATAAATACACAAACCAGTACCACAAACACACAGACACATCAGGAGTACAATGAAGGAAGTACCCCTGAGGAGAAAAACCTTATTAGCTAGTTAGGTACATTTACGCTTTAAACTTAAAAGGTTGTAATCATCCAAACTGCATGGAATATGTCTGGGCATGTGAATGAAAGTATGGATAAAGACTCGATAATGGACTCGGAGGACAGAATAGAGAAGATAGTTGATATCTATGTGAGTGCCGAGGCTGTGAGAGATATGAAACATAAGAAGGACAAAGAGGACTTTGATGACACCCAAACAACCAAAACCCAAACACCTCAACACACAGGTAACTGAGATTAATTGCTTATACATTTACTAATAAAATCTGGAGTAATGGAGAAGAAAATTGACTAATATAATGTTTGTCATTTTCAGCAAGTGATTCAGTAAGGAACAGAAGCTCTAGAGCAGCTGTAGTGTGTTTGGTGCTGCTGTGTGTTCTTCTGCTGACTGGAGTCATAGTGCTGTGTGTCATCTTTACTCAAGAAAGACAACAGCTCATATCCAAGAATGAAAAGTTGATATCTAAGAATGAAAACCTGACCAATGAGAGACAGCAGCTTATACTCAAGAACACAAATCTGACCAGTGAGAGAGACCAGCTAATACTCAAGAACACAAACTTGACCAATGACAGACAGAGTCTAAGAAATGAACTTCAGAATTGTGGTAAAGTTTTTTTAGTCTATATGAGGGGTGGTGAACTCCAGTCCTGGAGAGCCGCAGCCCTGCAGAGTTCAGCTCCAACCCTAATAAAACTCACCTGCCTGTAGCTTTCTAGAAACCCTTCAGACCTTGATTAGCTTGTTCAGGTGTGTTTGATTAGGGTTGAAGCAAAACTATGCAGGGCTGCGGCTCTCCAGGACCGACGTTCGCCACCCCTGGTCTATATAGTTATTTTCTGTACAGCAGACATTTTTAAAGCATGACAGAGTTGAGCTGTGGTCTCAGTAACTTTTAGTGTACACAATCTATGAATATACTATCCGTAACAAGTTACAGAGAAAATAGTGTAAATGGGAATGAAACGCTAACAGCAGAACTGGATCTGTTTATAGATGGATGGACTTACTATCAATTCAGTTGTTATTACATGTCCAATGTGACAAAGAGCTGGACTGAGAGCAGACAAGACTGCATGAATAGAGGAGCAGATCTGGTCATCATAAACAACAGACAGGAACAAGTGAGTGAAAGACTGTGTGATTATAATGTTTAGCAGCTAAATGAGAGATGATCAGATTAAATGTGTCTGTTTATGATATAAATGTGCAACTGTTTCATCTGCTCAGGATTTTATTAACAACATGACTGGTGCTGCTCAAGCATATATTGGTCTGACTGACATTGATGTGGAGGGCACATGGAAATGGGTTGATGGCACGACCAACATGACCACTGGGTGAGAAATCACTGAATTGAACTGATTATTATGTAACAAATGATTCTCACAGTCAGTATCATATCACACAGAAAGCAGCACTGAACATCTAATGCTGATCTGTAGTTTCAGCTTCTGGTTTTCTGGAGAGCCAAATGGAGGAACAAAAGAGAACTGTGCTATTAATGTGGCTAAACCACCACAAGATTGGCCTAAATCAGTAGGGTGGGCTGATGATCCATGTAATAAAGCTCATCAATGGATCTGTAAGAAGACGATTTCACAGCTCATACTGCCATAGGAACATCACACACCTTTTTGACACAAGTTTAACAGTACAAAGCTTTTGTTATAACTGATCATCATCTAAAGCAGTGTTTCTCAACATTGTTCTTGGAGGACGCCCATATCTGCATATTTTGAAAGTCTCCTTTGTTAGACACACATTTCATGTCTTGGAGTTTCTAATGGGCTGATGAGTTGAGTCAGGTGTGTTTTATTAGGGAGACATACAAAATGTGCAAAATGTGACTCCAGAAGGGCATTTTATTCGACCAGAAATGCCTTGCAAGTGAATATCACAGAGTAATCTGCCATATAAGTGTGATTCCAATCTTCAGTTATTGTTTGCAAATCACTTCAATAGTGATGCAAAGTCAGATTCATTTCAGCAATCCGATTCATCAGTTTATGCAATGAACATCGGTTCATCAATCACTATGCAATCTTTTCTAAGACCTCAGTGTCATGTTATATAATTGAAACATTTACATAAAGTTATTTGTGTGAACAAATATTGCTGATTTGCCTTTCATTCATTTAAGTTAATGATGTGATCACAGTTTCATTCATTGATCCTTCATGCTAAATACAACAGACCAAGTAGCCTACATCTTGGATGTAGTTTCCTAACAGATTCACGCTTACAGCACGCGTTACAGACATTGATGCACACTCGCAGATATGTTCTGCATATCCAAATATATAGAAAGAATAAACCATTTTTGTAAACTCATTGATTTAGCTTAACAACTCAAATATTTAATCTGCATGCAGTAAATAAATTTTTTTTCTATTCTTCAAGAAAAATCTAGACCTATTTAATAAATCTACTAATAAGCACATTTCCAGTACAGTATTATTAAAGAAACTTGCCTTGTGCATCCTCGACACACTTCGACAGTTGGTTGCACCGGCTCATTCAGTTCTTTTTTGATTCAAACATGCTACTTCGGCTGTGCATCTTGCGTCAGCAACCCAGAACTAAAGTTCAATTCAGTTCGATTTGTGAACAGGCTCAAAAGAACGATTCATTCAAGAATCAAACATCACTACACTCCAGTAAAAGTAAAAGACGTTTGAATAAAATAAAGGTGTTAAAAAGGAGTTAAAGCTGCAGCATTATTATTGGGTTTAATCCATCCCAGATTTGCGGTGCGTTCCAAACGGGATATATCAGCCTCCGAAGGGCACTTCGGAGTGAAAACAATCATGGCCGCCATATTGAGGGGTCGTTCCAAACCCAAGTGCTCAAAACTGGCCACTTAGAAGGGCCCTTCGGAATGAAGGATTTCGAAGGGTATACAACTAATGGACATTTCAGGACCCCATGATCCTTTGCGCTGATTCTTTCCATGATGACGGTGCCTCCATGTGGTCATGGGATGATGACGCAGAAAGGAACTTCAAGAAACAGTTGTTTGGTCCCCTGCACCCTTCAACCCTTCGAAGCTCTCACTCTGGAGGGTAAACCCTTTGAAGGGATTAGGGCATAGGGATGAGCTCTTCCGAATAGAACGCAGGGTTGTTTGTAAGCATTTTTCATAAGTAGCCTATAAAGTGTGTGAGACATTATAGTTACAATGCAAAACATCATGATTATGGTTAAGATAAAATACACATCTTTAAAACTAAATTTGTATTTATTTACAGAAGTATATTATGGACTAGGGGACTTGTCAGAGAATGAAAGCTCAATGCACCAATATATAAAAATAGCCTTAATGAAAACCTAGTGAAGAGCATTCAGAACCTCAGACTGGGGAGAAGGTTCACCTTCCAACAGGACAATCGGCCTCATTCATGAAACTTGTGTAAATATGAGTAAAATCGGAGTAATTTCTGCATAACATACCTTCCCGTAAACTCTCCTCCGGATTCACAAACGCTTCGTAAATATCCGATTTGATAGTTAAACGTGTATGTTAATGAATTGCAATCATTCGTAAATAGGGTGTTTGTGCACACTCATTTACAATTAGCATAATCCCCGCCTACGAATTACAGCTACGCAAATTGTGTGTCCGGGAACGCAGTGGAATATTCTGGCTAAATTTCATGTTTTGCTAATGTTAAATTTGTAAAAATACATTTTAATAGCAAATAAATTTGCTGTTAAAAGCTGTTGGACAGTTACACATTAAACGTCACTCCTTTTACGTTCACCAATCCCATCACAGAAGATTGTGACATTTGTGTAAACTTCCTACATGTTGCAAGTTCCTTTTTGCATAAATACACAAAGCATAACCACAAACACACAGACACATCAGGAGTACAATGAAGGAAATAACCCTGAGGAGAAATACCGTATTTGCTAGTAAGGTACATTTCTGCTTCATACTTAAAAGGTTGTAGTCATCTAAACTGCATGGAATATGTCTGAGCATGTGAATGAAAGTATGGATAAAGACTCGATAATGGACTCCGAAGACAGAATAGAGAAGATAGTTGATATCTATGTGAGTGCCGAGGCTGTGAGAGATATGAAACATAAGAAGGACAAAGAGGACTTTGATGACACCCAAACAACCAAAACCCAAACACCTCAACACACAGGTAACTGAGATTAATTGCTTATACATTTACTAATAAAATCTGGAGTAATGGAGAAGAAAATTGACTAATATAATGTCTGTCATTTTCAGCAAGTGATTCAGTAAAGAACAGAAGCTCTAGAGTAGCTGTAGTGTGTTTGGTGCTGCTGTGTGTTCTTCTGCTGACTGGAGTCATAGTGCTGTGTGTCATCTTTACTCAAGAGAGACAACAGCTCATATCCAAGAATGAAATCCTGATCAATGAGAGAGAACATCTAATACTCAAGAACACAAACTTGACCAATGACAGACAGAGGCTAAGAAATGAACTTCAGATTTGTGGTAAAGTTTTTTTAGTATATATAATTATTTTCTGTACAGCAGACATTTTTAAAGCATGACAGAGTTGAGTTGTGGTCTCAGTAACTTTTAGTGTACACAATCTATGAATATACCATCTGTAACAAGTTACAGAGAAAATAGTGTAAACGGGAATGAAACGCTAACAGCAGAACTGGTTCTGTTTATAGATGGATGGACTTACTATCAGTTCAGTTTTTACTACATGTCCAATGTGACGAAGACCTGGAATGAGAGCAGACAAGACTGTCTGAATAGAGGAGCAGATCTGATCATCATAAACAACAGACAGGAACAAGTGAGTGAAAGATTGTGTGTTTATAGTGTTTAGCAGCTAAATGAGAGATGATCAGATTAAATGTGTCTGTTTATGATAGAAATGTGTAACTATTTCTTCTGCTCAGGATTTTATTAACAACATGACTGGTGCTGCTCAAGCATATATTGGTCTGACTGACATCGATGTGGAGGGCACATGGAAATGGGTTGATGGCACACTAACTTCTGGGTGAGAAATCACTGAATTGAACTGAATATTATATAATAAATGATTCTCACAGTCAGTATCATATCAAACAGAAAGCAGAACTGAACATCTAATTCTGATCTGTAGTTTCAGCTTCTGGTTTTCTGGAGAGCCAAATGGAGGAACATCAGAGAACTGTGCTATGAATGTGGCTAAACCACCACAAGACTGGCCTAATTCAGAAGGGTGGGTTGATGAGCCATGTGATAAAGCTCATCAATGGATCTGTGAGAAGACGATTTCCCAGCTCATACTGCCATAGGAACATCACACACCTTTTTGACACAAGTTCAACAGTACAAAACTTTTGTAATAACTGATCATCATTTATAGCAGTCTTTCTCAACTTTGTTCCTGGAGGACACCCACAACTGCACATTTTGAAAGTCTCCTTTGTCAGACACACATTTCCTGTGTGTGAGTTTCTTCTAATGAGCTGATGAGTTGAGTCAGGTGTGTTTTATTAGGGAGACATACAAAATGTGCCAAATGGGACTCCAGAAGTGTATTTCATTCGACCAGAAATGCCCTGCAAGTGCATATCACAGAGTAATCTGCCATATAAGTGTGATTCCAGTCTTCAGTTATTGATTGCAAATCACTTCAGTAGTAATGCAAAGCCCGATTCATTTCAGCAAACCAATTCATTGGTTCATGCAATGAACATCGGTTCATCAATCACTATGCAATCTTTTCTTAGAACTCAGTGTCATGTTATATCATTGAAACATTTATATAAGGTTATTTGTGTGAACGAATATTGCTGATTTGCCATTAATTCATTCAAGTTAATGATGTGATCACAGTTTCATTCATTGATCTTTCATGCTAAATACAACAGTAGCCTACATCTTGCATGTTGTTTCCTAACAGATTCACACTTACAGCACGCGTTACAGACATTGATGCACAAACCAGTTTTGTAAACCCATTGATTTAGCTTAACAACTTAAATATATAATCCGCATGCACAATAAACACAGTAAATTTCATTTTTTCCCCCATGTTTTAATAAAAATGTAGACCAATTGCAGTGTTGGGCAAGTTACTCTGAAAATGTAATTAAATGACTGATTACTGATGACTCCTTTTAAAAGTAATCAAATTACTGTTCTGATTACTTTATTTCAAAAGTAATTAGTTACATTACATTAAGTTACATTACATTACTTTTTTTCTGTACATCCATGAAATTTATGTGAAATATTAAGTTTGTGTGTTGCCTAATATTCCAGCATAAATGCTCCTGATAAAATATTTGTTATTACATTTACATTTACATTTACATTTATTCATTTAGCAGACGCTTTTATCCAAAGCGACTTACAGGTGGGGAATACATCAAGCGATTTGTCCTAAAGAAGCAAAACGACCTACGAAGTGCTCAAGATACCATATAACAGGCATTGTTCAATTAAGTACAAGCTAGAAAGGGAAAAGAGTAGAAAAGGAATTTTTTTTTTTTTATTTAAGTCAAGTAGTGTCGAAAGAGATGGGTTTTCAGCAGTTGCTTGAAAGTTGTTATTAAAGCATCAACATTCACAAACCACTGTTACTTTTACTAAAAGCAATAGGCTACTGTGTGTGTGGTTGCAGAATGCAAAGCATTTCGAGCGGTGAGTGAATTCTCTGATTGTCCATTGCATTCCAGAAATCAACATTGTTTAACCCTGCAAACACGTGTTATAAATAGAAGCTCTGCCTATGCTTACACGTGTTAATCATTTTTGTTTAATATTAGTTGTTCTTGTTGCTTTTGTGCAATACGTAAATAGCAATTTATTTGTTATAGATATTTTATGTTTAGATATTTCTATTTTGTGGGAGTCCCGCAAATAATTTTTTCTACTACTTCCTGTACACACATGAGTCTCTGCCTGCCCACACCCGCACTCGCCCATCAAGTCTTGTCCCCCGCCATTCTCTTTTGCGAGAATCCAGTGCCAGTGGATTAGAGACCCGCACTCCCGCTGGACTCGACGTAACAAAGAGCGGTGCTGGGACAAGACTTGATGGGCGAGTGCGGGTGGGCAGAGACTCATGTGAAGACAATATAAGTTGATGCGTTCCCCTCCGCACCCGGTACGTTCTCAAGAAGTTTTAATGTAACGTGCTGCCCTTTCAGGTGTTTTAAATTGGATATAGAGTTTTTCACGATTGAAAAGGTTTTCTTCCCCTCTAATTGACAACGCATGATAATGTTCTTCCCTTTTACAGAAATAAACTCAAAATAATGATTATATTTCCCGCTACAGAATGCGTACTTTACTCTCTCCATGCTGACTTTGTTTTCATTGGTTGTAAACAGGCGCTTACCAGTCAATGTAGGTTTTAGGTAGAGGACGTTGCGTGTGCTAGCCAACACCCTTTTTACAATCTAGATGATAAAACATATTCTGTCGGCAATGATGTAACGCATGATTGTAACTATACTCTAATTACTCATTTGGAAATTATAACACATTAAATTACAAAAAAATAAAAATAAAATTACAGTAACGCGTTACAAAGTAATGTGTTACTGCCCAACACTGACCAATTTTAAGAATCTGTTAATAAGCATATTTCCAGTACAGTATTATTAAAGAAACTTGCATTGTATCCTCAACAAACTTCGACAGTTGCTGCAGCATTATTATTGGGTTTAATCCATCCCAGATTTGGTGTGTAAGCATTTTTCATGGGTAGCCTATAAAGTGCGTGAGACGTTATAGTTACAATGCAAAACATCATGATCATGGTTAAGATAAAATACACATCTTTAAAACTAAATTTGTATTTATTTACAGAAGTATATTATGGTGTCAAACCTTAAACTCCTCTTATTTCCTCTGTTATAATGTTGCAGAGTTTTTGAATGAATGCATTTGACATATACTGACAACTTGATAAACATTAAGGGGATAGATAAATTGGAAATTTTAAATAAAGCACTTTCATTTTTTTTATATTAAAGTATGAAAATCCATTATAAAATGTGTATTCGTTCAGAAAATGTATTGCTTGGAGATGTACAAAAGATCTGCTGTGGCTTTATAGGTAACATTTATATTGGCAAAACTGAGCAAAGACAGGAAATATTGTGTATACAATACAACACAATATTACGTTTTTGTTTATTGACCTGTCGTAATACATCAGTATTTCTGCCCCAATATTCAGAATTTTAGTGAAAAAAACTAGGCAACATCATGCAGTGAATTGTTGCCCTGAAGCAATTATATCACTTACTAATTAGAGTGGCTTAACCTGTGACAAATTCAAATGAATGGGTATCATTTGAAAAGACACACTAATCTCAACAAATGGCTTAAAAGATAAAAATGCATATCAGAGCATAAACTAAGCTCTAAGGTCAAACGAACTGCCTGTGGAGCTCAGACACTGGACTGTGTTAAAACACAGACCTGGGGAAGGGTTCAGAAGAAATTGCATTGAAGGTTCACAGAGGCATGCAGCCTTCATTATCCTTAATGGAAGAAGTCTGGAACATCCAGGACTCTTCTTAGAGCTGGTCTTTTGCAAAACTGAGCAATTGACGGAGAAGGGCCTTGGTTAGAGTGGTCATCAAGAAGCTGAAGGCTAGTCTAGTTGAGCTCCATGATCACATACGGAGATGGAAGAAACCTACAGAAGAATAAATATCACTGCCACACTTCAACGATGTGGGCAGTATAGGGAGAAACACCTCAAGGACTCTCAGGCTTCGAGAAACAAGATTCTCTGGTCTGATGAACCTCAGTTCCAAGCATTATGTATGGAAGAAATGAGGCACTGCTCATCACCTGCACAGCATCATGCTAACTGTAAAGTGCGGTGGTAGCAGCCTCATGCCTTGGGATTTTTATTTATTTTTAGAGTGGCAAGGACTGGGGGACTTGTCAGAGAAGTAAAGCTCAATGCACTAATATACAGAAATAGCCTTAATGAAAACCTAGTGAAGAGCATTCAGAACCTCAGACTGGGGAGAAGGTTCACCTTCCAAAGGACAATCGGCCTCATTCATGAAACTTGTGTAAATATGAGCAAATTCTGAGTAATTTCCGCATAACATAGACCTTCCCAAAAACTCTCACAAATGCTTCGTAAACGTCCGATTTGATAGTTAAACGTGTATGTTAATGAATTCCAATCATTCGTAAATAGTGCGTTTGTGCACGCTCATTCACAATTAGCATAATCCCCGCCAACGAATTACAGCTACACAAATTGTGTGTCCGGGAACGCAGTGGAATATTCTGGCTAAATTTTGTGTTTTGCTAATGTTAAATTTGTAAAAATACATTTTAATAGCAAATAAATTTGCTGTTAAAAGCTGTTGGACAGTTACACATTAAACGTCACTCCTTTTACATTCACCAATCCCATCACAGAAGATTGTGACATTTGTGTAAACTTCCTACATGTTGCAAGTTCCTTTTTGCATAAATACACAAACCATAACCACAAACACACAGACACATCAGGAGCACAACGAAGGAAGTACCCCTGAGGAAAAATACCGTATTAGCTAGTAAGGTACATTTCTGCTTCAAACATAAAAGGTTGTAGTCATCCAAATTGCATGGAGTATATGTCTGGGCATGTGAATGAAAGTATGGATAAAGACTCGATAATGGACTCCGAAGACAGAATAGAGAAGATAGTTGATATCTATATGAGTGCCGAGGCTGTGAGAAATATGAAACATAAGAAGGACAAAGAGGACTTTGATGACACCCAAACAACCAAAACCCAAACACCTCAACACACAGGTAACTGAGATTAATTGTTTATACATTTACTAATAAAATCTGGTGTAAACTGGATGGAGAAATGGAGAAGAAAATTGACTAATATAATGTCTGTCATTTTCAGCAAGTAATTCAGTAAGGAACAAAAGCTCTAGAGCAGCTGTAGTGTGTTTGGTGCTGCTGTGTGTTCTTCTGCTGACTGCAGTCATAGTGCTGTGTGTCATCTTTACTCAAGAGAGACAACAGCTCATATCCAAGAATGAAATCCTGATCAATGAGAGAGAACATCTAATACTCAAGAACACAAACTTGACCAATGACAGAGACCAGCTAATGCTCAAGAACTCAAACCTGACCAATGAGAGAGAACATCTAATACTCAAGAACACAAACTTAACCAATGACAGAGACCAGCTAATACATAAGATTGGAAACATGACCAATGAGAGAGACCAGCTAAAAATCAAGAACACAAACCTGACCAATGAGAGAGAACATCTAATACTCAAGAACACAAACTTAACCAATGACAGAGACCAGCTAATACATAAGATTGGAAACATGACCAATGAGAGAGACCAGCTAAAAATCAAGAACACAAACCTGACCAATGAGAGAGAACAGCTAATGCTCAAGAACTCAAACCTGACCAATGAGAGAGAACAGCTGAGAGATAAACTTCAGATTTGTGGTAAAGTTTTTTTTTTTTTTTTTTTTTTTTTTTTTTTGAGTCTAGCAGTTATTTGCTATACAGCACACATTTTTAAAGCATGATGGAATTGGGTTGGTCTCAGTAACTTTCAATGTACACAATATATGATTATACTATCTGTTATAAGATACAGACAGATGACTGTAAATGGGAGTGAAAAACTAACAGCTGAACTGGTTCTCTTAACAGTTGGATGGACTTGCTATAATTCCAGTTTTTACTACATGTCCAATGAGACAAAGAGCTGGACTGAGAGCAGACAAGACTGTCTGAATAGAGGAGCAGATCTGGTCATCATAAACAACAGACAGGAACAAGTGAGTGAAAGATTGTGTGATTATAGTGTTTAGCAGCTAAATGAGAGATGATCAGATTAAATGTGTCTATTTGTGATAGAAATGTGCAACTGTTTCATCTGCTCAGGATTTTATTAACAACATGACTGGTGCTGCTCAAGCATATATTGGTCTGACTGACATCGATGTGGAGGGCACATGGAAATGGGTTGATGGCACACTAACTTCTGGGTGAGAAATCACTGAATTGAACTGAATATTATATAATAAATGATTCTCACAGTCAGTATCATATCACACAGAATGCAGAACTGAACATCTAATGCTGATCTGTAGTTTCAGCTTCTGGTATTCTGGAGAGTCACATGGAGGAACATCAGAGAACTGTGCTATGAATGTGGTTATACCACCACCAGGGTGGCCTAATTCAGTAGGGTGGGCTGATGATCCATGTAATAAAGCTCATCAGTGGATCTGTGAGAAGAGGATTTCCCAACTCATACTGCTATAGGAAGATCACACACCTTTTTGACACAAGTTCAACAGTACAAAACTTTTGTAATAACTGATCATCATCTATAGCAGTGTTTCTTAACCTTGTTCCTGGAGGACACCCACAACTGCACATTTTGAAAGTCTCCTTTGTCAGACACACATTTCATGTATTGGAGTTTCTTCTCATGAGCTGATGAGTTGAATCAGGTGTGTTTCATTAGGGAGACATACAAAATGTGCCAAATGGGACTCCAGAAGTGTATTTCATGCAAATTCCGATTCATTTCAGCAAACCATGCAATGAACATCGCTTCATGAATCACTATGCAATTTTTTCTTAGAACTCAGTGTCATGTTATATATTTGAAACATTTACATAAAGTTATTTGTGTGAACAAATATTGCTGGTTTGCCTTTCATTCAAGTTAATGATGTGATCACAGTTTCATTCATTGATCCTTTATGCTAAATACAACAGACCAAGTAGCCTACATCTTGGATGTAGTTTCCTAACAGTTTCACACTTACAGCACGCGTTACAGACATTGATGCACAAACCAGTTTTGTAAACCCATTGATTTAGCTTAACAACTTAAATATTTAATCTGCATGCACAATAAACACAGAAAATTTCTTTTTTCCCCCCATGTTTTAATCTAAATGTAGACCAATTTTAAAAATGTACTAATAAGCACATTTCCAGTACAGTATTATCAAAGAAACGTGCCTTGCGCATCCTCAACAAACTTCGACAGTTGGTTGAACCAGCTCATTCAGTTCTTTTTGAGTCATACATGCTGTGCATCTTGCGTCAGCAACCCAGAACTAAAGTTCAATTAAGTTTGATTTGTGAACCTGCTCAAAAGTACGATTCATTTAAGAATCAAACATCACTACACTCCAGTAAAAGTAAAAGACATTTGAATACAATAAAGGTGTTAAAAAGGAGTTAAAGCTGCAGCATTATTATTGGGTTTAATCCATCCCAGATTTGGTTTGTAAGCATTTTCATGGGTAGCCTTTAAAGTGTGTGAGACATTATAGTTACAATGCAAAACATCCTGATTATGGTTAAGATAAAATACACATCTTTTTGTATTTATTTACAGAAGTATATTATGGTGTCAAACCTTAAACTCCTCTTATTTGGTCTGTGATAATGTTGCAGAGTTTTTGAATGAATGCATTTGAAATATACTGACAACTTGATAAACATTAAAAGGACAGTTAAATTGGAATTTTTAAATAAAGCACATTCATTTTTTTCATATTAAAGTATGAAAATCCTTTAAAAAATGCGGATTCATTCAGAACTAAAGTTTTCCATTAAATGTTTACAGTTAGCCTTTAAAATCTTTGTTTTACTAAGAAACACATATAGGCACAATTTAAATTTATGTAGACAGCTAACTTCTTTTTTAACTAAATATCTTATAAATAAGCAACCTGATTAGATGACCAAAACGGAAGAAGGAAAGGATGGAAAACAGATTCCTGTAGTAGTAATGTAATAATCACCACAGAAGTCTGTCACAAAACATATACACATCAGATAATATTTCATAATTCAGTTTCAAAAGACTTTTTAAATTTTACTTTCATACAGCAAGGAAACAAACAAACAAACAAACAAACAAACAAACAAAAACTCCACATTTTGTTCAGGTGAGTCGAAGTTCCCTTACAAAAGAAAAAAAAACAAAAAAAAACAAAAAAACAAAACAAAACAAAACAAAACAAAACAAAACAGTTCCCATAATATCAAAATTAATAAAAAAAACATCTTATCTAATATATCCTATATTTAAATAATGACATTTCTAAAATGATAGTTATGTAACTTAAAGGGGACATACCATAAAAATCTTGATAATCGTGACGTTTTCTGTGTTTAACCGTACATTAAAATTTTAAACTAACATGGTTTAAAATAGTGCTGCACGATTAATCGTATTGCAATCGCAATCGCGATGTCAGCCTGTGCGATTATATGACGGCAAAATGTTGCGATTATATTAAATAAGTGTGGACTTGAGAACACCTACTTTCTGAGACAGTTTGCTGATTTTCCGTACCGCTAACAACACAAACAAACAAAAAAGATCAAAACAAAAAATCTGTCAGTCTCTCAGTATAGGCAGTGCACGTGTGGCGTGCGCGTGTGCGTACGTGTTCACTTGTGTGCAGTGTGGATGGATGCCGAGGAGATCGACACTAATCTGGTAGCCAAAAAATAAATAAATAAATAAATAATATGGCGATATTTTGGATTTGAGATTACTGACATTGACCAGAGAGAGGTACTGTGCAAGAATTAGAGGCCCTGTTTCACCTGGTATTAACATGCGTTTTCTGATGCGTCGATCTGATCACAAGTGGACAATGCTAAGTACAGGTGTAAATAGGGGTGTAAAACGTTTTCAGCTTGTCCACTTTTGACCACATCCACTTTTCAAATTCCCGTTTGTGTCCCCCTCACTTTCAAATTAGTCTGTTAAATTAATGTCTCGTATTGTAGAAAGCACGCTCAGCGCCGCTGAGAATTCGCAAGATCCTTAAAACGAAACCGAAAGTAAAACGCGCACGCGCCTTCAAAAGCAATTTTAATACGCGCTTTTAGAGAGCGGTTCCACAGTGCGCGCAAATTAGGCTACATAACATATATATGTTGTTATGTGTATGTATCGTATAATAGGTTGTGCAGTTGTCTATAGCTCTGTATCATGCTTGAAAAAATTGGTCTCTATTTATACTTTGAATATTGAGAGAGTAGCCTAGCCTACTTTGATTATGGCTGCACTATTGTTTGCACTTAATACAGCTATTTTTTGTTTAGACTATTTTTATTTATACTGTTTTTATTTATATTTGTAAAAAGATCTTCAGTTAGGAGGTCAAATGTTCTAGAAGCTCATAATTCATGTACAGTTCTAATGTCCGAAGAGAATCACATAAAATCATACAGGAGAGATGCCAGTCAGTTGAGTTTGTAATGTATGTAAATGCAGGAATGTGGTCAGAAGTGGTCGAAAGTGGACAGAAGAGACGGATTAAAACGCCAGGTGTAAACAACTGTCTCCATTGTCCACTTGTGATCCGACCAAAAACATATCCAGTTTCCTTTTCAAAAGAGTTTACACAGAGTATATTTTACATTCTTCATAAATGTCCATTTGTTTGGGCAAAATCTTTAAAATATCTTATTTTTGTGAAAATGTGTTTGTTTTTATTTTATTTAATTTAGCTCTACTTTTAAGAAAATAAGTTTACATTAATGCAAATGCTATTTCATTTGGTAAAAATAATTTATTTTGAAACCATTTCTAGTGTTACAAATATACATTTCCGCATTATCACTAATCTGTGTGTGCATTTTCAACCCATCAAGTTGACTCACAATACCGTTTATTATAATCGCACATCGCAATATTGACCTCAATAATCGCAATATGAAAATTTTCCCAAATCGTGCAGCCCTAGTTTAAAACGCATGATTTTGGCGTGTTAGACACGATAATCAAAACCAAACAGATGCTTTTTGGCAGATTTACTGGCATATTTCCATGTGAAGAGGATTGCAAATAGAAACTTAATCGCAAAAACAGTTTTATAAATTTCATTTAAAATATGACCAATAGTCACATTCTGTAAGAACCAATACGATTTGTTCTTGTGCATCAAGCAAGAGTAGCTGAGCTTCAGTTCACTGTATTTGAATACTCATTGTCTAAATTGAATGTTAAGCAAATGTAAAGTGGTCATGTCTCTTCAAAACACTTGGATTAAACATATTTGCCCAAAAGTCACTGACAAAAGTTTCTTTAAAAATTTAACATTCTTGAAATTCACTAAATACATGTAACTCACACTGATGGAAGTAAATGCAGTTGATGCTAAAACTACCAACCATAAAGCATACTGTCAGTGTCCTTTTGAGATGAGTTGAAGTTCCTTTATGCGTAAATACTTGAAACATTGTCACAAAAACAGTTCCTTTATGCATAAATGCTTGAAACATTTTCACAAAAACAGTTCCTTTATGCATAAATGCTTGAAACATTTTCACAAAAACAGTTCCTTTATGCATAAATGCTTGAAACATTTTCACAAAAAGAGTTCCTTTATGCATAAATACTGGAAGCATTTTCAAAAAACAGTTCCTTTATGCATAAACGCTACGCACACAAACACAGATGAGGAACACACTACAGTCCACTCCAAGAGAGAAACTAGTGTAAGTGTTAGTTTACCACCATCTTGACAACACTGAAACAGTCTGAAGGTGTAAAATAAAATATAGAACAAACTTGGAAAATGTACAGAGAAGATGGGGAAAACACTGATAATGTCTATGAAAATGACAATATAAGAGGTAAAACTGGAAAAGATTCAACACAAGGAAAATCATCTGAATTCACAGGTACTTCATTTTACTTAATAATTCACTCAGTTTTTATGCTTTCAATTGACGTGTGCTGTGCAAAGTGGATAAATAAAGAGAATAACATGTTGTTCAGAAAGTGACTGTGTGAAGATCATAAGCTCTAGGGCAGCTGTAGTGTGTTTGGTGCTGCTGTGTGTTCTTCTGCTGACTGCAGTCATAGTGCTGTGTGTCACACTCATTCAAGAGAAACAACAGCTCATATCCAAGAATGAAAAGCTGACCAATGAGAGAGAACATCTCATACTCAAGAACACAAACCTGACCAATGAGAGAGTACAGCTAAGAAATGAACTTCAGATTTGTGGTAAATTTTTGTTTCTTTATGTAGTTATTTGCTGTCCAACTTCTTTTTATATTATTATGCTATACGTTATAAGATACAGACAGATGAGTGTAAATGGGAATGAAAAGATAACAGCTGAACTGGTTCTGTTAACAGTTGAATGGACTTCCTATCAATCCAGTTTTTACTACATGTCCAATGAGATGAAGAACTGGACTGAGAGCAGAAGATACTGTACAGAAAGAGGAGCAGATCTGATCATCATAAACAACAGAGAGGAACAAGTGAGTGAACAACAGTTTCATGTTGTTATAGTTTTTAGCAGGTAAATGAGAGATGATCAGATAAAATGTATGATATTAATGTGCTCCTGTTTCATCTGCGCAGGATTTTGTTAACAACATGACTGGTAAAGCTGCATTTTATATTGGTCTGACTGACATTGGTGTGGAGGGCACATGGCAATGGGTTGATGGCACACTCCCTAGGTGAGAAATCACTGAATTGAACTGATTATTTTAAAATAAATGTTTCACAGAGCCAGTATTATATCACACAGAAAGCAGCATTGAACATCTAATGCTGATCTGTAGTTTCAGCTCCTGGGCGTCTGGAGAGCCAAATGGAGGATCAAAAGAGAACTGTGCTGTGAATGTGTATAGAAAGCCAGAATGGCCTACTTTAGAAGGGTGGATTGATATTCACTGTAATTATGGTTATCAATGGATCTGTGAGAAGAGGATTTCACAGCTCATGCTGCCATAGTACAGTAAATACAGTAAATAGTAATTATTGTTCATAGTTAGACTTTAAAACTGTCGTTTAACCAAGAAAATCATATGTAAGGAATTTAAAATGCAAGCATACGTAGGCAATTTAAATGTATATACAAAGCTAACTTCTTTTTACCTAACCTCTTTAAGTAGGAAGTTACGGCATGTTGGCACAGCAGTAATAAAAAAAGCAACCTAATCATACGACAAAAAAATGAAGAAAAAAAAAAAAAAAGATCCCTGTAGTTCCCCCTGCACAACTGCCTACAGTTTTGCATTAAATACATAGTAAATATTCAAATTTCACATCAGACAACCTATAACCTAGACTGAGTACAGTTAGTTAAAACCTTAAATAACTTACGTGCTCAACAAGTCTGATCTGAGATATTTGCTTCGCACATGCGTTTTAGTGCCCTCTTCAATCATTGGAAATTTGAAGTACATGCGTTTCTCCAGTCTGAAGATATAGTTGAAAGTTTTTTTTAACTCAAGTTATTCATTTCACCATGTCCCTTTCAAATTGAGCTTCTCATCCTTACATGGCTGTTAAAGTTAACTTACATTTTCATAAACCTTAATCTGTGCTCTAAAAACTGACATATTGCATGACTTTGTGTCATGCAATGTCATTGTAAAATCTAGAGAAATGTTCGAGGTGGTCAGCAGGGTACAGTTATATCATGTATCATATCGGGGTACAATGTATCATTTAATTATTATGTTTATTGTTCTTATATTCATTAGGTTATTTTTTGTATTTGATCTGTTTTATTATTGCTATATGCTGTGCATCTTGCGTCAGCAACCCAGAACTAAAGTTCAGTTAAGTTTGATTTGTGAACCAGCTCAAAAGAACGATTCATTCAAGAATCAAACATCACTATACTCCAGTAAAAGTAAAAGACATTTGAATACAATAAAGGTGTTAAAAAGGAGTTAAAGCTGCAGCATTATTATTGGGTTTAATCCATCCCAGATTTGGTTTGTAAGCATTTTTCATGGGTAGCCTTTAAAGTGTGTGAGACATTATAGTTACAATGCAAAACATCCTGATTATGGTTAAGATAAAATACACATCTTTTTGTATTTAAGTATATTATGGTGTCAAACCTTAAACTCCTCTAATTTAGTCTGTGATAATGTTGCAGAGTTTTTGAATGAATGCATTTGACATATACTGACAACTTGATAAACATTAAAAGGACAGTTAAATTGGAATTTTTAAATGAAGCACATTCATTTTTTTTTTTATATTAAAGTATGAAAATCCATTATAAAATGCAGATTCATTCAGAACTAAAGTTTCCCATTAAATGTTTACAGTTAGCCTTTAAAACCTTTGTTTTACTAAGAAACACATATAAGCAGAATTCAAATTTATATAGAAAGCTAACTTCTTTTTTAACTAAATATCTTGTAGTAAAAAGGCATAGCTGTTGGCATAGCAGTAATAAAATAAGCAACCTGATTAGATGACAAAAACGGTTTCGCCTATGGTTTTGCTTTAAATGTAATAATGACCACAGAAGTCTGTCACAACTGTCACGGATTGGTCAGGTTCTGCAGCCACTCACACGCAGCGCTCACAATCCCCTGAATTCTAATCACCGTCACCTGGATTCAATCACCACACACACATATAAGCACACACCACTCACCAGTCATTGTCTGGGCTCGTTAATCCGAAGCGGACTCTTCGTGACACTCTCTCCGAGTTCACAACATTCTACCTACCTGATTATACTTACCTTTGTCTCTGCTTCATTCCAGTCTGTCCAGTCAAGCCGCATCCAGTCAGTGGTGTGTGTGCCGTAAGTCTGTCAGCTGTCAGCGAACTGTGTGTGCATCGTCTGCTTTGTAGTACATCTCCCGTCGTTCCTGCAGAGGAAACAAACTTCAGTCAACTCGTGGAAATCCGTTCAAGACCATTGAAACCCAGAACTGTTATACTCACCTTTTCTGCACGTCATCCTTCATCTGTGTCTCTGCTGTTAATAAATACCTTTACCTTCACTTACCTCAGTTGTCCGTCTGCTTCCGTAACAGAAGCCCGGACCCAACAAATTACTACAGCATGAGCAACCCCGATCCATTCCAGGAACTGGTGGATTCCCTCCGGAAGGTACTGTTACGATCTCCAGTCACTATTCCATCTGCTCCACCCGCCGAAGAACCACCAGCACCGAGCACTTCTTCTGCTATCGTTCCATCCAGTCCCATGGCCCGGCCGGCGCCCTACGCTGGCGGGGCGGAGGAGTGCAACGGATTTTTATTACAATGTTCATTGGTGTTTACGATGCAACCTGCTTTATATCCCACAGATCGGTCTCAAATCGCCTTCATCACTTCGCTGCTTACCGGACCAGCCCTCCGATGGGCTGAAACTATCTGGCATCAAGGTGGTCCGGCAGCTCATTCCATCCACGTGTTCACAACTCACTTCAAGGAAGTATTCGGACGATCGGATGGAGAAGTATCCGCTGGTGAGCAACTCTACCATCTTAAACAGGGTTTAATGTCTACCCAGGAATATTCTCTTCGTTTTCGTACTTTAGCTGCTGCAAGCGGATGGAATGAGCGATCCCTTCTGACCACCTATCGGTTGGGGCTGGAACCGAAGCTCCGGTTGCAGTTAGCAGCATTAGATG
This sequence comes from Cirrhinus mrigala, assembly GCA_036247105.1. Taxonomy (NCBI): domain Eukaryota; kingdom Metazoa; phylum Chordata; class Actinopteri; order Cypriniformes; family Cyprinidae; genus Cirrhinus; species Cirrhinus mrigala. The sequence continues at coordinate 12,871,564 of CM070016.1, forward strand.
ACAACATGGGATTAGAGAAATTTATTCAGCTCTCTCTCCGCTGTTCTGAACAGATACAGTCTTACCAATGCAACCAAGAACCTGTCAATAATGCACTCCTCCGTCCCTCTGAGCCAGCCAGCCCTTCAGAACCAGAACCCATGATCCTGGAATCTGGAAGACTTACCCCTGCTGAGCGACAGAGGAGGCTGACCCGGGGTCTGTGCTTGTACTGTGGAGCTAGCGGGCATGTTCGGTTGAACTGCCCGCTCCGTCCAGTACGCACTGCGGTGAGTGTCATTCCTACTGACCACGAAAAGATGCACCCACTGACTACCAATGTTTGTATAACCACTCTGTCTTCTTCTGTTGTAGTCACCGCTCTCATCGACTCCGGGTCAGCAGGAAATTTCATCTCGGGAATCCTCTGTCGCCAGCTTCACCTCCGAACAAAAATCACGTCCAAGATCTACCAGATTCAACCAATAACCGGCGAAACAACCTCACCCACACGTATCCATCGCAAATGTGAACCCATCAACCTCCAGATTGGAATTCTCCACCAAGAGAAGATTCAGCTTCTGGTTCTGGAGGGCGCCAATGTGGACATCATTTTAGGGCGCCCGTGGCTGGTAAAGCATGATCCTATCCTCTCTTGGGGCAACGGGGAGATAATCAAATGGGGAAAAGGATGCGTTACGGATTGTTTCCCAGAAATCCCTCGACCAGTTAAGAAAATTCTGCCTGTCTTCACCACGTCTGTCGAAAGCCCCATTGAGAAGCGATCTGTTCAAATTCCCAAGATCTACAGTTCCTTCAAGGATGTCTTCTGCCCCAAGAGAGCTTCCCAACTACCTCCACACCGGCCATAGGACTGCGCCATTGACCTGGTTCCGGATGCTCCAATGCCCAGAGGAAAGATCTATCCGTTGTCGCTTCCGGAGACTAAGGCCATGGAGGAGTACATACATGAGGCTCTGAGTCAGGGGTATATCCGTCCTTCCACTTCACCTGCAGCATCCAGTTTCTTCTTCGTGGCGAAGAAGGATGGGGGGCTGCGGCCGTGTATTGATTACCGGATCATCAACCAAGGCACCATCAAATTCCGATATCCCCTTCCTCTCGTCCCTGCGGCCCTCGAACAACTCAGGTCTGCAAGGATCTTCAGCAAGTTGGACCTCCGCTGTGCTTACAATCTGGTGAGAATACGAGAGGGGGATGAATGGAAGACCGCCTTCGTGACCCCTACCGGCCATTACGAGTATCTTGTCATGCCCTACGGTTTGGTCAACGCCCCCTCCGTATTCCAAAACTTCATCCATGAAGTACTCCGGGAGTTCCTCCACAAATTTGTCGTTGTCTACATAGATGACATCTTGATTTACTCCCGGAGTGAGGCGGAACACCATCACCACGATGCGGAGGTCCTTCAAAGACTCAGAGACCACCAGCTCTACCTCAAAGCTGAAAAATGTTCATTTCATCTCCCTTCTGTGCAATTCCTAGGATACATCATCGACCAGCAGGGTGTACGCATGGATGAGAGGAAGGTCTCTGCAGTTGTCTCCTGGCCAGAACCAACAACCATCAAAGAACTCCAAAAATTTCTAGGATTCTCAAATTTCTACCGACGATTCATCAATAGCTACAGCAACATCACCGCACCTCTTACCACTCTTCTCAGGGGAAAACCCTCCTTTGGACTCCCGAAGCAGCCGCAGCCTTCCAATCCTTGAAGTCCGCCTTCACCCAAGCTCCACTCCTGACTCATCCTGACCCTGATTTACCTTTCGTGGTGGAGGTAGACGCGTCAACCACCGGGGTAGGAGCTGTTCTCTCCCAACATCATGGGAATCCTCCGTTACTCCATCCATGTGCCTACTTCTCCCGGAAGCTCAGCCCGGCGGAGAGGAACTATGACATCGGCAACAGGGAGTTGTTGGCCATCAAACTCGCCCTGGAGGAGTGGCGACATTGGCTGGAGGGCGCCAATTTCCCATTTCAAGTCATAACAGATCATAAAAACCTGCAATACCTACGTAACGCCAAACGTCTCTGTCCCCGTCAAGCTCGCTGGTCATTGTTCTTCTCCAGATTCCAATTCTCCATCACATATCATCCAGGACCCAAGAACATCCGAGCAGATGCCCTATCAAGAATGCACGATCACCCTGAAACTTCTGAAACTCCGGTCAATATCATCCCAGAACATATCATCATCAACCCAATAGAATGGTCTGCCCCTCCTGTTGTCGCCACTCCTGAACCTAGACCTCCGCCGGGTTGCCCACCAGGTCGTCAGTTTGTCCTTAGGACCCAACGGATAGCTCTCATCCACTCCACGCACACCTCCCTGGGCACTGGGCATCCAGGGGCCAACAATACCCTCACGCTGCTATCCGAACGCTTCTGGTGGCCTGCTATGGCAAGGGATGTGAGGCAGTATGTCCAAGGTTGCAAGGAGTGTGCCATGTCCAAAAGCCCCCGACACTTACCTGCAGGAAAACTCCATCCCTTGCCTGTCCCGAACCGCCCCTGGTCACATCTAGGAGTGGATTTCATGACCGATCTCCCTTCATCCGATGGAAATACCTGCATCCTGGTCATCATTGATCGATTCTCAAAATTCTGCCGTCTTATCCCTCTGAAGGGACTCCCTACCGCCCTAGAGACAGCAGAGATCCTTTTCAATCATGTTTTCCGCTATTATGGTATCCCCGAAGATATCGTTTCAGACAGAGGACCCCAATTCATCTCCAGAGTATGGAGATCGTTTTCAGACTCCTAGGTGTGACCATCAGCCTCTCCTCTGGATACCACCCTCAAACCAACGGCCAGACGGAGAGGAAAATTCAGGAAGTGGGGCGGTTCCTCAGAACCTTCTGTCATGGTCACCAGGACTCCTGGAACCAGTTTCTGGGCTGGGCAGAGTATGCCCAAAATTCACTGCGGCAGCCGACCACAGGACTCACAACATTCCAGTGTGTCCTCGGATTCCAACCACCCCTCTTTCCCTGGAATGGTGAACCATCAGAGGTGCCCGCAGTGGATTACTGGTTCCGGGAGAGCGAGAGGGTCTGGGACGCTGCTCACCACCACCTCCAGAGGGCAGTGCGCAGATCCAAGTCTATCGCCGATCAGAGAAGGATTCAAGGTCCCGCCTATGCTCCAGGCCAAAAGGTTTGGCTCTCCACTCGAGACATTCGTCTCCGCTTGCCCTCTCGGAAACTTAGTCCCAGGTTTGTTGGCCCCTTTACCATACTGGAACAGGTCAACCCCGTCACCTTCAAGCTCCAGTTACCACCTCAATACAGGATTCACCCTACATTTCATGTGTCACTGCTCAAACCCTTTCACCCACCTCTGATTCCCTCCACAGAACCTGGCCATAAAGAGGAACCCCCTCCCCCTCTGTTGCTGGAAGACGGCTCCATCTACTCGGTCAAGGAAATCCTGCAATCCCGACGTCGTGGTGGTCAGTTACAATATCTGGTCGACTGGGAAGGATACGGACCAGAAGAAAGGTCGTGGGTCCCCAGAGCTGACATTCTGGATCCCACTCTCTTGGAGGATTTCCACACTAGTCATCCGGAATTCCCTGCACCTCGTCCACGAGGTAGACCACCACAACGCCGGAGGTCTCGGCCCTCAGGAGCGGGCCCTGGGGAGGGGGGTAATGTCACGGATTGGTCAGGTTCTGCAGCCACTCACACGCAGCGCTCACAATCCCCTGAATTCTAATCACCGCCACCTGGATTCAATCACCACACACACATATAAGCACACACCACTCACCAGTCATTGTCTGGGCTCGTTAATCCGAAGCGGACTCTTCGTGACACTCTCTCCGAGTTCACAACATTCTACCTACCTGATTATACTTACCTTTGTCTCTGTTTCATTCCAGTCTGTCCAGTCAAGCCGCATCCAGTCAGTGGTGTGTGTGCCGTAAGTCTGTCAGCTGTCAGCGAACTGTGTGTGCATCGTCTGCTTTGTAGTACATCTCCCGTCGTTCCTGCAGAGGAAACAAACTTCAATCAACTCGTGGAAATCCGTTCAAGACCACTGAAACCCAGAACTGTTATACTCACCTTTTCTGCACGTCATCCTTCATCTGTGTCTCTGCTGTTAATAAATACCTTTACCTTCACTTACCTCAGTTGTCCGTCTGCTTCCGTAACAACAACACACATACACATCAGATAATATTTCACAATTCAGTTTCAAAAGACTTTTTAAATTTTACTTTCATACAGCAAGGAAAAAAAAAAATCCTTCACATTTTGTTCAGGTGAGTCGAAGTTCCCTTACAAAAAGCAAAAAACAAAAACAAAACAAAACAAAAACAAAAAACAAAACAACAACAACAAAAAAAAACAGTTCCCATAATATTAAAAATAATAAAAAGCATCTGATCTAATATATCCTATATTTATATAATGACATTTCTAAAATGATAGTTATGTTACTTAAAGGGGACATATCATAAAAATCTTGATAATTGTGACGTTTTCTCTGTTTAACCGTACATTAAATTTTTAAACTGACATGGTTTATAATACATGATTTCGGCATGTTACACATGATAATTAAAACCAAACAGATGCTTTTTGGCAGATTTACTGGCCTATTTCCATGTGAAGAGGATTGCAAACAGAAACTTAAATAAGCTAATCACAAAAACAGTTTTATAAATTTCATTTAAAATATGACCAATAGTCACATTCTGCAAGAACCAATATGATTTGTTCTTGTGCATCAAGCAAGAGTAGCTGAGCTTCAATTCACTGTATTTGAAGACTCGTTGTCTAAATTAAATGTTAAGCAAATGTAAAATGGTCATGTCTCTTCAAAACACTTGGATTAAACATATTTGCCCAAAAGTTACTGACAAAAGTTTCTTTAAAAATGTAACATCTTTGAAATTCACTAAACACATGTAACTCACACTGATGGAAGTAAATGCAGTTGACGCTAAAACTATCAACCATAAAGCATACTGTCAGTGTCCTTTTGAGATGAGTTGAAGTTCCTTTTATGTGTAAATACTGAAAGCATTTCCAAAAAACAGTTCCTTTATGCATAAATGCTACGCACACAAACACAGATGAGGAACACAACACAGTCCACTCCAAGAGAGAAACTAGTGTAAGTGTTAGTTTACCACCATCTTGACAACACTGAAACGGTCTGAAGGTGTAAAATAAAATATAGCAAAACTTTGGAAAATGTACAGAGAAGATGGGGAAAACACTGATAATGTCTATGAAAATGACAATATAAGAGGTAAAACTGGAAAAGACTCAACACAAGGAAAATCCTCTGAATTCACAGGTACTTCATTTTACTTAATAATCGCTCAGTTTTTATGCTTTCAATTGACGTGTGCTGTGCAAAGTGGATAAATAAAGAGAATAACATGTTGTTCAGAAAGTGACTGTGTGAAGATCATAAGCTCCAGGGCAGCTGTAGTGTGTTTGGTGCTGCTGTGTGTTCTTCTGCTGACTGCAGTCATAGTGCTGTGTGTCACACTCACTCAAGAGAGACAACAACTCATATCCAAGAATGCAGAGCTGACCAGTGAGAGAGAACAGCTACTACTCAAGAACACAAACCTGACCAATGAGAGAGAACATCTAATACTCAAGAACACAAACCTGACCAATGAGAGAGAACATCTAATACTCAAGAACACAAACTTGACCAATGACAGACGGAGTCTAAGAAATGAACTTCAGATTTGTGGTAAAGTTTTTTTTAGTCCATACAGTTATTTTCTGTACAGCAGACATTTTTAAAGCATGACAGAGTTGAATTGTGGTCTCAGTAACTTTTAGTGTACACAATCTATGAATATACCATCTGTAACAAGTTACAGAGAAAATTGTTCAAATAGGAATGAAACGCTAACAGCAGAACTGGTTCTGTTTATAGATGGATGGACTTACTATCAATTCAGTTTTTACTACATGTCCAATGTGACAAAGAACTGGACTGAGAGCAGAAAAGACTGTTTGAATAGAGGAGCAGATCTGATCATCATAAACAACAGACAGGAACAAGTGAGTGAAAGATTGTGTGATTATAGTGTTTAGCAGCTAAATGAGAGATGATCAGATTAAATGTGTCTGTTTATGATATAAATGTGCAACTGTTTCATCTGCTCAGGATTTTGTTAACAACATGACTGGTGCTGCTATGGTTTATATTGGTCTGACTGACATTGTTGCGGAGGGCTCATGGAAATGGGTTGATGGCACGACCAGCATGACCACTGGGTGAGAAATCACTGAATTGAACTGATTATTATGTAATAAATGATTCTCACAGTCAGTATCATATCACACAGAAAGCAGCACTGAACATCTATTGCTGATCTGTAGTTTCAGCTTCTGGTTTTCTGGAGAGTCACATGGAGGAACATCAGAGAACTGTGCTATGAATGTGGCTAAACCACCACCAGGGTGGCCTATTTCAGTAGGGTGGGCTGATGAGCCATGTAATGTACCTCATCAATGGATCTGTGAGAAGACGATTTCACAGCTCATACTGCCATAGGAACATCACACACCTTTTTGACAAGTTTAACAATACAAAGCTTTTGTTATAACTGATCATCATCTAAAGCAGTGTTTTTTAACATTGTTCCTGGCGGACACCCACATCTGCATATTTTGAAAGTCTCCTTTGTCAGACACACATTTCCTGTGTTGGAGTTTCTTCTAATGGGGTGATGAGTTGAATCAGGTGTGTTTCATTAGGGAGACATACAAAATGTGCAAAATGGGACTCCAGAAGTGCTTTCCATTTGACCAGAAATGCCTTGCGAGTGAACATCAAAGAGTATTCTGTCAAGTTTCCAGTCTTCAGTTAATATTTGTACATTATTCAGTAATACATCACCAGTCACTGCGAATCACTCCAGTACTTAAAAGAAGTTTGAATAAAAGTTGTTAAAAAGGATTTAAAGCTCCAGCATTATTATTGAGTTTCATTAATTCAGTATCATTTAATAATTCAGGTGTGAGGTATGTTGTGTGTGTGTTTTTTTTTTTTTTTAGTGTGAGAGACCTCTTAATTACAATGCAAATATCATGATTATGGGTAAATAATATTAAATTATTAAATACACATCTGATATATTCAGTGGTGTTAGACCAGGCATACACTGTGCGATTTCAGTAACATTTTTGTTAAATTCCAACTCTCACCGCACAAGTAAATTGCATGTGATGTCAAGCCAAAGCTCAAGATTTATGTGCTCACACTATACGGTCTGATCGTCTAGCTATGTCTTGACTGCTCACATATACGGGAAAAAGAAACACGGAGGACCCTCCGAACCTGGAATTGTGTAGCCTCCATTGGTTCCATATAAACTACACTCCATGCCACTATGGTTTCGTTTCTGTTTTAATGCAGGTGCAGTGAGGGAAAAAGGGAGTTCAGGGCAGTTGGTTCATAGCTCTGGTTCAACTGCGTGATACACTCTTGAGGGATGAGCAAAATATCGGACATGTCAGAAGTTCATCCGACTAATCGCCTTTCATGTACCCTTTGTACATTTCACGTCAAAAGTTGCACGACAAAGGTGACATTTGCTCAGACTCAAAAAAGAGTTGCACAAATCAGAATTCGGCTCAAAATCGGACAAAGGTAAAGTCAGGATGGGGACCCTCCAAAAGCAGGACTGGACACTCCTGATCTAAAATAAATCTCGCTCTTTACAAAAACACATGCTTCACCTGATAAACAATAACGGGATAGTTCGTCTAAAAATGAACATTTTGAATGGATCACTTTCAAGTATTTTTTAAAAAGATGCAAACCCATAATAAAATGAAGCTATATATAGAGTGAACTGCCCCTTTAAGTGTTTTGTGGAGAAAATTTGTTTGTTGTTGCTTTGACATTTTTTGTTTTATTGTAATCATGTATAATTAAATGAAACCAAACATAACATAAAACATCGAATTGTTTTCAAAACACACATCTACTCATTATTTAATAAATCTACAATTTATAAGTAATCAAGACCATGACAGAAAACTAATGGAAATGTGGAAGTATTATTCATCGCTCAATACATAAATGTGCTTGGTGTTAGTTTTTCAAGAGTTCACACCATTTGAAAAAAACAACAACAACAACAACAACAACAACAACAACAACAACAACAACAACAAAAAGGGACTCCAGAAGTGTGTTTCAATGGCCAGGAAGGTACGTTTTAAATACCCTGTGCATACAGTGCATTTCTCCATGCACTTGCTGCCTCAGAAACAGCTGTTCTAATGACGGACAAAACACAGATCTTCATTTGAGCTTGTTTTTCAGAAAATGCAAGTGCAAGTTTCTGATAAAGCCACAATACCAAGTCTGACAATGTAGTTTAATTTTTTAATTATTGAAAAAAACAAAAAAACAAAACAAACAAACAAACAAAAACACTTTTCCTCTTTCTATTTTTTTCCCCCTATGTTTCAGTGCTTAGTGTTGTGATGTTGGATATTTTAACAGTTCCTTTATGCAAATACTTGACACATTTTCACAAGAACAGTGCATTTATGCAAATACTTGAAGCATTTTCATAAATACAGTACATTTATGCACAAATACTGGACAAACAAAGGAAAACAACACAGTCCACACCAGGAGAAAAACTATTGTTAGTTTATCCACATATTGACGGCACTAAAACTGTCTGAAAGAGTAAAAGAAAATATAGAAAAAAAAAAAAAAAAAACTTGGAAGATGTACAAAGAAGAGAGGGAAAACAATGATCATATCTACGAAAATGAGAATAAAAGAGGTAACACTGGAAAAGATTCAATGCAAGGAAAATCGTCTGAACTCACAGGTACTCAGCTTAATAATTCACTCAGTTTTCATGCTTTCAAATGATATGTGCTGTTTAAAGTGGATAATTAAAGAGAATAACACCATGTTTGTTGTTCAGGAAGTAATTGTGTGAAGATCATAAGCTCCAGGGCAGCTGCAGTGTGTTTGGTGCTGCTGTGTGTTCTTCTGACCGATCCCTGAATTTTCAGGGATCCCTGAAAATCCCTAAATTGAACTGATTATTACAAAATAAATGTTTCACACAGTCAGTATTATATCACACAGAAAGCAGCACTGAACATCTAATGCTGATCTGTAGTTTCAGGTCCTGGGCGTCTGGAGAGCCAAATGGAGGATCAAAAGAGAACTGTGCTGTGAATGTGTATAGAAAGCCAGAATGGCCTACTTTAGAAGGGTGGATTGATATTCACTGTAATTATGGTTATCAATGGATCTGTGAGAAGAGGATTTCACAGCTCATGCTGCCATAGTACAGTAAATACAGTAAACAGTAATTATTGTTCATAGTTAGACTTTAAAACTGTCGTTTAACCAAGAAAATCATATGTAAGGAATTTAATATGCAAGCATATGTAGGCAAATTAAATGTATATACAAAGCTAACTCCTTTTTACGTAACCTCTTTAAGTAGGAAGTTATGGCATGTTGGCACAGCAGTAATAAAAAAAGCAACCTAATCATACGACAAAAAAAAATGAAGAAAAAAAATAAAAAGGAGAAAAGATCCCTGTAGTTCCCGCTGCACAACTGCCCACAGTTTTGCATTAAAATACATATTAAATATTCAAATTTCACATCAGACAACCTATAACCTAGACTGAGTACAGTTGGTTGAAACCTTAAATAACTTGCATGCTCAACAAGTCTGATCTGAGATATTTGCTTCGCACATGCGTTTTAGTGCCCTCTTCGATCGTGGGAAATTTGAAGTACATGCGTTTCTCCAGTCTGAAGATATAGTTGAAAGTTTTTTTTAATGCAAGTTTTTCACTTCACCATGTCCCTTTCAAATTGAGCTTCTCTTCCTTACATGGCTGTCAAAGTTAACTTACATTTTGGTAAACCTTAATCTGTGCTCTAAAAACTGACATACTGCATGACTTTGTGTCATGCAAGGTCATTGTAAAATCTAGAGAAATGTTCGAGGTGGTCAGCAGGGTACAGTTGTAAAATGTCATATCGGGGTACAATGTATCATTTATTTATTATGTTTATTGTTCTTATATTCATTAGGTTATTGTTTGCATTTGATCGGTTTTATTATTGCTGTTTGCAATTGTTCAATGTTTTTACTGTTTTACTGTTTACTGTACTTAACTTTTCATCTGTTACTATTAAAATGATGAACTGAAATTAAAAATTCTATCGCTGTTTGGAAATACTGTACAATATTTTACAAATGAACTACTTTTAACTAAACAAATAATCAGATAAAATACTGTTGTTGTTTCTTTGGTACTTTGGATTTTGTGTGTGTGTGTGTGTGTGCACTTGTATTCTTCACTGTGGATGAACTTTCTGGCAATGTAAATAAATTTCACCATGCATGAAAGTGCTTCTGCAAGTGAGCCATCATTTTTACAGCCTTCATCGACTCCATTTTTTTCTGGTAAGCTGGTGAGCTCGTTTTCATCACAGTACCCGACATACAGTTGGAACAAAAAAGCTTATTGTGTTTATTAGCTAATTGTGGCAAATATGACCTACTTATGGATGTTAATAATTAATCAGATTTTAGTAGATAAGTAAAGGAAATGTCATTTGAAAAAATCACTTCTTTTCAGTTCCTAGTTATGGTGTGGTAAAGGAAAAAGCAAAAAGTGTACCTACTGCAACCGGTCTACCCTACATGCAGTATACTAACATACACGTCTGATAATATTTTACAAATTAATTCCAAAAGATCTTTCACAATTTACTTTGATAAAACACCAAAAACATAAATGAATAAACATGAATGGCATGTTTTTTGGGTTTTTTTTTGTATAATTTTAAAGGAGAAGTCCACTTCCAAAACAAAGATTCTTGTCATCAAAGATGTTCATGTCTTCTTAATTTCGTAAAGAAATTATGTTTTTTGAGGAAAACATTTCAGCAGTTTTCTCCATATAATGGACTGCTATAGTGCCTCGATTTTGAACTTATATAGTACAATTTAACTATACAGAGAGAGGAGCAAATCTGATCATCATAAACAAGAGAGAGAAACAAGTGAGTGGATTTTTTTTATGTTTTACAGTTTTATGTGTTTATAGTTTTTAGCAGCTAAAAAAGAGATGATCAGATAAAATATGTCTATGTATGATATTAATGCGCTCCTGTTTCATCTACTCAGAAATTTTTCACAACAAGGCTGGTAATGCTGCATTTTATATTGGTCAGACTGACAATGGTGTGGAGAGCACATGGAAATGATGTTCAATGTTATTATGGTTATCAATGCATCTGTGAAAAGAGGATTTCACAGCTCATACTGCCATAGGAAAATCACACGTGTTTTGTAATCTAAACATTTTAGATCATCATCTAAAGTAGTATTTCTCAACCTTGTTCCTGTCCACAACTGCACATTTTGAATGTCTCATTTGTCAGACACACATTTAATGTGCTGGAGTTTCTTCTAATGAGCTGATTGAGGTGAGTATCATTAGGGATACATACAAAATGTGCAAAATAGGACTCCAGAAGTAAGTGTCAATGGCCAAAAAAGTACATTTTAAATACCCTGTGCATACAGTGCTTCATCGCTTATTTCATGATATTTTGGCCAAGTGTATTAAACAAGAAAAACTAAGCACCCATATAGCTACAACAGAAGTTACAACCTGTAAGTTGATGAAAGCATATAATGTGATGCACTTGCTGCCTCAGATACAGCCGATATAATGACGGACAAAACACAGATCTCCATTTGAGCTTGATTTTCAGAAAATGCAAGTGTCTGATAAAGCCACAATACCAAGTCTGACAATGTAGTTTAATTGTTTAATTACTGGGGAAAAAAAAGAGAAAACTTTTCCTCTTTCAGTCATTTTCCCTATATTTCAGTGCTTAGTGGTGTGCTGTTGGATATTTTTATTTATCAAAACAGTTCCTTTATGCAAATACTTGACGCATTGTCACATGAACAGAGCATTTATGCAAATACTTGAAGCATTTCCATAAATACAGTACATTTATGGATAAATACTGGGCAAACAAAGAAACACAACACAGTCCACTCCAGGAGAAAAACTAGTGTTAGTTTATCCACATCTTGACGGCACTAAAACTGTCTGAAAGTGTAAAAGAAAATATAGAAAAAAAACAAAAAAAAAAAAACCTTGGAAGATGTACAAAGAAGAGAGGGAAAACAATGATCATATCTATGAAAATGACACTAAAAGAGGTAACACTGGAAAAAATTCAACGCAAGGAAAATCATCTGAACTCACAGGTACTCAATAATTCACTCAGTTTTCATGCTTTCAAATGATATGTGCTGTTTAAAGAGGATAATTAAAGAGAATAACATCATGTTTGTTGTTCAGGAAGTGATTGTGTGAAGATCATAAGCTCCAGGGCAGCTGCAGTGTGTTTGGTGCTGCTGTGTGTTCTTCTGACTGCAGTCATAGTGCTGTGTGTCACACTCATTCAAGAGAGACAACAACTTATATCCAAGATTGAAAATTTGACCAGTGAGAGAGACCAGCTACTACTCAAGAACACAAACCTGACCAATGAGAGAGAACAACTGATACTCAAGAACACAAACCTGACCAATGAGAGAGTACAGCTAAGAAATGAACTTCAGATTTGTGGTATTTTTTTTTTCTTTATGTAGTTATTTGCTGTCCAACTTCTTTTTATATTATTATGCTATACGTTATAAGATACAGACAGATGAGTGTAAATGGGAATGAAAAGATAACAGCTGAACTGGTTCTGTTAACAGTTGAATGGACTTCCTATCAATCCAGTTTTTACTACATGTCCAATGAGATGAAGAACTGGACTGAGAGCAGAAGATACTGTACAGAAAGAGGAGCAGATCTGATCATCATAAACAACAGAGAGGAACAAGTGAGTGAACAACAGTTTCATGTGTTTATAGTTTTTAGCAGGTAAATGAGAGATGATCAGATAAAATGTATGATATTAATGTGCTCCTGTTTCATTTGCGCAGGATTTTGTTAACAACATGACTGGTAAAGCTGCATTTTATATTGGTCTGACTGACATTGGTGTGGAGGGCACATGGCAATGGGTTGATGGCACACTCCCTAGGTGAGAAATCACTGAATTGAACTGATTATTATAAAATAAATGTTTCACAGTCAGTATCATATCACACAGAAAGCAGCACTGAACATCTAATGCTGATCTGTAGTTTCAGGTCCTGGGCGTCTGGAGAGCCAAATGGAGGATCAAAAGAGAACTGTGCTGTGAATGTGTATAGAAAGCCAGAATGGCCTACTTTAGAAGGGTGGATTGATATTCACTGTAATTATGGTTATCAATGGATCTGTGAGAAGAGGATTTCACAGCTCATACTGCCATAGTACAGTAAATACAGTAAATAGTAATTATTGTTCACAGTTAGCCTTTAAAACTGTCGTTTAACCAAGACAATTAATATGTAAGGAATTTAATATGTAAGCATATGTAGGCAATTTAAATGTATATACAAAGCTAACTCATTTATAACTAACCTCTTTAAGTAAGAAGGCATAGCATGTTGGCACAGCAGTAATAAAAAAGCAACCTAATCATACGACAAAAAAAAAAAAAAAGAAAAAAAAAAAATGGAGAAAAGATCCCTGTAGTTCCCCCTGCACAGCTGCCTACAGTTTTGCTTTCAATACATATTAAATATTCAAATCTCACGTAAGACAACCTATAACCTAGGGTAGACCAAGTACAGTTTGGTAAAGGGGTACATTTGAACGCAAGTTTTTCACTACACCATGTCCCTTTCAAATTGAGTAGCTTCTCATCCTTACATGACTGTTAAAGTTAACTTACATTTTCATAAACCTTAATCTGTGCTCTAAAAACTGACATACTGCATGACTTTGTGTCATGCAAGGTCTTCATAAAATCTAGAGAAATGTTCGAGGTGGTCAGCAGGGTACAGTTGAGACACAATGTCTCATTTATTGATTATGTTCATTGTTCTTATATTCATTAGGTTATTGTTTGCATTTGATCCGTTTTATTATTGCTGTTTGCAATTGTTCAATGTTTTTACTCTTTTACTGTTTTCTGTACTTAACTTTTCAACTGTTACTATTAAAATGATGAACTGAAATTAAATATTCTATTTGCAATTACTGTAAAATGTTTTACAAATGAACTACTTTTAACTAAACAAATAAAGTAAAATACTGAATGGAAATAAAAACGGTTGAATTCTCACTTTTAAAGGTATTGTACATTTGCAATGAATTGGTCAGGCAGCTTTACAGCATTACGGATGGGGGTCTCAACTGTATTCGGGTACTGTTTCAACTGTACCTGTGATAAAGTCACATTAGCTGCTGCCGCTTGGGAAGCAGCACTAGCGCACGCACACAGACACACGCACACCCGTATTATGTGTTAACTGATTGTGTGTTTATTATTATATAGAGAGAGCTGAAATGAATTATTATTGAGTAATTATAACAGATGTCAAGTAGATATGGTACTTTTTCACACTTTTATATTTACACTTTTTTTATGGGTTTTTTTTTTTTTTTTGCACTTGTATTCTTCACTGTGGATGAACTTTCTGGCACTGTAAATAAATTTCACAATGCATGAAAGTGCTTCTGCAAGTGAGCCATCATTTTTACATCCTTCATGGACTCACATTTTTTCCCTGAAGGTGAGCTCGTCTTCATCACAGTACCCGACATATTAACTAATTGTGGCAAATATGACCTACTTATGGATGTTAACAATTAATCAGATTTTAGTAGACAAGCAAAGAATATGAAAATCTATTCTTTTCAGTCCCTAGTTATGGTGTGGTAAAGGAAAAAGCAAAAAGTGTACCAACTGTACCAGGTCTACCCTACATGCAGTATAGTAACATACACGTCTGATAATATTTTACAAATCAATTGCTGCCTCAGATACAGCCGTTCTAATGACGGACAAAACACAGATCTCCATTTGAGCTTGATTTTCAGAAAATGCAAGTGCAAGTGTCTGATAAAGCCACAATACCAAGTCTGACAATGTAGTTTAATTGTTTAATTACTGGAAAAAAAAAAAAAAACTTTTCCCCTGTATGTCATCATTTTTCCTATATTTCAGTGCTTAGTGGTGTGCTGTTGGATTTTTTTTTTATTTTTTTTTTTATCAAAACTGTGTCCACCCAGCCCCCAATGCTTGAAGTATTTTACAAAACCAGTTCCTTTAGGCAAGCATTTTCACAAAAACAGTTCCTTTATGCAAATACTGGGCACAAAAACACAGATGAGGAACACAACACAGTCCACTCCTGGAGAGAAATTAGTGTTAGTTTATCCACATCTTGACGACACTGAAACCATCTGAAAGTGCAAAAGAAAATATAGAAAAAACTTGGAAAATGTACAGAGAACATGGGGAAAACACTGATAATGTCTACGAAAATGACGTTATAAGAGGTACAATTGGAAAAATTTCAACGCAAGCAAAATCATCTGAACTCACAGGTACTCAGCTTAATAATTCACTCACTTTTCATGCTTTCAGTTGATGTGTGCTGTGTTAAGTGGATAAATAACACCAAAGAGAATAACACCATGTCTGTCATCTTCAGGAAGTGATTCAGTGAGGATCAGAAACTACAGAGCAGCTGTAGTGTGTTTGGTGCTGCTGTGTGTTCTTCTGCTGACTGCAGTCATAGTGTGGTGTGTCACACTCACTCAAGAGAAACAACAGCTTATATCCAAGAATGAAAACCTGACCAATGAGAAAGAGCAGCTAATATCCAAGATTGAAAATCTGATCAATGGGAGTGAGCAACTAATACTCAAGAACACAAACCTGACCAATGAGAGAGACCAGCTGATACTTAAGAACACAAACCTGACCAATGAGAGAGAACGGCTAATACTCAAGACCTCTGACCTGACCAATGAGAGAGAACAGCTAATACTCAAGAACTCAAACCTGACCAATGAGAGAAACCAGCTGAAAGATAAACTTCAGATTTGTGGTAAAGTTTCTTTAGTCGATGTGGTTATTTGCTATCCACCTTTTTTTTTTATATGATTATACTATCTGCTTTATGATACAGACAGATGAGTGTGAATGAGAATGAAAAGATAACAGCTGAACTGGTTCTCTTAACAGTTGGATGGACTTGCTATAATTCCAGTTTTTACTACATGTCCAATGAGACGAAGAACTGGACTGAGAGCAGAAAAGACTGTCTGAATAGAGGAGCAGATCTGATCATCATAAACAACAGACAGGAACAAGTGAGTGAAAGATTGTGTGTTTATAGTGTTTAGCAGCTAAATGAGAGATGATCAGATGAAATGTGTTTGTTTACGATATAAATGTGCAACTTTTCATCTGCTCAGGATTTTGTTCACAACATGACTGGTGCTGCTATAGTTTATATTGGTCTGACTGACACTGATGTGGAGGGCACATGGAAATGGGTTGATGGCACGACCAACATGACCACTGGGTGAGAAATCACTGAATTGAACTGATTATTATGTAATAAATGATTCTCACAGTCAGTATCATATCACACAGAAAGCAGAACTGAACATCTAATTCTGATCTGTAGTTTCAGCTTCTGGTTTCCTGGAGAGCCAAATGGAGGAACATCAGAGAACTGTGCTATGAATGTGGCTAAACCACCACCAGGATGGCCTATTTCAGTAGGGTGGGCTGATGAGCCATGTTATAAAGCTCATCAGTGGATCTGTGAGAAGAGGATTTCCCAGCTCATACTGCCATAGGAACATCACACACCTTTTTGACACAAGTTCAACACTACAAAATCATCATCTAAAGCAGTGTTTATCAACATTGTTCCTGGAGGATGCCCACAGTCTCCTTTGTTAGACACACATTTCTTGTGTTGGAGTTTCTTTTTATAAGCTGATGAGTTGAGTCAGGTGTGTTTCATTAGAGAGACATACAAAATGTGAAAAAAGGGCACTCCAGAAGTGCTTTCCATTTGACCAGAAATGTCCTGTGAGTGAACGTCATTTAACTGAAATTCAAATCTTCATTTATTATTTGTACATTATTCAATTATACATCACCAGTCACTGCGAATCACTCCAGTGCTTAAGAGAAGTTTAAATAAAATAAAGGTGGTAAAAATAACATTGCTGTGAGGAGCATGCGGGAGCTGTGAGGAGCATGCGTGAGCTGTGACGATCTCGCGAGACAACGGGTGTGATCCATCATGGCGGCGCGCTGAACGCAAGCTGAACGCAACTATAAACAAAAACAAACAAACCGATCTATATTTAAAACTACTGGTACACACTTCAATGCTTTAATATTAGAACCGGATTAAACCCAAAAGTGGAGACCTTGGAAAACTTCATAGACGACTACTTCAGCAGACTCACCAACATGCCACAACCAAAAAAGAAACAACCACGCCGGGAATACTCAGCAGAGTCAGAGGAAGATCCCACAACGACAACAATAGAGGTGGGTCTTCTAGAATCGATCAACAATAAACTGACAATTCTTGAAGTACTCCATCAGGACATCAAAGATCTTAAATCCAGCCTAGACTTTAGTCAGTCCCAGATAGAGTCGCTTCAAAAAGAAAACAACGAAATGCGTGCAAAATTATCAGATCTAACAACAACAATTAACAGTATCAAAATTGAAAACAAACTGCTGAAGGAATCCATATTAGACATTCAGTGCCGTAGTATGCGAGATAACTTGGTCTTCTCAGGCATACAAGAACAAACCCAAGATAACCCGGAACAAGCGATCAAAGATTTCATGCATTCTGCTCTCAAACTCCCAAAAGAAACGGTCAATAATATAACTTTCCACCGCGTTCATCGCCTCGGATCTATCAACAATAAAAACCCCGACACTAAACGTCCACGTCCCATCGTTGCAAAATTCGAACATTACAAACAGAAAGAACTCATCAAGAGCAAGGGTAAAGAACTGCGAGGAACCACATTCGGACTTAACGACCAGTTTCCACGAATCATTCAGGACAGACGGAGAATATTAATCCCAATTATGAAACAGTTTCGTCAGAATGGAAGGAAAGCGGTCATCACGGTTGACCGACTATATGTTGATGGCCAGCTTTACAGAAACGACGCTATATCCTGGTTATAGTTCATCAGCAAAAACGGAAGAAAAAAAAAAAAAAAAAAAAAAAAACGCCAATGAAGGCAATACAAAATAATTCATAAACACCTGTTGGCTACAGTCAAAATATGTTGTCTGTATTCTCATTTGCAACCAAGTGCTCTAATGGCTTCATGTTTTGTCTGTCTTGTATTGAATATGTTTGGTGTGTAGTTTTTTTGTTTAGATTATATAATAGGGCACAGACATTAAAACAAAACAACAAACTACCTTAATATAAAATGTCACATTTAAAACTGGTAAGCTGGAATGTACGGGGCATCAACTCACCAGCTAAAAGATCCAA
This sequence comes from Cirrhinus mrigala, assembly GCA_036247105.1. Taxonomy (NCBI): domain Eukaryota; kingdom Metazoa; phylum Chordata; class Actinopteri; order Cypriniformes; family Cyprinidae; genus Cirrhinus; species Cirrhinus mrigala. Next base: position 12,890,024 of record CM070016.1, read on the forward strand.
AATTTTAAATCACCTTAAAAAACTTAAGGCAGATATATGTCTATTACAAGAAACCCACCTTTTGGAATCAGAACATAAAAAATTAGTAAATACACAATTAACACAAATATACTCTGCATCTTACAGCTCAAAGAAAAGAGGCGTAGCTATATTAATCAGTAAAAACATTGCAGTTTTTAATCAATCAGTTATATGTGACCCAGAAGGACGATACGTTATCATCAACATATCATTTAATAACAAAACAATAACTATCGCTAATATATATGGACCAAACACTGATGACCCCCAATTTTTCCATAATTTTTTCTCATCAGTAGCAAACCTCTCTCAGTCAGTTATCATAATTGGAGGTGACTTTAATACAGTTATTAATCCAACCCAAGACAAATCAAATACACCACCACAATTTAAGCCATGGCAATCTACAGAAACCATTAAACAATACATGACTGACCTTGGTCTTGGCGATAGCTGGAGATTGAGAAACCAGAATTTAAGAGAATACACTTATTTTTCAGCAGTTCATAAATCATACTCGCGTATTGATTATTTCTTAACAAGCAACTCTCTCATCCCAGACATTTTAAATACAACAATTAATCCTATCATCATATCCGACCATGCTCCAGTCACTATAACTATTAATAATACAGATGTGGCAAAAAAATCATTTAGATGGAGGATGAATACATCACTGCTTAATGACAAAGACTTTAATGAATATTTTAAAAAAGAATGGGCATTTTTCATGGAAACAAATAACATACCAGGCACTTCTGCAATAACTCTCTGGGAAACAGCTAAAGTTGTTTTAAGAGGAAAAATTATATCATATTCTACATATAAACTCAAAAAAGAACAAAAATTAGAAAAAGACTTAGAAAATAAAATACACACATTACACAATAGTTATTCCCATAATCCTGATGAACAGATTTTAAAGGAGATTAACAAAACTAAGGGTGAGTATGAAGCTATTATAAATAAACGGATAGAATTTCAAAAACAATGTCTTAGACACACAATATTTGAGCATAGTAACAAATCAGGTAAATACTTAGCGAATCTACTCAAACGTAATCGAGAAAAAACACTAATCCCGATAATTAAGAACACAGAAGGAAAGACACTCCACACCATACAAGATATCAATGATACCTTTCGTACATTCTATAAACATCTGTATAGTAATAACAAAGATTCAAATACCAAAGACACTAATACATTCCTCAATAAAATAATCTTACCCAGTTTAACCTCCACACAAAGAGAATCATTAGATAAATCTATATTAGAAATTGAATATAAACAGGCTCTTGACTCACTGTCAAACAATAAAGCACCAGGCTTAGATGGGTACCCACCTGAATTTTATAAACACTTCTGGTCGACTATATCACCATTATTCATGCAAATGACAACAGAAATTAAAAACACTTCTTCTATTCCAGCACATTTGAACACAGCGTTAATTACAATATTACTCAAACCAAATAAAGACCCAACATTATGCACTAGTTATCGCCCATTATCTCTTATTAATACAGATTTAAAAATAGTAAGTAAAGCTTTAGCAACCCGTCTGGAATCAGTAATTACATCTCTCATCCATCCGGATCAAACAGGTTTCATAAAGGGACGCCAATCATCTAATAATACCAGACGATTATTCAATATAATGAACATATGTAAGCAAAATAAGGAAAAAACTATAATCATATCACTGGACGCAGAAAAAGCTTTTGATAAAGTTAATTGGCACTTTCTTTATACTACACTTAAAAAATTTGGATTTGGAGACTTTTTTATCAACTGGATTAAAACATTATATAAAACACCATTAGCTTCTGTTATAACAAATGGTAAAATATCTTCACCATTCCAACTTCAGCGAGGGACTCGACAAGGCTGCCCCCTATCTCCATTACTCTTCGCTTTATTCATAGAACCTTTGGCTATTGCAATAAGACAGAATGATAACATCCATGGAGTAACATCACATAACACTAATCATAAAATTTCTTTATACGCAGACGATATATTACTGTTTGTACAAAACCCCCAAATATCTCTTTCAGAAATAATTAAACTCATCAATAAATATTCGATTATATCAGATTATTCCATAAACTGGACCAAATCAACAATTTTACCACTGAATTTGAATTCACATGACAATAGTATACAGAATACACCATTCTCAATAAATAATATAACATATTTAGGAATAAAAATCTCCCAGAACCTATCTGACTTATTTAACCTTAATTTTATTCCACTACTAAAAACAATAGAAGATGACTTAACTAGATGGATGAATCTACCACTTTCCATTATAGGCCGCATTGCAACAGTTAAAATGTGTATACTACCAAAAGCTCTTTACTTATTTACCATGACACCGGTACAGCCAACTAAGAAATGGCTCACCTCATTAAATCAATCTATAAGTAAATTCTACTGGAAAAACAAGAAACCTAAAATAAGTTTACAAAAGTTACAAAAAAATAAAGCTCAAGGTGGTTTGGCAGCACCTAACTTTCTACATTATTACTTAGCATCTCATCTACAATACCTATGTAAATGGATAAGACATGACACTACCCAAAATCCATGGCTAGAGTTAGAACAAGCAGAATGTAAAGACATTGCTATATCTGACCTCCCATCACTCACTAAAAAAATTAAAAAACAAAATCTATTTTCAAATCCAATGATTAAAACAACTCTCACTGCTTGGTGGCAAACTAATACACTGACAAATCATGTGCTCACTCCACATATCAATGCACCCATATGGAATAACCCGGATTTTACTATCAACCATAGTCCACTCAGCAATAAAAAATGGAAGGAGAAAGGCATCACACATTTACATCATCTGTTTCCGGGTAACACCTTCATTACATTTACAGAATTAATGCAGAGATTTAATCTAGGAAAAGAACACTATTATTACTATCTACAAATTAAAAATTCTATTAAAACCACAACAGGAATCAATGATATAGCACAACCTCCTCCAATTTTAAAACGTATTAGCACAATCAGTAACTCTGCAAAGCCGCTATCGAAATTATATGCTTTAATATCATCTATAGACACAAACACTGCTGCACCAGTAAAACAATGGGAAAAAGACCTTAATATCAGCACAGATAAGGAATTTTGGGAAACAGTTTGCGGAAATATTTTTATCTTTAGCACAAATACAAATATCCAATTAATTCAGTATAAAGTTGTACATAGAACACACATTACGCAACACAAGATGTTTAAAATGGGCCTAGAAAATTCTGACAGATGCACCAACTGCAGTTTAAATACACAAGACACCTATCTTCATGCAGTTTGGTTATGCCCACCAGTTAATCAATTCTGGACAGATGTCACAAATAAATTAACAGAAATCTTCAAAACTATTATCCCAATGCTCCCAGTACTATGCCTTATCGGTGACACATCTCAAATTAACCCAGCTTTTAAACACCCAGTTCCTTTACTCATGTCTCTAGCTATCGCCAAGAAAACTATATTACTTAACTGGAAAAATAAATGCCAAATTTCAGTTACACAATGGATACATTTGTTAAGGGAACATATCATTCAAGAACAACATACAACAAAAACACAAAACCAGCTACTCAGATTTAATACAACTTTCAGCCCTCTGTTTTCACCATTAAATATTGAATAAAACTAGCTGATGAGCTGATGCCCCAATTAAGCCTCAAGATTTATAATTGATGCCTCAACTAATTTCATATAATGATATTATATTTATATGATAGCTGTATGATAACTGACTTTGATGAAAATGAAATTTGTTCGAAATTTGTTTGTTTGATATTTTGAAAACCGGCATATTACTACTAATATTAATACTACTTCTGTTGTTACTATTATTATTGCTATTATTATTATTATTATTAGTATTATTATAGTCAACAGGGTTGGAGGCAGTGGTTGTATATGTGTTATGTATTAATTTAGATAGCACATAAGCTTTCAGGGTGTTGCAGCTTCTTTGTCCCTGTCGGTGGGTCTGACGGGCACATCTGGGCGGCACGGGCTCTATCGGTATCTTGGTTAAGGTAACCTGACCCCTCCATTTGCTGCTCCTGCCAGCATTGCCCTATCTTACTGAGTTTGACGAAATCAAAATTGAAACTATGCTGGATGTGGTGTCTTTGGTTGGGGAGCTGACTGATGAACACCAGGACTACGGCCAGTTTGCAACATAAAAAGGGTTCAGTGGATAAAAACAGTACTAATAATGAGCGGTCACCCATCAGATCACGCACAGACTGGGGGAGCCTGTTCTGGAGGTGCATGGTGTGGTGGACCATTATATAAAATGGCATTCACTGGCATAGGAGTGGGGTCTAGTCACTGGCAGGGTGAGAAACAAGGTGGAGGGACAGGATGGAGTGGGGACATTGTTGGGGTCTGTGCCGATGGGTGTGTCGGATGTGCTCGCTGGCGGGGATGGGGAGGCTGCTGGACCTTAGGGGATGGGAGACATCATTTGCAATAATTAGCAATAACTCTACCAATTAGTCTATTTTATACTAGTGTGCTATTACTATTACAATCATCGATGCTCCCACTGCTTCCACCTCTGTGTCCATTACTGGTTTCATTATATTATTATATTTCTACTAGGGCTCCTCTTAATTATCTGCTTAGTCACGTAAAAAGTAGGATATCATCTGTCATTGATGTTACTGCATCCTGGATCTGTGTCATTATACTGAGGTTAACATCTACTGCTCCGATTGCTGTTTAACATTGTATTATAATATTACTACTATTGTATATTGAATTGCTTCCCGTTCAATATTTAGTACAGTTATGTCTATCGTTAAATCTTTTTACTAAACAACACAGAAATCGAATGATTTGACTTATTTCTGTACCCATGTAAACTACCACATCCATACATTTACAGCTTGTTTTTTTGTCTTTTCCTCATCTTTGTTCCCATCTTCTTGTAATTTTTTTTTTTTTTTTTTTGCTTTGTTCTGCCTTGTTTTATTTAGTTTTCTCCCCCTCTGTGTCTCATTTGCGTATATATGTGTATATATCTGTGACTGGTCTCAATCTGTGTCATCATGTTGCTGTCTATCTATGTTTTATTGTGTTTAATAAAAAAAAAAAAAAAAAAAAAAAAAAAAAATAACATTCAGGTGTGATTTATGTTGTGTGTGTGATATTTTTGTTCTATAAAGTGTGTGAGACCTGATAATTACAATACAAATATCATGATTATGAGTAAATAATATTAAATTATTAAATAAGCATATCATATCATGAAAATCTTGATAATTGTGATGTTTTCCATGTTTAAGTGCTATAATCAGGTCCCGAATATATAGAAAACATGAAAAATGACAACCCAGTAACTTTGTTTTGGTAAATCTTTTTCTGTAAACATGCGAAAAAAACAAGTTGCTCAGATTTCGCTCCCCTGTGACGTAGGAATGAGATCATAATATTACCACCCCTTAATCTGCAGTAATAAGTTTCCAGTGTTAAAGCAGTGTTTCTCAACCTTGTTCCTAGAGGATGCCCACATATGCATATTTTGAAAGTCTTTTTTTGTCAGACACACATTTCTTGTGCTGGAATTTCTTCTAATGAGCTGATGAGTTGAATCAGGTGTGTTTCATTAGGGAGTCATTTAAAATACGAACAATAGTCAGCAAGAACCAATACAATTTGTTCTTGTGCATCAAGCAAGAGTAGCTGAGCTTCAATTCACTGTATCTGAATACTCATTGTCTAAATTAAATGTTAAGCAAATGTAAAATGGTCACGTCTCTTCAAAACACTTGGATTAAACATATTTGCCCAAAAGTTAAAGACAAAATTTTCTTTAAAAATTCAACCAACCTTGAAATTCACTAAACACATGTAACTCACACTGACGGAAGTAAATGCAGTTGACGCTAAAACTATCAACCATAAAGCATACTGTCAGTGTCCTTTTGAGATGAGTTGAAGTTCCTTTATGCATAAATGCTTGAAACATTCTCACAAAAACAGTTCCTTTATGCATAAATACTGGCCACACAAACACAGATGAGGAACACACTACAGTCCACTCCAGGAGAGAAACTAGTGTTAGTTTATCAGCTTCTTGATGACACTAAAACGGTCTGAAGGTGTAAAAGAAAATATAGAAAAAACGTGGAAAATGTACAGAGAAGATGGGGAAGACACTGATAATGTCTATGAAAATGACAATGTAAGAGGTAAAACTGGAAAAGATTCAACGCAAGGAAAATCATCTGAATTCACGGGTACTGATGAGTTGAATCAGGTGTGTTTCATTAGGGAGTCATACAAAATGTGCAAAATGGGACTCTAACGTCACTGAGTATTCTGTCATATAACTATATCAGATCATACCTCTGTCATATAATAATTCCTATCTTCATTTATTATTTATACATTATTCAATTAAACATCACCAGTCATTGTGAATCACTCCAGTAAATAAGAGAAGTTTAAATGAAATAACACATTCAGGTGTGATTTATGTTGTGCGTGTGGTATTTTTTTTTCTATAAAGTGTGTGAGACCTGATAATTACAATGCAAATATCATGATTATTAGTAAATAATATTAAATTATTAAATAAGCATCTGATCTAATATAACCTATATTTATATAATGACATTTATAAAATGACAGTTATATTACTTAAAGGACATATCATGAAAATCTTAATAATCGTGATGTTTTCCACGTTTAAGTGCTATAATCGGGTCCCCAGTGCATCTACCAACCCAGAAAACATGAAAAAGGACAACCCAGTAACTTTGTTTTGGTAAACCTTTTTCTGTAAACATGTGAAAAAACAAGCTGCTCAGATTTCGCTCCCGCGTGACGTAGGAATGAGATCTTATCATAATATTACAGCCCCTTAATCGGAGGTAAAAAGTTTCCATTCCCCGCACATCGTTTTGTTTTTCGAAGAACACTATTTAGAGTCTGGATTTATTGATTTGTTTACTGTATATTATGCCGCTGCCACATAGATCTAATATCAACATGCGATTTCTTTCCCAAGGGGGGGCTCATTTGCATTTAAAGAGACATGCACAAAAACAGGAGTTCTGCTTTATTCTGAACTCACAGGTACTCAGCTTAATAATTCACTCAGCTTTCATGCTTTAAATTGATATGTGCTGTTTAAAGTGGATGTTTGTTGTTCAGGAAGTGATTGTGTGAAGATCATAAGCTCCAGGGCAGCTGCAGTGTGTTTGGTGCTGCTGTGTGTTCTTCTGACTGCAGTCTGTGTGTCACACTCATTCAAGAGAGACAACAACTTATATCCAAGACTGAAAAGTTGACCAATGAGAGAGACCAGCTACTACTCAAGAACACAAATCTGACCAATGAGAGCGAACAACTGATAATCAAAAACACAGACACGACCAATGAAAGAGAAAAGCTAAGAAATGGTAAATTTTCTTTTTGCTATCCAACTTCCTTCTATATTATTATGCTATCTGTTATAAGATACTGACAGAAGAGTGTGAATGAGAATGAAAAGCTAACAGCTGAACTGGTTCTGTTAACAGTTGGATGGACTTGCTATAATTCCAGATTTTACTACATGTCCAGTGTGACGAAGAGCTGGACTGAGAGCAAAAAAAAAAGACTGATTTTGTTAACAACATGCCTGGTGCTGCTCTAGTTCATATTGGTCCGACTCACATTGATGTAGAGGGAACATGGAAATGGGCTGATGGCACCAACATGACATCTAGGTGAGAAATCACTGAATTGAACTGATTATTATGTAATAAATGATTCTCACAGTCAGTATCATATCACACAGAAAGCAGAACTGAACATCTAATGGTGATCTGTAGTTTCAGCTTTTGATTTTCTGGAGATCCAAATGGAGGAACAACAGAGAACTGTGCTATGAATGTGGCTAAACCACCAGCAAAGTGGTCTAATTCAGTAGGGTGGGCTGATGTCCCATGTAAAGATATTCATCAGTGGATCTGTGAGAGGAGGATTTCACAGCTCATATTGCCATAGGAAAATTACACACAAGTTCAACAGTACAAAACTTTTGTAATAACTGATCATCATCTAAAGCAGTGTTTATCAACCTTGTTCCTGGAGGATGCCCACAACTGCACATTTTGAAAGTCTTTTTTGTCAGACACACATTTAATGTGCTGGAGTTTCTTCTACTGAGCTGATGAGTTGAGTCAGGTGAGTATCATTAGGGATACATACAAAATGTGCAAAATGGGACTCCAGAAGTGTGTTTCAGTGGCCAAAAATGTGCATTTTAAATACCCTGTGCATACAGTGCTTCATCGCTTATTTCATGATATTTTGGCCAAGTGTATTAAATGACAAAAAAAACTAAGCACCCATATAGCTACAACAGAAGTTATAACCTGTAAGTTGATGAAAGCGTATAATGTGATGCACTTGCTGCCTTAGATACAGCCGCTCTAATGACGGACAAAACACAGATCTCCATTTGAGCTTGATTTTCAGAAAATTTAAGTGTCTGATAAAGCCACAATACCAAGTCTAACGATGCAGTTTAATTGTTTAATTATTGGGAAAAAAAAAAAAAAAAAACTTTTCCCCTGTCGGTCACCATTATATATTTATATATAACATTATATATTATCAGCACATATATGTCAGTGCTTAGTGGTGTGCTGTTGGAAGTTTTTTTTTTTTTTGTTCTTCTAATCAAAACTGTGTCCACCCACACCCAATGCTGGAAGCATTTTCACAAAAACAGTTCCTTTATGCAAATACTGGGCTCACAAACACAGATGAGGAACACAACACAGTCCACTCCTGGAGAGAAACTAGTGTTAGTTTATCCACATCTTGACGACACTGAAACTATCTAAAAAGTGTACAAGAAAATATAGAAAAAACTTGGAAAATGCACAGAGAACATGGGGAAAACGCTGATAATGTCTATGAAAATGACATTATAAGAGGTACAACTGGAAAAAATTCAACGCAAGGAAAATCATCTGAACTCACAGGTACTCAGCTTAATAATTCACTCACTTTTCATGCTTTCAGTTGATGTGTGCTTTAAGCTGATAAATAACACCAAAGAGAATAACACCATGTCTGTCATCTTCAGGAAGTGATTCAGTGAGGATCAGAAACTACAGAGCAGCTGTAGTGTGTTTGGTGCTGCTGTGTGTTCTTCTGCTGACTGCAGTCATAGTGCTGTGTGTCACACTCACTCAAGAGAAACAACAGCTCATATCCAAGAATGAAAACCTGACCAATGAGAAAGAGCAGCTAATATCCAAGATTGAAAATCTGATCAATGGGAGTGAGCAACTAATACTCAAGAACACAAACCTGACCAATGAGAGAGACCAGCTGATACTTAAGAACACAAACCTGACTAATGAGAGAAACCAGCTAAGAGATAAACTTCAGATTTGTGGTAAAGTTTCTTTAGTTGATGTGGTTATTTGCTATCCACCTTTTTTTTTATATGATTATACTATCTGCTTTATGATACAGACAGATGAGTGTGAATGAGAATGAAAAGCTAACAGCTGAACTGGTTCTTTTAACAGTTGGATGGACTTGCTATAATTCCAGTTTTTACTACATGTCCAATGAGACGAAGAACTGGACTGAGAGCAGAAAAGACTGTCTGAATAGAGGAGCAGATCTGATCATCATAAACAACAGACAGGAACAAGTGAGTGAAAGATTGTGTGTTTATAGTGTTTAGCAGCTAAATGAGAGATGATCAGATGAAATGTGTTTGTTTATGATATAATTGTGCAACTGTTTCATCTGCTCAGGATTTTGTTCACAACATGACTGGTGCTGCTATAGTTTATATTGGTCTGACTGACACTGATGTGGAGGGCACATGGAAATGGGTTGATGGCACGACCAACATGACCACTGGGTGAGAAATCACTGAATTGAACTGATTATTATGTAATAAATGATTCTCACAGTCAGTATCATATCACACAGAAAGCAGAACTGAACATCTAATTCTGATCTGTAGTTTCAGCTTCTGGTTTCCTGGAGAGCCAAATGGAGGAACAAAAGAGAACTGTGCTATGAATGTGGCTAAACCACCACCAGGATGGCCTATTTCAGTAGGGTGGGCTGATGAGCCATGTGATAAAGCTCATCAGTGGATCTGTGAGAAGAGGATTTCCCAGCTCATACTGCCATAGGAACATCACACACCTTTTTGACACAAGTTCAACAGTACAAAATCATCATCTAAAGCAGTGTTTATCAACATTGTTCCTGGAGGATGCCCACAGTCTCCTTTGTTAGACACACATTTCTTGTGTTGGAGTTTCTTTTTATAAGCTGATGAGTTGAGTCAGGTGTGTTTCATTAGAGAGACATACAAAATGTGAAAAAAGGGCACTCCAGAAGTGCTTCCCATTTGACCAGAAATGTCCTGTGAGTGAACGTCATTTAACTGAAATTCAAATCTTCATTTATTATTTGTACATTATTCAATTATACCAATTCAATTATCACCAGTCACTGCGAATCACTCCAGTGCTTAAGAGAAGTTTAAATAAAATAAAGGTGGTAAAAATAATATTCAGGTGTGATTTAAGTTGTGTGTGTGATATTTTTGTTCTATAAAGTGTGTGAGACCTGATAATTACAATACAAATATCATGATTATGAGTAAATAATATTAAATTATTAAATAAGCATATCATATCATGAAAATCTTGATAATTGTGACGATTTCCATGTTTAAGTGCTATAATCAGGTCCCGAATATATAGAAAACATGAAAAATGACAACCCAGTAACTTTGTTTTGGTAAATCTTTTTCTGTAAACATGCGAAAAAAACAAGTTGCTCAGATTTCGCTCCCCTGTGACGTAGGAATGAGATCATAATATTACCACCCCTTAATCTGCAGTAATAAGTTTCCAGTGTTAAAGCAGTGTTTCTCAACCTTGTTCCTAGAGGATGCCCACATATGCATATTTTGAAAGTCTTTTTTTGTCAGACACACATTTCTTGTGCTGGAATTTCTTCTAATGAGCTGATGAGTTGAATCAGGTGTGTTTCATTAGGGAGTCATTTAAAATACGAACAATAGTCTGCAAGAACCAATACAATTTGTTCTTGTGCATCAAGCAAGAGTAGCTGAGCTTCAATTCACTGTATCTGAATACTCATTGTCTAAATTAAATGTTAAGCAAATGTAAAATGGTCACGTCTCTTCGAAACACTTGGATTAAACATATTTGCCCAAAAGTTAAAGACAAAATTTTCTTTAAAAATTCAACCAACCTTGAAATTCACTAAACACATGTAACTCACACTGACGGAAGTAAATGCAGTTGACGCTAAAACTATCAACCATAAAGCATACTGTCAGTGTCCTTTTGAGATGAGTTGAAGTTCCTTTATGCATAAATGCTTGAAACATTCTCACAAAAACAGTTCCTTTATGCATAAATACTGGCCACACAAACACAGATGAGGAACACACTACAGTCCACTCCAGGAGAGAAACTAGTGTTAGTTTATCAGCTTCTTGATGACACTAAAACGGTCTGAAGGTGTAAAAGAAAATATAGAAAAAACGTAGAAAATGTACAGAGAAGATGGGGAAGACACTGATAATGTCTATGAAAATGACAATGTAAGAGGTAAAACTGGAAAAGATTCAACGCAAGGAAAATCATCTGAAATCACGGGTACTGATGAGTTGAATCAGGTGTGTTTCATTAGGGAGTCATACAAAATGTGCAAAATGGGACTCCAACGTCACTGAGTATTCTGTCATATAACTATATCAGATCATACCTCTGTCATATAATAATTCCTACCATTTATTATTTATACATTATTCAATTAAACATCACCAGTCATTGTGAATCACTCCAGTAAATAAGAGAAGTTTAAATGAAATAACACATTCAGGTGTGATTTATGTTGTGTGTGTGGTATTTTTTTTCTATAAAGTGTGTGAGACCTGATAATTACAATGCAAATATCATGATTATGAGTAAATAATATTAAATTATTAAATAAGCATCTGATCTAATATAACCTATATTTATATAATGACATTTATAAAATGACAGTTATATTACTTAAAGGAGACATATCATGAAAATCTTAATAATCGTGACGTTTTCCACGTTTAAGTGCTAAAATCGGGTCCCCAGTGCATCTACCAACCCAGAAAACATGAAAAATGACAACCCAGTAACTTTGTTTTGGTAAGCCTTTTTCTGTAAACATGTGAAAAAACAAGCTGCTCAGATTTCGCTCCCGCGTGACGTAGGAATGAGATCTTATCATAATATTACAGCCCCTTAATCGGCGGTAAAAAGTTTCCATTTCCTGCACATCGTTTTGTTTTTCGAAGAACACTATTTAGAGTCCCACTGGATTTATTGATTTGTTTACTGTATATTACGCCGCTGCCACATAGATCTAATATCAACATGCGATTTCTTTCCCAAGGGGGGGCTCATTTGCATTTAAAGAGACATGCACAAAAACAGGAGTTCTGCTTTATTCTGAACTCACAGGTACTCAGCTTAATAATTCACTCAGCTTTCATGCTTTAAATTGATATGTGCTGTTTAAAGTGGATTATTAATAAGAAAATAACACCATGTTTGTTGTTCAGGAAGTGATTGTGTGAAGATCATAAGCTCCAGGGCAGCTGCAGTGTGTTTGGTGCTGCTGTGTGTTCTTCTGACTGCAGTCATAGTGCTGTGTGTCACACTCATTCAAGAGAGACAACAACTTATATCCAAGATTGAAAAGTTGACCAATGAGAGAGACCAGCTACTACTCAAGAACACAGATCTGACCAATGAGAGCGAACAACTGATAATCAAAAACACAGACACGACCAATGAAAGAGAAAAGCTAAGAAATGGTAAATTTTCTTTTTGCTATCCAACTTCCTTCTATATTATTATGCTATCTGTTATAAGATACTGACAGATGAGTGTGAATGAGAATGAAAAGCTAACAGCTGAACTGGTTCTCTTAACAGTTGGATGGACTTGCTATAATTCCAGATTTTACTACATGTCCAGTGTGACGAAGAGCTGGACTGAGAGCAAAAAAAAAGACTGATTTTGTTAACAACATGCCTGGTGCTGCTCTAGTTCATATTGGTCCGACTCACATTGATGTAGAGGGCACATGGAAATGGGTTGATGGCACGACCAACATGACCACGGGGTGAGAAATCACTGAACTGAACTGATTATTATGTAATAAATGATTCTCACAGTCAGTATCATTTCACACAGAAAGCAGCACTGAACATCTAATGGTGATCTGTAGTTTCAGCTTTTGGTTTTCTGGAGATCCAAATGGAGGAACAACAGAGAACTGTGCTATGAATGTGGCTAAACCACCACCAAAGTGGTCTAATTCAGTAGGGTGGGCTGATGTCCCATGTAAAGATATTCATCAGTGGATCTGTGAGAGGAGGATTTCACAGCTCATATTGCCATAGGAAAATTACACACAAGTTCAACAGTACAAAACTTTTGCAATAACTGATCATCATCTAAAGCAGTGTTTCTCAACCTTGTTCCTGGAGGATGCCCACAACTGCACATTTTGAAAGTCTTTTTTGTCAGACACACATTTAATGTGCTGGAGTTTCTTCTACTGAGCTGATGAGTTGAGTCAGGTGAGTATCATTAGGGATACATACAAAATGTGCAAAATGGGACTCCAGAAGTGTGTTTCAGTGGCCAAAAATGTGCATTTTAAATACCCTGTGCATACAGTGCTTCATCGCTTATTTCATGATATTTTGGCCAAGTGTATTAAATGACAAAAAAAACTAAGCATATAGTCCCATATAGCTACAACAGAAGTTATAACCTGTAAGTTGATGAAAGCGTATAATGTGATGCACTTGCTGCCTTAGATACAGCCGCTCTAATGACGGACAAAACACAGATCTCCATTTGAGCTTGATTTTCAGAAAATTCAAGTGTCTGATAAAGCCACAATACCAAGTCTAACGATGCAGTTTAATTGTTTAATTATTTGGGAAAAACAAAAAATATTAACTTTTCCCCTGTCGGTCACCATTAAATATTTATATATAACATTATATATTATCAGCACATATATGTCAGTGCTTAGTGGTGTGCTTTTGGAATTGTTTTTTTTTTTTTTCTAATCAAAACTGTGTCCACCCACACCCAATGCTGGAAGCATTTTCACAAAAACAGTTCCTATGCAAATACTGAGCACACAAACACAGATGAGGAACACAACACACTACTACAGAGAAACTAGTGTTAGTTTATCCACATCTTGACGACGCTGAAACTATCTAAAAAGTGTACAAGAAAATATAGAAAAAACTTGGAAAATGTACAGAGAACATGGGAAAAACACTGATAATGTCTATGAAAATGACATTATAAGAGGTACAACTGGAAAAAATTCAACGCAAGGAAAATCATCTGAATTGAACCAATTATTGTGTAATAAATGATTCTCACAGTCAGTCTCATATCAAACAGAAAGCAGAACTGAACATCTATTATGATCTGTAGTTTCAGCTTCCGTTTTTTTAAAGAACCAAATGGAGGAACATCACAGAACTGTGTTATGAACATGGGTAAACCACCACAAGATTGGCCTAAATCAGTAGGGTGGGCTGATGTCCCATGTCAAGATGTTCATCAGTGTATCTGTGAGAGGAGGATTTCCCAGCTCATACTGCCATAGGAACATCACACACCTTTTTGACACAAGTTTAACAGTACAAAGCTTTTGTTATAACGGATCATCATCTAAAGAAGTGTTTCTCAACATTGTTTCTGAAGGATGCCCACATCTGCATATTTTAAAAGTCTCCTTTGTCAGACACACATTACATGTGTTGGAGTTTTTTCTAATGAGCTGATGAGTTGAGTCAGGTGTTTCATTAGGGAGACATACAAAATGTGCAAAATGAGACTCCAGAAGTGCTTTCCATTTGACCAAAAATGCCTTGCGAGTGAACATCAAAGAGTATTCTGTTATGTAACTAAATTTCCAGTCTTCAGTTAATGTTTGTACATTATTCAGTTATACATCACCAGTCACTGCGAATCACTCCAGTACTTAAAAGAAGTTTAAATAAAAGTTGTTAAAAAGGATTTAAGGCTCCAGCATTATTATTGAGTTTCATTAATTTAGTATCATTTTATAATCAGGTGTGCTGTATGATGTTGTTGTGTGTGTGTGTGTTTTTTTTTTTTTTTTGCTTATAAAGTGTGTGAGAACTCATAATTACAATGCAAATGAATCATGATTATGGGTAAACAATATTAAATTATTAAATATGCATCTGATATAATATTTTATATTTTTAGCAACGTTTTTGTTAAATTCCAACTCTCACCGCACAAGTAAATTGCATGCCAAGCCAAAGCTCAAGATTTATGTGCTCACACTATACGGTCCGTTGCACCTCAAAAGTTGCACGACAAAGCTGAAATTTTGCCAGACTCAAAACAAAAGAGTCACACAAATCAGAATTCGGCTCAAAATCGGACAAAGGTAAAATGAACCTATACATAGAATGAACTGTTGCTTTGACACTTTTTGTTTTATTGTAATCATGTATAATTAAATGAAACCAAATATAACAAAACATCTAATTGTTTTCAAAACACACATCTACTCATTATTTACTAAATCCACAATTTAGAAGTAATCAAGAGCATGACAGAAAACTTATGGAAATGATTTAGGAGTTTTATTTTGTATTATTCATCACTCAATACTTAAATGTACTTATTGTTAGTTTTTCAAGAGTTCACACCACTCAAAAAAAAAAAAAAAAAAAAAAAAAACAACAACAACAACAAAAAAAAAAAAAAATAATTTAGGAAGGGATTAAGGGAATTCTGCAAAATATATCAGAAAAACTTGCGTTTTGATATGAATTTGATATAATTCAATTGAACTGCACCAGGGATACCAAAAGAAACTGATTTGGCTCAAAAGTTCTTTTAAAACGTTTATCCTTCTATAAAATCATCAAATAACTCACACCTAAAGAGCATGTGAAAGCAGCCACAACTCCTTTTAAATTCACTAAATGTAATGTACACTGATGGCAGACCAAGTAAATGCAGCTGATACTAAAACTATCAACCATAAACTGATCAACTGTCTAGATTTTTGCTCCAACAACCTAAAAGCAACACACATTTTCTACCACCACCCACCATTAAAATTAATACATGTATTTGAACCTAATTTAAATGAACACAATAAACATTGTTTAAACACATACTGCCAGTGTCCTTCTGCGATGAGCTGAAGTTCCTTAAAGCATAAATACTTACAGCATTTCCACAAAAACAGTTGAGGAACACAACACAGTCCACTCCAGGAGGGAAACTAGTGTGTTTATCCACATCTTGACAACACTGAACTGTCTAAAAGTGTAAAAGAAAATATACAAATCATCATAAACTTGGAAGATGTACAGAGAACATGGGAAAAACACTGATAACGTCTATGAAAATGACAGAGGTAACACTGGAAAAGACATAGCAATGGGTTGATGGCACACTCCCTGGGTGAGAAATCACTGAATTGAACTGATTATTATAAAATTAGTATTATATCACACAGAAAGCAGCACTGAATATCTAATGCTGATCTGTAGTTTCAGGTCCTGGGCGTCTGGAGAGCCAAATGGAGGATCAAAAGAGAACTGTGCTGTGAATGTGTACAGAAAGCCAGAATGGCCTACTTTAGAAGGGTGGATTGATATTCACTGTAATTATGGTTATCTATGGATCTGTGAGAAGAGGATTTCACAGCTCATGCTGCCATAGTACAGTAAATACAGTAAATGAAAATAATTGTTCATAGTTAGCCTTTAAAATGGTCATTTAACCAAGAAAATTATATGTAAGGAATTTAAAATGTAAGCATATGTAGGCAATTTAAATGTATATACAAAGCTAACTCCTTTTTAGCTAACCTCTTTAAATAAGAAGGCATAGCATGTTGGCACAGCAGTAATAAAAAAAAAAAGCAACCTGATTATACAACAAAAAAATGAAAGAAAAAAAAAAAAAAAGGAGAACAGATCCCTGTAGTTCCCCCTGCACAGCTGCCTACTGTTTTGCTTTCAATACATATTACATATTCAAATCTCACATAAGACAACCTATAACCTAGGGTAGACCAGGTACAGTTGGTACAGGGGTACATTTGAAACCTTAAATAACTTGCATGCTCAACAAGTCTGATCTGTGATATCTGCTTCGCACATGCGTTTTAGCGCCTTCTTCAATCGTGGGAAATTTGAAGTACATGCGTTTCTCCAGTCTGAAGATATAGTTGAAAGTTTTTTTTTTCCTAACGTAAGTTTTTCACTTCACCATGTCCCTTTCAAATTGAGCTTCTCATCCTTACATGACTGTTAAAGTTAACTTACATTTTCATAAACCTTAATCGGTGTTTCATACTGTTACGATGCGTGCTGGATGGACGAGACGGAAACGAGATATGCGACAAACAATTACTTTAATATTAATCTTCATATGACTCAGGCAGGAACACATCGAGACATCCACGCACAATACAACATCAAAGACCGACAGAGAACTCAAGATACAAACAGACTTATAAAGGGTAACTAATTATTGCAGACAGGTGAAGGGGATGACGCTAACGAGGGTTAAACCAAAACAGACAGATCGACGGGGGGAGACAATGGGAAAAACCAATGACATGCACAGACATGAATGTGACACATACAGCCATTCTAATGACGGACAAAACACAGATCTCCATTTGAGCTTGATTTTCAGAAAATGCAAGTGCAAGTGTCTGATAAAGCCACAATACCAAGTCTGACAATGTAGTTTAATTGTTTAATTACTGGAAACAAAAAAAAAAAAAAAAAAACTTTTCCCCTGTATGTCATCATTTTTCCTATATTTCAGTGCTTAGTGGTGTGCTGTTGGATTTTTATTTTTTTTTTAATCAAAACTGTGTCCACCCACACCCAATGCTTGAAGCATTTTCACAAAAACAGTTCCTTTATGCAAATACTGGGCACAAAAACACAGATGAGGAACACAACACAGTCCACTTCAGGAGAGAAATTAGTGTTAGTTTATCCACATCTTGACGACACTGAAACTATCTGAAAGTGCAAAAGAAAATATAGAAAAAACTTGGAAAATGTACAGAGAACATGGGGAAAACACTGATAATGTCTATGAAAATGACAATATAAGAGGTAAAACTGGAAAAGATTCAACACAAGGGAAATCAGCTGAATTCACAGGTACTTCATTTTACTTAATAATTCACTTTTTATGCTTTCAATTGACATGTGCTGTGCAAAGTGGATAAATAAAGAGAATAACATGTTGTTCAGAAAGTGACTGTGTGAAGATCATAAGCTCCAGGGCAGCTGTAGTGTGTTTGGTGCTGCTGTGTGTTCTTCTGCTGACTGCAGTCATAGTGCTGTGTGTCACACTCACTCAAGAGAAACAACAGCTCATATCCAAGAATGAAAACCGGACCAATGAGAAAGAGCAGCTAATATCCAAGATCGAAAATCTGATCAATGGGAGAGAGCAACTAATACTCAAGAACACAAACCTGACCATTGAGAGAGACCAGCTGATACTTATGAACACAAACCTGACTAATGAGAGAAACCAGCTAAGAGATAAACTTCAGATTTGTGGTAAAGTTTCTTTAGTTTATGTGGTTATTTGCTATCCACCTTTTTTATATGATTATACTATCTGTTTTATGATACAGACAGATGAGTGTGAATGAGAATGAAAAGATAACAGCTGAACTGGTTCTCTTAACAGTTGGATGGACTTGCTATAATTCCAGTTTTTACTACATGTCCAATGAGACGAAGAACTGGACTGAGAGCAGAAAAGACTGTCTGAATAGAGGAGCAGATCTGATCATCATAAACAACAGACAGGAACAAGTGAGTAAAAGATTGTGTGTTTACAGTGTTCAGCAGCTAAATAATCAGATGAAATATGTTTCTTTATGATATAAATCTGCAACTATTTCATCTGCTCAGGATTTTGTTAACAACATGACTGGTGCTGCTCAAGTATACATTGGTCTGACTGACGTTGATGTGGAGGGAACATGGAAATGGGTTGATGGCACACTGACTTCTGGGTGAGAAATCACTGAATTGAACTGATTATTATGTAATAAATGATTCTCACAGTCAGTATCATATCACACAGAAAGCAGGACTGAACATCTAATTCTGATCTGTAGTTTCAGCTTCTGGTATTCTGGAGAGTCACATGGAGGAACATCAGAGAACTGTGCTGTGAATGTGGTTAAACCACCACCAGGATGGCCTATTTCAGTAGGGTGGGCTGATGAGCCATGTGATAAAGCTCATCAGTGGATCTGTGAGAAGAGGATTTCCCAGCTCATACTGCCATAGGAACATCACACACCTTTTTGACACAAGTTCAACAGTACATAATCATCATCTAAAGCAGTGTTTATCAACATTGTTCCTCAAGGATGCACTGTAAAAAATAAAAAACACAATTTGTTGAGTCAGCTTAAAATAATTTGTTACCCTGCTGCCTTAAAATTTTAAGTTCAGTCAACTAAAAATAAGTTTATTCAACTTGAAATGTTAAGTTGTACTAAATAACAACTTAGATATTTGTGTTTGCTAAACTTAACAGATGGGTAAGTAACCCAGCTGCCTTAAAATTTGAAGTTGATTCAACTCAAATATCTAAGTTTTAACTTAGTATAATTTAACATTTCAAGTTGAATAAACTTTTTTTGAGTTGACTGAACTCAAAATTTTAAGGCAGCCAGGTTTTCAACAAATTGTTTTTTACAGTGTTCCCACATCTGCATATTTTGAAAGTCTCCTTTGTCAGCCACACATTTCTTCTGTTGGAGTTTCTTTTTATAAGCTGATGAGTTGAGGTGTGTTTCATTAGGGAGACATACAAAATGTGCAAAATGGGACTCCAGAAGTGCTTTCCATTTGACCAGAAATGTCTTGTGAGTGAACGTCGCTGAGTATTCTGTAATTTAACTGAAATTCCTATCTTCATTTATTATTTGTACATTATTCAATTATACATCACCAGTCACTGCGAATCACTCCAGTCCTTAAGAGAAGTTTAAATAAAATAAAGGTGGTAAAAATAATATTTAGGTGTGATTTATGTTGTGTGTGTGATATTTTTGTTCTATAATGTGTGTGAGACCTGATAATTACAATGCAAATATCATGATTAAGAGTAAATAATATTCAATTATTAAATAAGCATATCATATCATAAAAATCTTGATAATCGTGATGTTTTCCATGTTTAAGTGCTATAATCAGGTCCCGAATATATAGAAAACATGAAAAATGACAACCCAGTAACTTTGTTTTGGTAAATCTTTTTCTGTAAACATGTGAAAAAACAAGTTGCTCAGATTTCGCTCCCCTGTGACGTAGGAAAGAGATCATAATATTACCACCCCTTAATCTGCAGTAATAAGTTTCCATCCCCCGCACACCTTTTTGTTTTCGCTAACAACAATAGTGTACCAGTTCTAACGCCTTGACAAAAGTTCGAGCAAAGCTTGCTAACTGTTCTGTCATTGGCCCCACAGATGATCACAGAATGCTATTTAGAGTCCCACTGGATTTATTGATTTGTTTATGTATATTACGCCGCTTCCTCATAGATCTAATATCAACATGCGGTTTCTTTACCAACTGTTTACCTTCACAGACATAACCCACTGTTTTTGTAACTCCTTTGCGTTTTTAACAAACTTGTGTGTATTTCACAGTTTATGCACAATAGTACATGAAAGAGGATTTAGTTTAGTACTCACATGCCATGTGACAGCCGCTATCTGTGCGCATGGTCAGATGTGTGCGCTCAGAAAACCGTATATCAAAAGTTTAAACTAATACGGTTTAAAACACATGATTTCAGCACGATAATCAAAACCAAACAGATGTTTTTTGGCAGAGTATCTAAGGTATGAGCTGTAAAGGCACAGCTCTATTCTGGGGTGGAGAGCAACAGCTCATTTGCATTTAAAGAGACATGCACCAACAGCATTTCTGCTTTTATTCAAAATAGGGATTTTCAAAATGATATAATAAATGATCTGTGGGGTATTTTGGGGTATTCTGAGCTAAAGCTTCACAGACACATTTTGGGAAAACTTGAATCTTATATTACATATTGTAAAAAGTGCCATAATGTGTCTCTTTTAAATTAATAATATAATTATTATATTAATATAATAATATAATTTTGACAGAGTAGCCTACTTTGATTATGGCTGCAGTTGATCGCACTTAATACGACCAAGAAAGGACGAGTTTTTTTTATGTTCAATTTGTGCCTATAGGCTACTTTAGGGACCTTTAGGGAAATTTACTTCACAGTACAAAACAAAGACCAATAAATCATTTAAATTAATGTTTACAGGGCAATAGTAAACACCTAGTGAGCAAACTGACTGAATATATTTTGGCAATATCTCGCCTTACACAATAATTCCATGAAAATGTGTGAAAATGTATAGATAATTTAAAACATAACTTCTTCACAAGCAATATCAAAAACAGTTTCATTCTTTAACCTCCAATGTAAATTGAGATACTTATATTATATGACACATAAACATGGGCTGTTGTAATGATCTGTTGTAGGTTCTGGAGTCACGAGGAGCCCAATAACAGAATTGGAGATGAGGATTGTGCTGTATCTTACTTTCACTGGGCTGATTATCCATGTAATTCTACATTTGTATGGATTTGTGAGAGAGATTTGCAAGTTTAACAAAGCTGTTACATCAAATCTGTACATCCAACGTAAAGCAGTAATCAAATAGATTTGCGGTAATATGCAAAACTGTAAGACGAGACTTGTCATTATTATTTTAATGGATATTTGATGTTTGTTTCAATAATATTCATAGAAAATTTTGATGATATTAAAACAAATGAAGAAAAGTCAATGCGACTTCTTGTTTGTAATATTTCTCAAATTGTCCTTATTAAAGGGGAAGTTCACTTCCAGAACAAACATTTACAGATAATTTACTCACTCCCTCATCATCCAAGACGTTCATGTCTTTCTTTTTTCAGTCGTAAAGAAAATCTGTTTTTGAGGAAAACATTTCAGGATTTCTCTCCGTATAGTGGACTTCTATGGTTTGAACTTCCAAAATGCAGTTTAAATGCAGATTCAGAGGGCTCCTAACGATCCCAGCCGAGGAAGAAGGGTCTTATCTAGCAAAACAATCTGGTTATTTTCTAAAAAAAAAAAAAAAAAATATTGACAGTTTATATACTTTTTAACCTCAAATGCTCATATTGTCTAGCTCCGTGTATGCCGGTTCAAGACAGTTAGGGTATAAACTCCCATCTCATTTTCTCCTCCAACTTCAAAAACTGTCCTACATCGCAGCAGAAGTATCGACCCAGTATTTATAAAGTGAACGTGCAAAGAAGATCAAATGCCTTTTATAAAAAAAAAAAAAAGGTAAAACAGTGATGTAGGACAAGTTTGAAGTTGGAGGAGAAAATTTTGTTTTTCGACCTACCCTAACTGTCTTGAGTTTGGTTGACCAAGTTTGGTCAAAAAGAAAAAGGAGAAGAATGCTGGTTACTTAAACATTTACATAAGAACAAGGAACTAAATTGGTTTATGTCTGACAGTTAAAGAGCAGAAATGTCTGATGATATTCATGACAAAGTGATCAGGACTGAGTCTGAGAGAATGAAGACAAACAGAGCAGAGATGACGATGGTTATCTATGAGAATGCAGATTGTGTGACAGTTTATGACTTCAGGACAGAGACAAACACACAGCAGCCACCTCAGCACAAAGGTAATCACGTTCATGTCTTTGATATACAAAAAGATCACAGTTTGCACATGCTCAGCCATTAAATATCATATCTGTGGTGTTTAGGAAGTGATTATGTTATGTGAAGATCAGAAGTTACAGTGTGTTTGAAGCAGCTGTGTGTTCTTCTAATGCTATTATAGGATTTTAAGTTAAAGTTACAGATTATAACTAACCTCTTAACTAACCTGAGTTATTAACCTGAGTCATCCTCCGCATGAATTAAAACACTCAGAGCAAATGTTGACGTTTGTAAATGCCACGTATAAAGAGGCTAGTTCCTAGAAGTGAGTTCCTAAAACTACGTAGCGCAAGTGTCTGATAAAGCCACAATATGAACTCTGACAGCGCAGTGGAAACAAAAAAAAAAATACTCTTTCTCTCTTTTTTTCCCTAGATTTCAATGCTTAGTGGTATGCTGTTGGATTTTTTTATTTATCAAAACCGTGTCCACCCACCATACTCTGTGGTTTGGTGACACACTGCCACTGAGATCACATAAATGCAGCTGATACTAAAAGCATCAACCATAAACTGATCAACTGTCTGGACTTTTATGTACCAACAACCCTGAAGTTACAAAAACTTTCCAACACATTAATATATGCATTTGAATGTCATTTAAATGTACACAATCCAGATTGTTCAAGCACATACTGTCAGTGTCCTTCTGCGATGAGCTGAAGTTCGTTCAGGCATAAAAACATGAAGCATTTTAACAAAAACAGTCTCTTTATGCATAAATACTGGCCACGCAAACACAGATGAGAAAAACAATGCAGTCCACTCTAGAAACTAGTGTTTATCCACATCTTGATGACACTGAAACTAAAGAGGATTGAAGAGGATAGAAACTAAAGGAGCTAATCACAAAAACTGTTTTATAAATTCCATTTAAAATATGAACAATAGTCAGATTCTGAATTGAAAAAAACGCTATAATTTACTCAAATAAATGTGATCTTACTGCACTATTTCATCTCTGTGTTTGATTTGAAGCAGGCAGAATGATAGAGCTTACGTGCCTTAGCTGATGAAAATAACCATCATTTTACCCATTCTGACAAATATTGCACTGCAAGAGCAATTCTAGTTTTAACTTGTCTATTACTTGGCAAATGACCATGGAATAAGCGGGATAATCAATGGCTTGCTGTGCATTAAAGGATTTTAAATGCACTTCGCGGTGGCAAAGAACCCCCGACGTAAAGCAGGGCTGGGTATCTAGGTCGATACTTTTTAAGCACCGATCGAAATGCCTCTATACCATCGAGTATCGAAAAACCTCTTGTCGTTCGGTACCAAACTTCGGTACCTAAGGGGTTATTCTCATCAACGTCTGTGTGCAAATTAGTCTGCAGCACTAGGCGTGTTCGACTAGAAGTGGCGCCACGCATATCGGCGGCTTTCACACGCGCAGCCCTTCAGAGCGCAGCGACAAAAGTTCAACTAATTTGAACTTTGAGCGCGGCTTGCACGCCAGTAGTCGACGCAGCGACAAACCGAAAAGCATACAAAGCAGTCTGCTCTCTATAGCGCTCTTGGTCCTGTGCAGAGCCGCAAACAAAGTCGAACACACCTGCTAGTTTACACTGGTTACACTCAGAGATGTGGCTCACAGGTGAGGCTGTAGCATGAAAACATTAAAACCCACTTAGATGTAAGGCTACGTTTACACTGGTGTGTTTTTGTTAAAAAAAATTAAAACAATCCTCATCCATACTGGCAATTCAGAAAAGATATCTGTCCATACTACACAACTGAAAGTGTGCGTTATGTGATCATTCGTGAACATCATAGCATGATACTACATAAGACAATAAATAAGATTTATATTTCGCTTTTACTCAAAACTCATTTTAAACCACCAGCCAGTGTTTGTAATAACTTCCATTTGCCATTGAATGTGTGTTTTGGCAATGTAATGTTGTTGAAATATGTTACGTCCTCTGAGTCAGAACAGCGATTGCAGAAGACAGAAGGCATATAACATTATACATACCAGCAGACAGCGCAGGAAGGTGCTAGTGCTTGTCAGTAAATTAGTGGAAACTGAATAGAAATTATGATTATGTCTCAGGAATCTTTGAATCTGTATAAATGTCAATAAGCTGAAAAAAATGATTTTGAGATAATGTAATTTTGTTAAAACTGATTTCATAAAATTGGTATTGAAAAAAGTATCGTTCAGGAACTGGTATCAAAGTCAAGGTATCGATATCGAAAAATTTTGAAGGATACCAGCCCTACAAAGCAGAGGATTTAAAATCCTTTACACGGCAAACCGCTGATTATCCACACAATCCACATTGTTTAAACACATACTGTCAGTGTCCTTCTGCAATTAGTTGAAAAAAAAAAAATACTTGAAAGATTTCCACAAAACAGTTTCTTTATGTAATAAATACTGGCTGCATGAACACAGATGAGGAACACAACACAGTCCACTCCAGGAGACATATTAGTGTTAGTGTTAGTTTATCCACATCTTGATGACACTGAAACCACCTGGAAGTGTAAAAGAAAATATAGAAGAAACTTACAGAGAAAATGTACACAGAACATAGGGAAAACTGAGGTAATGTCTACGAAAATAACATTGTAAGAGGTAAAATTGGAAAAGATTCAATGCAAGGAAAATTATCTGAACTCACAGGTACTGAGATTAATAATTCACTTTGTTTTCATTCTTTCAACTGATGTGTGCTGTGTTTGGTGGATAAAGAAAGAACATAACACCATGTTTGTCATCATCAGGAAGTGAATCTTTGAAGATCAGAAGCTCTAGAGCAGCTGCAGTGTGTTTGGTGCTGCTGTGTGTTCTGCTGACTGCAGTCATAGTGCTGTGTGTCACACTCATTCAAGAGAAACAACAGCTCATATCCAAGAATAAAAACCTGACCAATGAGAGAGA
Organism: Cirrhinus mrigala; assembly: GCA_036247105.1. Taxonomy (NCBI): domain Eukaryota; kingdom Metazoa; phylum Chordata; class Actinopteri; order Cypriniformes; family Cyprinidae; genus Cirrhinus; species Cirrhinus mrigala. The sequence continues at coordinate 12,915,879 of CM070016.1, forward strand.
ACATCTAATACTCAAGAACACAAACCTGACCAATGAGAGAGAACATCTAATGCTAAAGAACACAAACCTGACCAATGACAGACGGAGTCTAAGAAATGAACTTCAGATTTGTGGTAAAGTTTTTTTAGTCCATACAGTTATTTTCTGTACAGCAGACATTTTTAAAGCATGACAGAGTTGAGTTGTGGTCTCAGTAACTTTTAGTGTACACAATCTATGAATATACCATCTGCAACAAGTTACAGAGAAAATAGTGTAAACGGGAATGAAATGCTAACAGCAGAACTGGTTCTGTTTATAGATGGATGGACTTACTATCAATTCAGTTGTTACTACATGTCCAATGAGACAAAGAGCTGGACTGAGAGCAGACAAGACTGTCTGAATAGAGGAGCAGATCTGATCATCATAAACAACAGACAGGAACAAGTGAGTGAAAGATTGTGTGATTATAGTGTTTAGCAGCTAAATGAGAGATGGTCAGATAAGATGTGTTTGTTTATGATATAAATGTGCAGCTGTTTCATCTGCTCAGGATTTTGTTCACAACATGCCTGGTGCTGCTCTAGTTTATATTGGTCTGACTGATGTTGATGTGGAAGGCACATGGAAATGGGTTGATGGCACGACCAACATGACCACTGGGTGAGAAATCACTGAATTGAACTGATTATTATGTAATAAATGATTCTCACAGTCAGTATCATATCACAGAGAAAGCAGAACTGAACATCTAATTCTGATCTGTAGTTTCAGCTTCTGGTATTCTGGAGATCCAAATGGAGGAACATCAGAGAACTGTGCTATGAATGTGGCTAAACCACCACCATGGTGGCCTATTTCAGTAGGGTGGGCTGATGAGCCATGTTATAAAGCTCATCAGTGGATCTGTGAGAAGAGGATTTCACAGCTCATACTGCCATAGGAACATCACACACATTTTTTGACAAAAGTTCAACAGTACAGAACTTTTGTAATAATTGATCATCATCATTTAAATCAACCTTGTTCCAGGAGGATGCCCACATCTGCATATTTTGAGTTTTTTTTTTTGCGTCAGACACACATTTCTTGTGCTGAAGTTTCTCCTAATTAGCTGATGAGTTGAGTCAGATGTGTTTTATTAGGGAGACATACAAAATGGGACTCAATGGTCAGAATACCTTGTGAGTGAACGTCACTGAGTATTCTGTCATATAACTATATCATATCATAACTCTGTCAAATAATAATTCCTATCTTCATTTATTACTTGTACATTATTCAATTATACATCACCAGTCACTGCGAATTACTTTTGTACTTAAGAGAAGTCTAAATAAAATAAAGGTGGTAAAAATAAATGTTGTGTGTCTGGTATTTTTTTTTTTTCTATAAAGTGTGTGAGACCTGATAATTACAATGCAAATATCATGATTATGAGTAAATAATACATTATTAAATAAGCATTTGATCTAATATAACCTATACTTATATAAGGGCATTTATAAAATGATAGTTATATTATTTTCCACATTTAAGTGCTATAATTGGGTCCCCAGTGCATCTACCAACCCAGAAAACATGAAGGACAACCCAGTAACTTTGTTTTGGTAAGCCTTTTTCTGTAAACATGTGAAACAACAAGCTGCTCAGATTTCGCTCCCCTGTGACGTAGGAATGAGATCTTATCATAATATTACAGCCCCTTAATCTGCGGTAATAAGTTTCCACCCCCGGGATGTCGTTTTGTTTTCGCAAATAACAATGGTGTACTAGTTCTAACGCCATGGCAAAAGTGTGAACAAAGCTTGCTAACTGTTCTGTCATTGGTTCTGTCAAAAAAGTTTGAATAAATTAAGGTGTTAAAAAGAAGTTGAAACTTCAGCATTATTATTAATTCATCCCAGGTTTGGTTTGTAAGCATACCAAGGTATAATGTATGTGAGATGTGATAGCTGCAATGCAAACATCATGATTAAAGTTGAGAAGTATATTACGGCATCAGACCTTAAACTCCTCTAATATTTGTGCATCTAGCCTTCTCTGAGTTTAATGATCTAGACCTAGGCCTGTATATACTATAGACCAACTTTGAGTATACGTCACAGCGACGTCACTTGCAGCTGCGCGCGCATAGTGGTTGCAGAAAAACTCTGGTGACAGGTGGAGGTAAATGGGTAAAATCCATGGAATAAGAGAAAAAATATATATTTTTGTGCCTTTTGATGTCAAAATCGGAATGAAAATAATTTTATAGAATACTGTAGTCAAAGACGCCATTTGAAGCTAAATGCAGACGTTTAAACGGACATACTATGGATGAAATCTGCTTTGTTTACTGTACGGCTGATGTGGAGGGAACATGGAAATGGGTTGATGGCACCAACATGACCTCTGGGTGAGAACTGAACTGAACTGACTATTATTTAATAAATGATTCTCACAATTAGTATCATATCGCACAGAAAGCAGCACTGAACATCTAATGTTGATCTGTAGTTTTAGGTTCTGGGTGTATGGAGAGCCAAATGGAGTAAGAAAAGAAAACTGTGTTGTGACTGTAGCGGTGCATTGGTTTTATAAAGGGTGGATTGAAGTTTCATGTCATTTTGGTTATCGATGGATCTGTGAGAAGAGGATTTCACACCTCATACTGCCATTGGAACATCACATAGCTTTCTGACACAAGTTCAACAGTACAATAGTTTTATAATAACTGATGATCTAAAGCAGTGTTTTTCAACCTTGTTCTTGCCCACAGCTGCACATTTTGAATGTCTCCTTTGTCAGACACACATTTCATGTTCTGGAGTTTCTTCTAATGAGGTAATGAGTTGAATCAGGTGTGTTTTATTAGGGAGACATACAAAATGTGCAAAATGGGGACTCCAGAAGTGTGTTTCATTCAGTTTGAATAAAATAAAGCTGTTAAAAAGGTGTTATGGCTCCAGCATTATTGTAGAGGTTTTATTGTTAAATTCATCCTGGGTTTGGTTTGTTAGCATTTTTCATGTCTTCACCTATAAGTCTCTTGTGGAGAAAAATTGCCTGTTGTTGCTTTTGATACTTTTTGTTTTGTTGTTATTCTGTAACAAGCTACTTTCAATTAAAAATAAATCAATAAACCAATCAGTCTTTGTTTTGAATATAAATATTGACATTATTATTAATGATTGAAATGAAAAATGAATGATATAATGAAAAAAGTTTTTAAAGGATGTACATTCACTAACATTTAACATTACATTATGTCTGTGGTGTTCAGGAAGTTCTGTAAGTGTTCTTTTGCTGACTGTAGAAGACATACATGCTTGTAGAGATGCCTTCATGGTGTAGACTGGGATATAATTTTTAAGCAATCAGCAGCTTAAATTCTGCTCTTTACCTCACACAATATTATTATGTACCATCAGAGATGACCATGACCACATACTGCCCTATACCACACACCTTCTGTTAGAAGAGCTCCTAACCGTCAACCATAAAAAGATCATCTGTCTTAATTTTTGATGTACCAGCAACAACCTAAACTTTTAAAAAGCCGTAAATGTTCCCAAACACCAGCCAGCATCAAAATGAAGAAGCCTCTAACGACTTCATACAGTGAATCTGTGATAATAAATGCATTTAAACCTCATTTTAACAAACACAGTCAACATTGTTGAAACAAATAGTTATGTTCTGTGGCAAGCTGAAGTTCCTATATGCATAACTGAAACATTTCCACAAATCAGTTCCTTTTTGCATAAATACATGGCTACACAAACACAAATGAGGAACATGACGCAGTCAGCTCCAGGAGAGAAGCTACTGTTAGTTTGTTAGCATCTTGACGACACTGAAACTGTCAGAAAGTGAACAAAATATAGAAAAGGGAAAATGTACAGAGAACACAGAAAAAGCATTGATGATATCTATGAAAATGACTTGGTTACAAAAGGTAAACTTGGAAGACAGACGATGGACAGTAACACGAGAATCCAGCCATCTAAACTCACAGGTACTGAGACTAAAAATGCATTTCATCACAACATTTTAGTACCAATTTGATAAAGCAGTTCATATCCATGAATGAGTATCTGACTAGAGAGAGAAGAGCAGCTAAAACTGGAGAAAAATGATCTTAAGAGTTGTCTTGGTAAAGTGTGCGTGAACAATGTAAATAACGCATAGATGTTTCCTTTTTTAAGGTTCATTAATGACAAATTTATGGAATTCGTAGATGATTTTAAACTTTTTAGATGTGTAACCTCTATGAACTTTTTCACACTTAGAGTATTTTTCCCATGTAATGTACAGTAGTTATGTCTTCCATGACAAATCATCTTTTAATAATGACTTGGCTTACAGGTGGAAATTGCGGACTATTTTTTTTAACCTTCTAGAAATGCCCGTTTTATAACGTTTGACGATAACATTCTGATTAATCAAACGGTTGCAGGTTCCTGGTATTATCATTAAACTTCTGTAACATTCAGAGGTGAACTGAACTTCTGTAAATATAAATACTTGAAACATTTCCACACATCAGAAACGCAATACGGTCCACCTCTAAAAAACTGCTAGTTTTAGTTAGTTGTGATCTTTATTTGTTAGTATCTAAAAAATGTATTAGCCTGCATTTAGGTTATATCATGATATATCCTGTCTTCACTGGTACTCTCTGAAAATCAATAAAGGCAGGACTCAGAGAATGAACTCAGGAGCGGGGCAAAGAGAAACAGAAGATATCTATGAAAATGCTGATGCTATGAAAGGTAAAATCACAATGGAGGCAGAAGACTCATATACAAAGAGAATCCAGCCACCTGAACACACAGGTATGGAGTTTAATAATTATTAATAATATTTTTTGTCATTAAAATAATAGCACAGGCAAAAACTTTTAAAGAAAGAGTGAAAACAGTTGTACCTGTGCTGTATTAAATACTAGTGAAGGCACTAACATCATGTCTGTGTTGTTCAGGAAGTGACTGTTTGAAGATCATAAACTACAGAGCAGCTGTAGTGTGTTTGGTGCTGCTGTGTGTTCTTTTGCTAATTGCAGTCATAGTGCTGTGTGTCACCTTTGCTCAAGAGAAACAACAGCTCATATCAAAGATTGAAAACCTGACCAATGAGAGAGACCAGCTAAGAAATAACACTCAGATTCATGGTAAAGTTTAGTCTTATTGTTTCGTGTAAAAGCATTTGTAGATTTGTTAGTTCTATCTATCAGCTTCAACTTATTATTAGCTGTACAAAACAGCTTGTTTTGCTGCTTGACATTGGAAACTGGTATTTCTTACCATATTCTTTTAATGTATTGTTTTAATTAAGAACAAATTGGTCTATAGTGCAAATTGCAAGTTTCACAGTTTACTGCATTTTGTCGTTCTTCTCGTTATAGCAACTAACAAATCTGATATTTTTAAAGCATTATACTATGTCTTATAAGTACAGGCAGATGAGTGTAAATGTGAACTAAAAGCTAAATAGATTTTGTTCTGTTAACAGGATGGATTTGCTATCAATCTACTTGTTACTATATATCCAATGAGATGAAGAACTGGACTGAGAGCAGACAAGACTGTCTGAATAGAGGAGCAGATCTGATCATCATAAACAACAGACAGGAACAGGCAAGTAAAAGATTTTATTTTTTATGTGCGTTTATAGTGTTTTGTATTGTCTGTTTATAATACAGTATAAATGTGTACTTGTTTAACGTGCTCAGGATTTTGTTACGGACATGCCTGGTGTTGCTGCAGTCTATATTGGTCTGACTGACACTGATGTGAATGGAACATGGAAATGGGTTGATAACAGCACACTGACCTCTGGGTGAGAAATCACTGAATTTGAACTGATTATTATGAACAGTCAGTATCATATCACACAGAAAGCAGCACTGAACATCTAATGCTGATCTGTAGTTTCAGCTTCTGGGCGCCTGGACAGCGAGCTGGAGGAATAACAGGGAACTGTGCTGTGACTGTAGCTGTATCTCAGCAAGAGTTTGGTAATTTATTAGGCTGGCATGATGTTGTATGTACTGATGTTTTTCCGTGGATCTGTGAGAAGATGATTCCACAGCTCACACTGCCATAGGAACATCACACACCTTTCAACAGTACAAAACTTTTGAAATAACTGATATTCAGTGAAATTCTGTGAAAACTTTTGTTCAAAAATTTTCCAACCGTGTTTTTGGCTTATCCTGAATACGGATTTTTATATTCAGAATATTTTGTTTTAGACTGGCCCAGCTACAGCGTTCTACCGCAAGACGCACACAGTTCTGTTTATTAACTGCTAGAGCGCCAAAAGTTATGGACTGCAGCTTTAACATCTCTTTGTTTTCAATACACACATCTACTCATTCTTTATCATTAAATAAATACAATTTAGTTCACCTTAGTTTTTCAAGAGTGCACATCTTCATTAACATTTTATTTCCATTAGTCACTTTCTTCTGATATACCTGATGATTTATAGTTAATTACTCTGTGTCAAGATATGTTTTCATGCTAAATATAACAGTAGAACTGTGTGTATTACGACCTGCTGGAGCCCAGTGTGAGATCCACCAATCGGGGAGGTTTCTGAATCTCAATCAATCAATCAATCATGCTTTATATTCAGCTACTTTTTAAATTTGTAGTCCTCATAAACCGAAAAGTAGATATTCATAACTGTCAAAGTAAAGTAATAAAACAATGGTTTCAACTGAGCTTAACTTGTGTGGCTATTTCTTTTCTCTTTTTTTTTTTTTTCTTTTACAGTTTCTGAAACTATTGTTTTTTTCCTCTAAATAGTATACGCAAATCATGCACTCGACATCTTTTGCAAAAACTTCTTTCAAAACTATTTTAACTCTTATAAAACTGGTGCTTTTGCATAGTAAACCTAAACACTAACTTAAAATGATTAACCATATACTATGAGGCGCCACGTAGGATTTAAATCAAACTTCGCTTATCAATACATATATAAAACACGTGCATATACACCTAGAAATTACTTGCATATACATGTATACTGTTGGATGTTCAAAATATATATATGAAATACACGTGCACACTATTATGAAATCCATACCAATACATCTTTTATTAGTAATCAATACATATACACTTGTGAATAACTTGTATATACATATAAACTTAACGCATGCATACGCTAAAAAAACACTCGCTTATACATATAAACTTGATCCATGCATATACACCTACAACAACACGCACATATACATATAAACTCGCTGCATGCAGACACACCTGTACATACTCGCACATACATATAAACTTGACCCATGCATATACACCTAAAAACACTCGCACATACATATAAACTCGTTGCGCGCATACACACCCATGAAACACTCACGCAAACATACAAAATAAATTTCAGGTAAGACGCATGCTTGAGTTGTGTATATACATATATGCAAGTGATTTCATATGTGGATGTGCGTGAACTTTTCAGTGCAAACGGAAGGCATCTCAGTGTAAACGGAAGTCATTTCAGTGTAAACGGAAGGCATCTCAGTGTAAACGGAAGGCATTTCAGTGTAAACGGAAGGCATCTCAGTGTAAACGGAAGGCATTTCAGTGTAAAAGGAAGCAGCGGCACTTCCGGCGGAATCTCCAGATGCCGGGGCATTTTAAAACGCTTAATGTGATTAATGCATTAAAATAGTGTTTTAAAAAGACCTTTAATATAGCATACGATGTACCAGGGGCGAATTTCCACTGGGCACTTTTCAAAATCCCGTTCAGCACGCCGAGAGTTCGCGCGATCGTTCAAACAAAACCGAAAGTAAAACGCGCACGCGCCTTCAAAAGCAATTTTAATACCTTGCGTTTAGAGCGCGACTCCCCAATGCGTGCAAATTAGGCTACATAACATATTTAGGATGTTATTAGTATGCAGGCTATTGTGAAGTTGTTTATTTAATATTAATTGTATTCTATTTTTGCATGTTTCTGTCAAGGACTTTAATTTTGGTGTTGCGTCCTCTGAGAAGGAGGGTCTTATAATGTGAAGGAGGAGAGCAGAGTAGATTGTGGGGGGCACAGAGATTAGTGTTGATCTCTTCCCGAGTTCTAGGCCTTTGCTCAATAAAAATTACTAGTCGTCGGTATTTTCAAGTCTATCGTCTTTATTTACATCCACCCACGGCAGCTAAAACTCCACGTCTTACACTATTATAGGTTGTGTAGTTGTCTATAGCTCTCTATCATGTTTGAAAAATTTTGGTCTCTATTTAAATTGTTTTAACTATGTTATGTTCTACTTTCTGAGTATGAATTATTACAATGCAGTAAAAGCATGGGCGTCGGAAGCAAAATAAATGTGGGTGGGGAGTATATGCCATTTTCTGTAGTGTGGTGCCTTACTATGTATATTACCTCTGCGCACTAACGTGACAACACTACAAAACGGGGCAATTGAAGTGTGTTTCTAGTGGCGTAAGGGATAAAGCGAATATCCAGTGTTTTTGACGCAAACGACCCGAGTTCGCGTTCACCTATTGCCGAAATCGTTCTTCTGCCTTTTCACATCTCATTTTACATCGGAAAGGCATTTGTTTTCAATAAACATAAAAATGAAGGAACTAATCTAAATGTTAGAATAAAGTATCGAGCAGGATTAGGTGTATCTGAGCAGCAGATACACTCAGATGCTTTATTTACTTTGCTGTGTTACAGAAGTGCATTCGTTATGTGGAATGGATTTGACTGATGGCGCTCTAAAAAGTGCGCAGACATATTCGCCGAATTAGAGAGGTAAAAGTGGGTGGGTCCGATATCGTTGGTCTTTAAAAGTGGGTGGGTCCTGTCCCACCCACATTCAATGGTTTGACGCCCATGAGTAAAAGACAACAACACTCAAGCACCATAAAAAGTTTTGCTACAAACTCAACTGACTGGCTTTATTCTCTCCTGTATGATTTCATAAGTCTATATAACTATATATATCCATAAGTATATATATATATATATATATATATATATATATATATATATATATATAAACATTCCTTTCTTAATCGTATTAAGTGCGAACAATAAATGCAGCCATAGTAGGCTGCTCTCTCAGTATTCAAAGTGCAAACAGAGACTACACTTTTCAAACATGATAGAGAGCTATAGACAACTACACAACCTATTATAGCCTACATACTAATAACATCCTAAATATGTTATGTAGCCTAATTTGTACGCATTGGGGAGTCGCGCTCTAAACGCGGGGTATTAAAATTGCTTTTGAAGGCGCGTGCGCATTTTACTTTCGGTTTTGTTTGAACGATCGCGCGAACTCTCGGCGGTGCTGAACGGGATTTTGAAAAGTGCCCAGTGGAAATTCGCCCCTGGTACACCGTATGCTATATTAAAGGTCTTTTTAAAACACTATTTTAATGCATTAAGTCACGTTAAGCGTTTTAAAATGCCCCGGCATCTGGAGATTCCGCCGGAAGTGCCGCTGCTTCCGTTTGCACTGAGATGCCTTCCGTTTGCACTGAAAAGTTCACGCACATCCACATATGAAATCACTTGCATATATGTATATACACAACTCAAGCATGCGTCTTACCTGAAATTTATTTTGTATGTTTGCGTGAGTGTTTCATGGGTGTGTATGCGCGCAACGAGTTTATATGTATGTGCGAGTGTTTTTAGGTGTATATGCATGGGTCAAGTTTATATGTATGTGCGAGTATGTACAGGTGTGTCTGCATGCAGCGAGTTTATATGTATATGTGCGTGTTGTTGTAGGTGTATATGCATGGATCAAGTTTATATGTATAAGCGAGTGTTTTTTAGCGTATGCATGCGTTAAGTTTATATGTATATACAAGTTATTCACAAGTGTATATGTATTGATTACTAATAAAAGATGTATTGGTATGGATTTCATAATAGTGTGCACGTGTATTTCATATATATATTTTGAACATCCAACAGTATACATGTATATGCAAGTAATTTCTAGGTGTATATGCACGTGTTTTATATATGTATTGATAAGCGAAGTTTGATTTAAATCCTACGTGGCGCCTCATAATATACACAGCAAAATACAAACAGATATGACAAGTGTAAACCACTATTATCTGGTGTCTTTTGCTTGCTCAGTGTGAAGTGGCGTGCACAGGAGTCTTCAAAGCACTCACATGTACATGCATATACTGCATATACAGTGTGTATACACAAATAATAAACATTACACAGTTATGGACTGAACTGAATCAACACTGAACTGACTTGAGCTTTATAATGACACTATTGGCTTGTTTGAATCTGATTTGAAATTTGATCTGTATTGCAAAAAGCGTTAAACACTCTTAAAAAAGAAGGTACTAATATTGTTGCATTTTGGTAAGCACACCTTTGTGCCTAAAGGGTTCATATTGGTACCTTTAAGATACATATTAGTACCTTAAGTGTACATAGTAGCATCTAAAAGGTACAAAATGTACTTTCTAAAAAGTTACCGACTCAGTGACAGCTTCTGTACCTTTCTCTCCCCTGAGAATCTAGAAATAAAGGTGACTTGACTTGCATATGCAGTATTTCAGTATATATTTACAAAGTACTGTAAACAGAAATGCAAGGGCGAAAATTTGATTTACAGATACTTCTCAGTAAGTAATCAAATTAGGTGTATTTAAAGAAATACAAGGGGGTAAAAGTGTGGCTTACATGGCTTAAAGGAGGAAATTGTAGCAGGTTCCTGGTATAATCATTAACCTTCTGACAGAACGAGCCCTTTTGTAACATTCTGAGGTGAGCTGAACTTCTATACATGTAAATACCTGAAACATTTTCACACATCAAGAACAGAATAAGATCCAGGTCTGAAAAGCTGCTAGTATTAGTTGTTATCTTTATTTGTTAGTTGGTATCTAAAAAATATATTAGCCTACATTTAGGTTATATTTTGAAATGCTCTTGTCTTCACTGAAACTGTCTGAAATCAACAAAAGTAAGACTTAGAAAATGGACAGAGGAGCAAGACAGAAAAAATACTGATCATATCTATGAAAATGCTGATGAGAGGTAAAATCACAATGGCGACAGAGGACTGGAATACAATGAGAATCCAGCCACCTGAACGATGAATGGAACTGAAAATGGCTGCTTTAGTCTATGTACAGCGATTATTTGGTATCTTTTTAATGTAAGAGCAGGTGCGCCCATTTATAAAATTTAATGTGTCAGGTTTCTAGTGTTATACGCTTCCAATTATTATTAGCTGTACAAAACAACTAATTTTGCTGCTTGATATTGCAAACTAGTACTTCTTAAGATATTATCATATTATTGTAATTATTAAGAAATTGGTCTGTAGCACAAAATGTTTGACTGTTACTGCACCGTCCCTATAGCAGCAAATGAATTGGAAATCTTGCACATTCCCAGAAAAGGTGGATACAGCAGACATTTTTAAAGCATGATGGAGTTGGGTTGTGGTCTCAGTGATTTTCAGTGTACACAATATATGGTAATACTATCTGATATAAGATACAGACAGATGAGTTTGAATGGTAATGAAAGAAATTCATGCCTGTACAGATATGCATGTCTTCACGGTGTAGACTAGGATATGAATTTCAGTGCTTAGCAGCTTAAGTTCTGCTCTTTACCTCACACAAAACTACTATATACCATCAGAGATGACCACGACCACGTACTCCCCTAGGAAAACCACACACCTTATGTTAGAAGAGCCCCTAGACCATCAACCAAAAAAAAAAAAAAAAAAGATCAGCTGTCTTAATATCTGATGCACCAGCAACAACCTGAACATTTTAAAAGTTGTAAATGCTCCCGGTGTTCGTATGAAGACTTTATATAGATATTGAGTGAGTGAGCCTGTGATAATAAATGCATTTGAACCTCATTTAAATGAACATAATCAAAACAGTTGAAACAAATATTTATGATGCTATGGTGATGTTCAAGTTGAAGTTCCTTTATGCATAAGTAATTAAAACATTTCCACAAATCAGTTCCTTTCTGCATAAATACACGTCTACACGAACACAGATGTGGAACACAACAGTCCAGGAGAGAAACTAGGCTGTTGACATCTTGACAACACTGAAACTGTCAGAAAGTGAACGGAAATATAGAAAAAGGAAAATGTACAGAGAAAACGGAAAAAGCATTGATGATATCTATGAAAATGAAATTGTTACAAATGGTAAATTTGGAAGACAGACGATGGACAGTAACACAATGGGAATCCAGCCATCTAAACTCACAGGTACTGAGATTAAGAATGCATTTTTTCAAAACATAATAGTACCAATTTGATAAATCAGTTAATATCCATGGATTGAGAGTCTGAATAGAGAGAAAGATCAGATAAACCGGGAGAAGAATTATCTTGAGAGTTGTCTCGGTAAAGTGTGTGTGAACAATGTAAATAATGCAAAGATGTTTCTTTTTTTTTAGGTTCATTAATGACAAATTTATGGAATTCATAGATGATTCTATACCTTTTTTTTATTTTAGATGTTTAGGTGTAATCTCTATAAACTTTTTCACTTTTACGTCTTCAGAGAGATTGCAGTTATGTCTTCCTTGACAAGTCACATTTTACAGCTTACAGTGGGAAATTGTGGAGTATTTCTTTAACCTTCTAGAAATGTTCGTTTGATAAAGTTTGATGATAACATTCTGCTTAATGAAATAGTAGCAGATTCCTGGTATAATCATTAAACTTCTGTAACATTCTTAGGTGAGCTGAACTTTTGTACATAAATACCTGAAACAGTTCCACACATCAGGAATATAATATCTCTGAAAAGCTGCTAGTATTAAATATATTAGATATATTAGCCTGCATTTAGGATATATTGTGAAATGCTCTTGTCTTCACTGGTGCTCTCTGAAAATCATTAAAGGCAGGACTCAGAGAATGAACACAGGAGTGACACAAAGAGAGACCGAAGATATCTACGAAAATGCTGATGCTATAAGAGGCAAAATCACAATGGAGATAGAAGACTTGAATACAACAAGAATCCACCCACCTGAACACACAGGTACGGAGTTTAATCATTTATACATATCCTTATGAGAAATAATAAAAAAGCACTAACAAGGAACTAACATCATGTTTGTGTTGTTCAGGAAGTGACTGTGTGAAGATCAGAAACTACAGAGCAGCTGCAGTGTGTTTAGTGCTGCTGTGTGTTCTTCTGCTGACTGCAGTCATAGTGCTGTGTGTCACCTTCACTAAAGAGAAACAACAGCTCATATCCAAGAATGAGAATCTGACCAATGAGAGAGAGCAACTAATAGTCAAGAACACAAACATGACAAGTGAGAGAAACCAGCTAATACTTAAGTACACAGACCTGACCAATAAGAACCAAGACCTGACCATTGAGAGAGAGCGACTATTACTCGAGAACATAGCTCTGACAGATAAGATAGCCCAGTTAGAAAATGATCTTCAGATTTGTCGTAAAATCTGTTCAGTCGGTGTTTATCAACTGGGGTGGGCTACTACTAGGGGGGCTCTGTGATCCTTTTTTTTTTTTAACCATTTTTTTAATTAAGATTTTAAATAAATAAAATAATATTAAAAAATAACAGCACCATCTCTTTTGTACATATTCTGTGATATTCTGTGTTTCGGAGCAGCTCAAGCCATTTCTCATTGCGGTGTGTGCACTAGACTAAACGGCTGCACGAGCATATGATGTGCAAACTACACCTCTCAGCTGGATAAAGCAAGCCAGTGTCGCACGAGTAAAGTTTTGATGGACTTTGATGCTTATTTGTTAAAGAGGTCATGAACTTAGAAACCCAAATTCCCTTGATCTTTTGACATGTAAGAGGTCATTGTAGGCCTACTATAAAAGCATCCTGTAAGTTTCAGAACTCAAAACATTCTCGTTAGTGTCAATTTTACACGGTAAAAGCAGATTGTATTAAAGCCAATCTGCCAAAATGACAGGTTGTGGAATGTGCCACTTTATGATGTAATAGTGTGGCTAAACACCGCCTCCGCAGAAGAAGATCAAAGCCTGCTTCTACATCACTGCCTGTTTAGTGATGTTCTGTTTGCCCACCGATTCACACATGTAATGTAAATAAGAAGAGGCGAATGCAGGTCTATGCATAAACCAAATGGTAAAGATGGCAACACCGAATACAACACCGAAACAACGCTGCACAGAGCAGAGGTGTAAAGTATTCAGTAATCAGTTACTGTACTTGAGTATCTCTTCGGATACTTTGTAGTTTTATTGAGTATCAAAGATATTAGGAAATTTTTTCTCTCTACTTCACTACATTTTTGAATGAGTATCTGTACTCTTTACTCCTATACATTTAAAATGAGTGTTGCAGTTACACATTACATTTTGCATGGCTACAATCTGCTACAAAAGACGTGATGCTGAATTCAAGCATTTCAGTGGGTTTAAACAGATCACTCTTTACAGCAGATTTAATTCACAAACAACGGACAGTTTTGACCTAAACATGATTTTTCATTACAATAATTAATCCTAAATTTCGACTTTAGTAACTTACTTTTCGCAGCATCAGTCGCATGTGCGCTCACAAGATCTCCCGGTTCTTTCTTGTGAATTCAGCTTATTGGAGACTCGCTCTAAATGGATCACTTGAATCAGTGAGTTGTCGAATCAAGAACAGCTGCAATCATTTTGTGCGACATGTGAATCGATTTAACAGGTTCATTGCAAAGAATCAGTTTGTTCATGAATCGCACATGATATATTATAAGGAGTAACAATATGTTTTATAAAATGCAGTGAAGTAAAAAGTACGATCTTACGCTTTGGAATGTAGTGAAGTAAAAGTGAATGTTACCCAAAATAAAACTACTCCAGTAAAGTACAGATACTTGAAAAATGTACTTAAGTACAGTAACGAAGTACAACTACTTCGTTACTGTCCACCACTGTTATGTAATAAATGATTCTCACAGTCAGAATCATATCACATACAAAGCAGCACTAAACATCTAATGCTGATCAATAGTTTCAGCTTTTGGACCCCTGGAGATCCATCTGGAAGAAGGTAGGTAACTGTGCTATGAATGTAGCTGTGCCTCGTCCAGAGTTTAATAATGGAGTAGGTTGGCATGATGTTGCATGTAATATTGCTCTTCGGTGGATCTGTGAGAAGAGGATTTCACAACTCATACTGCCATAGAAACATCCCACACCTTTCTGACACAAGTTCAACAGTACAAAACTTTTGTAATAACTGATTATCATCTAAAGCAGTGTTTATCAACATTCCTGGAGGAACAACCCACAACTGCGCATTTTGTCTCCTTTGTCAGACACAAATTTAAAAAAAAAAAAAAGGTGTTAAAATAAGTTAAAAGAAGGCTGCAGCATTGTTATTAATTCATTGTAGGTTTCGTTTGTAAATATGAATAATGTTAGATGTGATAGTTACATTACGTTTGTTTTTATTTTGATCTAAAACAGCTAAATGCAGCACTTCACAAACACACATGGTTTACTTAATAGGAATATGGAAATGTGAAAATGAAAATTTTGAATGAATCGCTTCCAAGCTTTTTAAAAAAGAATGCAAACCTACAATAAAATGATCTTATATAAAGAGAGAACTATCCTTTTAAGTAGAAAATTTTGGTAGAAAATTTGCTTGATGTGTTGGCAACTTTCTTGATTTACTATTATTCTGTATAAGTGAATTAAACTAAATATAGTATAAAATGTATTTATCTATATGTATCTGTTTGTTTTCAATACACATCTCATTCTTTATCTTTACCTTGGGTTTTCAAGAGTGCACATCTTCATTCACATATTCAATTCGCTCTCTTCTGATTTACCTGATGATTTTATAGTTAATTACTCTGTGTCAGGTTATGTTTTATTGCTAAATATAGTGGTAGCACTGTGTGTATTATGACCCGCTGGAGACCAATGTATTTATAAAAAATATTTAGAAATGTATTTCTGTCATGACAGCTCTCAGAGAGTTTGGCATGGCAACGTACATAACAGTGTTGATGTGTTTGGTCTTGGCGGAAAAGATCTGCTAAGCTGCTGCTGCGGCAGAGCAAGTACCGAGACTTGCTACTGCCAACACATCCACAATTTGCTGCTGTGAGCACACATAACATATATGAAATAACCCTCATACATGAATCACCCCGTAGCAGATGTATACAGGTGGAGCTGGGGAATGTGGAGGGTTTCTGAAGCATGCTGCAACTGCGATAGCAAGCACTAGCCAAGTATTTGAATGTTAAGCAGCAAGCTAACTGGCTGCAGAAAAAAAAAAAAAAACAATCAGCTGCGCCATGTGAAAATGATGCCATTATGTCAGATTGAACTTGACGTATTGGACTGCGCCATCTAGAGTTTCATTGCAGGACCTTGGATTTTAACCTTTATAAATGAACACAATCAACATTGCTAAAACAATGAAATGTTTCCAGTGTCCTTCTGTAGTGAGATGAAGTTCCTTTATGCATAAATACTTCAAACACTTCCACAAAAACTTCCTCTCTGCATAAATACATGGCTACACAAACACAGATGTGGAGCACAACACAGTCCACTCTAGGAGAGACACTAGTGTCAACTTGCCTGCATTTTGTCGACATCATAACTGTTTGACAATCTATATATATATATATAAAAAAGGGAAAATGTACAGACAACATGGGAAAAGCATTGATGATATGTATGAAAATGACTATGTTACAACAGGTGAATTTGGAAAAAAGAGAACGGACGGTAAAACAACGAGAACTCAGACATCTAAACTCACAGGTAATGAAATTAAGAACGCATTTCATCACACAACATTATAGCACCAATTTGATAAAGCAGTTCATATCCATGACTGAGAATCTGACTAGAGAGAGAGGAGTTAAAATGGGAAAAAAATTATCTGTTGGACTGAATGAGAGATGCAAGTGCAACGTCTGTGCAGTTTCAGCGTGGATTCAAATAAATGCCTTTCGGCGTTTAAAATAAATGTTGTTTGTAATGGCAGTATTTGTATTTTACATGGCTACTTATATTTTTTATTCTTCTTTGTTTTCTGAATACCATTCATTTAAGGAACGCACAACTTGCTCTGGAAGTTTAGTTGGCAGAGAAAATAAAACTCATTTCCTGTACACTTCAATACTGGTCTGCCCTTGACTGTAGTCGCGTTTGTCTGCTTCTTTAGATTACTGAGTATATTAGAACTGTGTGAACTAGGGTAACTACTAAATTTTAAATTTAACAAAATTTTTATTTAACAAAAAAAGCATTCTTAAATGAACCACAATTTATAAACTGTTTCCTTCCAGGGCCTGAAATGGGGAGATTTTTGTTGATAAACGAAATTTTATATGTGTTTTTGTGCTGGTACCTTGGCTGATTTAAGGCCATCATGGATGAATAAATGTGACACAAAAACTGGCAGTAGGTGGCAGCAAGTCCCTGATTTAATAAATGATTCACCGTTTCTCATTTCTCTTTATTTCCTTTTAAGTAGAAAATCAAATGACACTGACCATTCACTCTCATATGCTTAAAGGAGAAGTCCACTTCCAGAGCAACAATTTACCAATAATGTACTCACCCCTTTGTCATCCAAGATGTTCATGTCTTTCTGTCTTCAGTTGTAAAGAAATTATGCTTTTTGAGGAAAGCATTTCAGGATTTTTCTCCATATAATGGACTTCATTGGTGCCCCGATTTTGAACTTCCAAAATGTAGTTTAAATGCAGCTTCAAAGGGCTCTAAACCATCCCAGCCGAGGAAGAAGGGTCTTATCTAGTGAAATGATCAGACATTTTATATTATTTTTTTTTTTCGAATAATAAAAATTTGTATACTTTTTAAGCACAAAAGCTTGTGCAGCTAAGGCTCTGGGATGTGCGTCCACGATGCTACAAATTAGTGATGGGTCGTTCTTGAACGAGTGATTCGTTCAGTCGTGCATGCGCAACATCCTATTAGGTTCTGTACTGGAATTAGTTCACCTGTTTTGAGTTCAGGTTTTTCGAGTCATTCGTTCATCTTATAGGGCTGTCACGTGATGAACAAATGACTCAAATCCGAAAACTTGTCAGATAAGAGGTGAGGTGAGCTAATCATAGACTAAAGACTAAAGGTAAACAATGAATTAATCTTTTCTGTTTCTTATAGCATTAAAGTTTTGTCTTGTTTGTGGGGTGATCAACCTTTGTGTAAGCAGCAGATCTGTTAGGGAAGTAACACATAACATTTTAATTATATTTTGCTTAAATGAACGAAATTACTCAAAAAAAAGATTCATTCATTTTGCTGAACGAGACTCAAAGGTCCAAGTCGTTAAAATGATCGGAACTTACCATCACTACTACAAATCACGTCTAAGTTCATCGTCTGTGTACTCTGGCCCAAAAAGGTAGAGAATGGCGAGAAACTCCATTGCATTTTCTCCTACAACTTCAGAATCGTCTGAAAATGTGTACCTTTTTGTTTGTAAACAGCGTTCAACTTACTTGCACTTTCTTAGTTTCTTAGGCGCATTCGCTTTGTAAACACTGGGTCTGTAGTTCCGCCTACGTTCCGCATGACCTTTCGACATGATTCAGTAGTATGTAGCATCGTGAACGCGCATCCCAGAGCCTGTGCTATACGAGCTTTTGTGCTTAAAAAGTATACAAACGTTTATTTTCGGAAAAAAAATTACTGATCGTTTCGCTAGATAAGACCCTTCTTCCTCGGCTGGGATCGTTTAGAGCCCTTTGAAGCTGCATTTGAACTACATTTTGGAAGTTCAAAATCGGGGCACCAATGAAGTCCATTATATGGAGAAAAATCCTGAAATGCTTTCCTCAAAAACCATAATTTCTTCACGACTGAAGACAGAAAGGCATGAACATCTTGGATAACAAGGGGGTGAGTACATTATTTGCGAATTGTTGTTCTGGAAGTGGACTTCTGCTTTAAAAGTTGTCTTGGTAAAGTGAGTGTGTACAATGTAAATAATGCAGAGATGTTTCTTTTTTTAGGTTAATTAATGACAAATTTATGGAATTCATTAATGATTTTAGACTTTTTTTTTTTTTTTTAGATGTTTATAGTCCATATGAATTTTTTTTACCCTTGAAACACTAATTTTTCAATGTAATGTACTTATGCCTTCCATGACAACTCACCTTTCTATAATGACTTGGCTTACAGTAGGACATTGTGGAGTATTTGTTTAACCTTCCAGAACTGTCAGTTTTTTTTTATAAACTTGAAACATTACCACACATTAGGACACACATCAGGAAAAGCTGATAGTATTAGTTGGTTGTTATCCTTATTTGTTAATTGTTAAAAAAAAAAAAAAAAAAAAAAAAAAAAAAAACTATATAAACCTGCATTTAGGTTATATTTTGAAATGCTTGTCTTGGACACAGAAGCGAGACAAAGGAAGATAGATGATATCTATGAAAATGTTGATGCCATGAGAGGTAAAATCACAATGGAGACAAAAGACTGGAGTACAACAAAAATCCAGCCACCTGAACATACAGGTATGGAGTTTAATAATTATTAATAGTAATTTCCTCATGAAAAATAACAGCACAGGAACAAACCTTCAAATGGACTAACAGCATGTCTGTGTTGTTCAGGAAGTGACTGTGTGAAGATCAGAAACTACAGAGTAGCTGTAGTGTGTTTGGTGCTGCTGTGTGTTCTTCTGCTGACTGCAGTCATAGTGCTGTGTTTCACCTTCACTCACGAGAGACAACAGTTCATATCCAAGAATGAGAACCTGACCAGTGAGAGAGAGCAGCTAATACTCAAGAACACAAACCTGACCATTGAGAGAGACCAGCTAAGAAATGAACTTATGAATCTTGGTAAAGTTGCATTTGGTAATGGTATTTGCTATAACAGACATAGCTAAAGCATGGAGTTAAAAATTGAGTTGTGGTCTCAGTAACTTACACCAAATATTTTTTTAGTATACTATTTGCTAAGTTACAGCCAGATAAGTGTAAATGGGGGGAAATGTAATAGCTGAACTACTTATGTTCACAGATGAATGGATTTACTATCAATCCAGTTTTTACTACATGTCCAATGAGACAAAGAACTGGACTGAGAGCAGAAGAGACTGTCAGAAGAGAGGAGCAGATCTGATCATCTTAAACAACAGTGAGGAAAATGTGAGGTTTGTGAACATTTGTGGTGTTTAGCTCCTAAGTGAGAGATGCAGATGGAATGTGTCTGTTCTCTGTTAATGATATAAAAGTAAACTTGTTTCATATGCTCAGGATTTTGTTAAGAAAATTACTAATCAAAAAGAATTCTGGATTGGTCTGACTGACAAAGAAGTGGAGGGCACATGGAAATGGGTTGATGGCACCAACATCGCACCTGGGTGAGAAATCACTGATTATTTTGCAATGAATGATTCTCACAGTCAGTATCAAAACAGAACTGAACATCTAATGGTTATCTGTTGTTGTAGGTTCTGGATACTTGGAAAGCTCTTTGGACTAAAAAAGGGGAACTGTGTTGTGATGCATTTAACAAAGCTTAGGTGGCTTGATGTTGCATGTGATGGTGCTTATCATTGGATCTGTGAGAAGAGGATTGACCCCTCATATGGACCCAGGCACATCATACAACTTTTACAAAGCTTTCATAATTAATTATTATTATGTAAAGCAGGGGTGTCCAATCCTGTTCCTGATTTACCAATCAGTCCTAATTTAACACACCCGGACCAGCTATCAAGGCTTTCAAGATTGCAAGAAATTTGCAGGCAAGTGTGTTGGAACAAGACTCTACAGGATGGTGGTCCTCCATGAGCAGAAATACTTGTTTAGCCATTTATCTGGAGAATTAACATGTTAATATTAAAATCATTACTTACTCACCCAAGTGTTGTTCTAAAGCTGTATGAGCTTCTTTTGCTTTTTTAATTTTGTTTTATGACAGATTTTTGTTTTATTGTTATTTTCAATCAATTAACATTGCAATAATGAGCTGATGTTATTTTTGACAATTCTCCCATGTTTAGCACAAGTGGTAAGCTTTGGCTCAAAAGTTACTGATAAAAGTTCCTTTAAAAAGTCAACCTTCTTGAAAACCAAATAATTCACACTGATGGAGGAGCATGTAAATGCAGCTAATGCTAAAACTGTTAAAGGAGAACTCCACTTCTAGAACAACAATTTACAAATAATTTACTCACCCCCTTGTCATCCAAGATGTTCATGTCTTTCTGTCTTCAGTCGTAAAGAAATTATGGTTTTTGAGGAAAACATTTCAGGATTTTTCTGCATATAATGGACTTCACTGGTACCCCGAATTTGAACTTCCAAAATGCAGGACTTCTCCTTTCACTATGAACTGATCAACTGTCTGGACTTCGATGTACTAGCTAACCTAAAAGCTATGAAAATTTTCTACTACCACCCACTATTAAAATGAATATTTGCATTCGAAGCTTATTTAAATAAATACGATACACAAGCATGAAAATAATATTGTCAGTGTCCTTCTGTGGTAAGCTTAAGTTCCTACACTCGTAAAAATATAGGTGCTTCCTTTAAAAGAACCTTTTTTGTCTAAATGGTTCCATAAAGAACCTTTAACATCTAAATAACCTTTCTGTTTCACAAAAGGTTCTTTGTGGTGAAAGAAGGTTCTTCAAATTATAAAAAGGTAAGAAAGAGACGGTTCTTTAAAGAACCTTTGACTGAATGGTTCTTTGTGGAACCAAAAATGGTTCTTCTATGGCATCGCTGTGAAGAACCTTTTAAAGCACCTTTATTTTTAAGAGTGTATGTGCATAAGTACATTTTGCACATACATCTTCACAAAAAAAAAAAAAAAACGGTTCCTATATGCAAAAATACTGGCCACACAAACACACATGAGAAGCAAAGTACAGTCCAGGAAAAGTTAGTGAAAATATTTCACAAGATATACATTACAAAAATATATTACAAACAGTGTTTTATGTAAAAATTCTGTAAGACAGTTGATGGTTAGCTAACTGCACTACAGGGATGCCAAAATGCATTTTAGTTTAATGAACCTCAACAGATGTAGCCCAAATTTATGAACACAAGATCCTTTAAAAACTTAACCCTCTAAAAAATCACGTAATAATTTGCACAGTGTTGTAAGAGATCCTAAACCATCAACCATAAAAAAGATCAGCTGTGTTAACTTTTGATGTACCAGCAACAACCTAAACACGTCAAAAGTCGTAAATGTTCCCAAACACCAGCCAGCATCAAACAAAAATGATTAAGCCTCTGAAGGCTTTACAGATACTTAGTGAGTGAATCTGTGATAATAAACGCATCTGAACCTCATTTAAATGAACACAATTGCAATTTCAAAAACAATGAATATTGTCAGTGTCCTTCTGCAGTGAGATGAAGTTCCTTAATGCATAAATACTTAAAAACATTTCCAAAAAAACAGTTCCTTTCTGCATAAATACATCGCTACAAACACAGATGAGGAACACGGCACAGTCCACTAGTTTGTTAGCATTTAACAATGCCAAAACTGTCAAAAAGTGAATGAAAATCTGTAAAAAAATAAGGTAAACTAGGAAAAGCTATTACAGACCATTATGCAATGAGAATGTAAGGTCCACCCACACGCCCAACAACGATTTAATTCTAGCTCCATGTTTAATCTGACTCCAATTTCAAGTAATCATTGAATTTAGACTGTATTTCTAAAGAAGAACTGATCATAAATATCAATTATGAATTCTATTGTTATTTTGAATATACTTTTAATTATTCGTTCATCTCGGACCGACAGAAAGAGGAGAGGTTCTGATCATCATAAACAGAGAGAAGCAAGTGAGTGAATGATTGTGTGTGTTTGTTTAGCTGTCAAGTGATGAAAAGTGTCTATGTGATATTATTCTTCTTTTGTTAGGGACATTTCTGTTTGTGATGCAGGCTGGATTGGTGTGACCAATGATAAGGAGGACAAATGGAAATGGGTTGACAGGCGCACACTGAATTCTGGGTGAGAATTGAATTGAACTGATTATTAAGCAAAAAATGACTCTCGCAGTGATTCTCATAGATGATTTCTGTAAGCAGCACTGGACATCTAATGCTGATCTATAGTTTCAGGTTCTGGAGGTCTGGAGAGCCAAATACTTACAAAGGCCTAGAGGAAGACTGTGTCATCAGCAATAAAAGTGTGAATTCACTTGTGAATACATTCAAAGTATTTAAAACAATTTGAAGTCAATTTCATGTAGTGTCTAAGTTACTTTTCATCCCTACATCTTCAGAACAAAAATGTTTTTGTAATGTAATGTAGTTATGTCTTCCATGACAACTCATGTTTTTATAATGGCATGGCTTACAGGAGGAAATTGTGAAGCCAAAATATTTCTCAACCTTCTAGAAATGTCAATTTTGGAGAACATTTGGAAAACATTTTAAATAATCAAACAGTGGTAGCTTCCTGGTATAATCATTAAATTTATGACAGAACAAATCCCTCTGTGACATTGTGAGGTGAGGTGAGCAGAACTTCCTGTACATATAAATACTTGAACTATTTCCACACTTCAGGAATATAATAAGGTCCGCCTCGGGTAAGCTTCTAGTATTAGTTACTTGTTATCTTTATTTGTTAGTTGGTATATAAAAAATAGCATACATTTACAATAGGTTATATTTTATAACGCTCACTTCTCTTCACTGGAACAATCTGAAAGTGAATGACGGTATGGCTCAGAAAATGGAAACAAGAAAGGAATTCTGATCATATCTACGAGAATTCTGATAATGCAATGAGAATCCAGCAGCCTCAACACACAGGTAATAACTGTAATAAATTATGCAATAACATATGCATTTGAATATAATTTAAATGAAAACAATCAACATTGTTGAAACAAATAATTAGGGTGAAGTTCTGCGTTCTGAGCTGAAGTACCTTTATGCATAAGTACAGTTCCTTTCTGTATAAATACTGGCCTAACAAACACAGATGAGGCACAACACATTCTACTCCAGGGGAGAAACTAGTGTTAGTTTGCTGGCATCTTGACAACAAAGAAACTGTCAGTAAGTGAATTAAAATATAGAAACGAGGAAAAACTTGTAAAATGTACAAAGAAGATGGAAAAATCACTGACATGATCTATGAAAATATTGATGCTATAAAAGGTACAACTGGACATGAAACTACAGACAGTAACGCAACGAGAATCCAGTCATCTGAATTAACAGGTACTGAGATTAATTAAGAATACATTTCATCACATAATAGCAGCAATTTG
Source organism: Cirrhinus mrigala (assembly GCA_036247105.1). Lineage (NCBI taxonomy): Eukaryota > Metazoa > Chordata > Actinopteri > Cypriniformes > Cyprinidae > Cirrhinus > Cirrhinus mrigala. Next base: position 12,940,142 of record CM070016.1, read on the forward strand.
TCAATAATGGCTTAAAGGCACAAGAATTTGCTCAGTTCTCATGCATTCAATTAATGTGTGATGTGTTAAGTGGATAAATAAAGAGAATAACACCTTGTTTGTTCTTCAGGAAGTGATTCAGTGAAGATCAGAAACTACAGAGCAGCTGTAGTGTGTTTGGTGCTGCTGTGTGTTCTTCTGCTGACTGCAGTCATAGTGCTGTGTTTCACCTTCACTCAAGAGATATCCAAGAATGAAAACCTGACCAATGAGAGAGACCATCTAATACACAAGAACACAAATCTGACTAATGAGAGAGACCAGCTGATACTCGAGAACAAAAATCTGACCAATGAGAGAGGGCAGCTAATATGGGAGAACAGTGATCTTCAGAGGTGTCTTGGTAAAGTGGGTGAGTTTTTTTCAGTCTTTTTTGTACTTGCTATAACAGGAACATGCTACAGAAACATCTGGTTAGTATTCATAAATATTTGCGCATCAAGAGTAATTCTAGTGACCACATGAAAAGCTTCAAAAGAAACCCTAACCTAAAACCAATTTAAAGTGTAAAATGTAAAGAATGTACAAATAGTTCCTGTTTTTATAGTCGCAGAACATCATGTAAAGTCCCTGCTGTGTTGGAGTTAAGTGACTGAATTTAAAATATTTTTTTTTAAAGAAAAATGGGGGAAAAAAGCAAAAGAAAAAAATATTTTTTGGATAAGCATCAAAACAATGCCCTACCGTATTGCAACGCACCAAAGCAGTCAATACAGCGCAGTCAAGAATAACTTAAAGAGGTTGCCAACGCTTACTAAACTGTGGACGAGTGTTTGACTCTTGAATCTGGCGATGCTTCCCGTTTTAAGTGTCAGTTGACAGCCTTTCATTTTTAACCGAATGTGCACGCTGTTTTTCTGATTTTCCGTCTTTTTCCCGTCACTTGAAATGTTTTGATTCGTTGTTACTAAAGGTGAAACACGTTAGAAAAAAATGAACAATCAGTTGTGGGACTATTTTGTCATAAATCGCATACTATTCATTCCTGAACTTTACCGACATTATATATATATATATATATATATATATATATATATATATATATATATATATATATATATAACGTCTGTGAGGTATGTATTCGCTGAGTTTTGGTTCATTTTTGTGAAGTGCTCCAGTTGAGACCGTGCATCATGTTTGTTTTCTTTATTTTATAGAAGCACGTAACGTTTTGTTGATATTGTAAGTGCACACAAATAAAAGTAGACTCTTTACAGTTTGGGATGATTTATTATTATTACTTTTATCAGCAAAAATGACGGAATATTTAAAATGGTTTCCACTGAAAAAAATGCAAGTGATCGTGCTGGGGCCTCCATGTCCTGCAAAGCAGCTTTGGCTTCCACTCTCTGCACAAATGACTGGTTATGCGCCTAATAGCACACATTTATCTAGGTTTAATGTTTAAACTAACATTGTTTTATACTTGAACTGTTTTATATCTATAGATTTTTTATTTTGGGCAAGTCGTGATGACTTAAGAAGGCAAAATTGATCAAACAAACTATGATCAGTCTTCCGCTGGCCGCTTTCAGCATATAATCCAGCATAAATATGCAGATGTCATCCCGAAGCATTGCACCGTATAAAATGAACGTTTCATATAAATTCTTAATGGATTATAGCCTAGAGAGTGCACAAAGCCCGCTCACTTTATTATTATGTAAAAGCATCACTCATCTCAGTTCATCGTGATCTCACAAGTTCTGTTATTATCAATGAAGCTCACAATGAATCCCTTATTTACATCGCGTCTGTGCTTAGTTAGTCATGAGATGATTCACGAGCGTGCAAAACTGCCGATCTGGTGCTTTCAGAGGTGAGTAAATTCTGACAAACTGTACATTTCTGATTAGCAGATATATCTGCTTTCCTCAAAAACACGTTGCGTAGTTTGCAGATTTTCAGTTGCTTTTGCTTTTGTTTGAGGGTATATAGCACCGTCTACCAGGCCTGGGCATGGCAAACCACTCCAATTGCAGCGTGGCTGACAACGGGGGTGACCGTCCATAAAATCAACCCTTATTCCTAAACAAATTGAACCTTTTGCTCACTTAAGGTGTCCTCACAGGTCTAGGAACAGTTCTGAATGTGGTAACAATATGAGCTGCATGCTTTAGGGTCGATGTGCCAACCCGTCTGAGCAACATAAGGACACCTCATCCAATTTCAATTATAAGCCCATCAGCTACCTCTTCATTTTATTTAAATTTGTTTCGTTTGTAAGAATGGTGGGTGAAAATAGTCTGTACCATGAAGATAGACTATCTGAGCTTAGGATAACTTTCTCAGTTAGGAGAAGACTGCAATAAACAATAGTTGGTTGTTTACACAGATGGATGGATTTACTATCAATCTCGTTTTTACTACATGTCCAGTGAGACGAAAAGCTGGACTGAGAGCAGAAGATACTGTACAGAGAGAGGAGCAGACCTGATCATCATAAACAACAGAGAGGAACAAGTGAGTAGAAGATAGTGTGTGTGTGTGTGTGTGTGTGTGTGTGTGTTTAGCTGCATGAGTGAAGAAATGTGTCTATTGTCAGTTTAAAACAGAAATGCGTTATTGTTTAATCTTCTAAGGAATTTGTGAGGAACATTTCTAGTGGTGATTATGTCTGGATTGGTCTGACTGACAGTGATGTGGAGGGCACATGGAAATGGGTTGATGGCAGCACACTGACCTCTGGGTGAGAAATCACTGAACTGAACTGATGATTATGTAATAAATTATTCTTACAATCAGTATCATATCACACACAAAGCAGCACTGAATAGCTAACGCTGATCTGTTGTTGCAGGTTCTGGCCATATGGACAGCCCAATAATTACTATGGCGATGAAGACTGTGCTCTAAGTTATACCTTATGGTGGTATTCTTATTCATGTAGCAATGCTCTTAAATGGATTTGTGAGACAAGAACTTTCCACAATGTACTGTTCTAGAAGCAACATACTTAGCCAGAAAGAAATGCTATTTTTAAAGAAATACGTCAGATGGATTTAGAAGCTTTTGCATTTGAACTCTTCATATATTTCGCAAATGTAACATTACAAAACTACGGAGCCCCTTAAGGGACATGGTGGTGAAAAAAATCAGAGTGAGTGAAAAAAGATTCAAGGTGGGAGGAAAAATATTTTTCTGATTATTTTGCGTTCTCTCGCGAAACATTTGCATTCCCTCAAGAAACTTTGCATTTCCTCGCAAAACTTTTGCGTTCTATCACACAGATTTTTATGTTCCTTCGCAAAACTTTTGCGTTCTCTCGCAAAGATTTTTGCGTTCCCTTGCAAAACTTTTGCGTTCTCTTGCAAAACCAGTTGAGTTCGACAAACACCTCCTGTTAACTTTACAGCTTTTATTGGTTCATAGCTTGCACGTTCGCAATTGAGCGATTTATAGAGTTTGATTTTGAACTTGGACTCAAGTAGGCTATTATATAAATACATCGAGGCATGATTTTGGGACATTCTAAAATGTACAACACTGTAGGACCAAATTCAGTACACACCTTATTAATAAAGCATACAGACAAGCAGAATAGCCCAGTATATAAACATAACCCGCTAAATTGCACGTTAAGCGTATCCCCCATAGAAAGGAAACGCTTAATTAATGAGCTAATACAGTATAAAAGGCCGAATTCGGTATACAGTTTGTTTGTTGTCCTACATTTTAAATGTAGGAAAGCAGGTAAGCCCCGAATATGATCAGGAAACTCTAAATTGCATGTTAAGCTTTAAAGGGGTCATCGGATGCTAAGTTCACTTTTTCATGTTGTTTGAACATTAATGTGTGTTGGCAGTGTATGTACAAATCTACCCTATAATGATAAAAATCCATGCAGTGGTTTTTAATTAATCTGTAAAAATAATATCCCTTTTTTCAAACGAGCCATTCTCAGATGCCTGTCGGTGTGGCATCACATCGACATAGGCCGCTCCCACGATAGTTAATTGACATGAGCTCTTACGCTAGACCAGCTGTCACAGTCCAGTAACTTTCCATGTTTTGATGCCAGAGCAGGGATGTAAATTAGACAAGAGTATCTCCGATTGAGGTGTTGTGTTGCTGGATGTAATAATGAACATAGTGGTCGTCATTTACTCCTGACATCTGAGCCGCTGAAGATGCAGTAGATTACGTTTGTTTGTGAAGGGAAGGTGCCTCCCGATCTACATATATCCGTCTATGTTCATGATCCTTCATGATCCAGCTTCACTTACAGCAGAAGTGAGTATAAGCGTTTTTTTATGAATCTTTGCGATCGCCTTTCCTTATAACGTGGTAGTTAGGAAGTTTAGCGGCTAACGCGGCTAAATGCGGCTAAAGTAAACAAGATCGTCTTTCCACAGAGAGAAGAGAGGGGCGGGGCGAGCAGAGCTCATTTGCATTTAAAGGAACAACCCCTTAGAATGAGATGATTTTTGCAGAGCTGATTTTGGCAAGGTAAAAAGGGTGTTGTTTTACAAAACCATTCAGAATTTTTAATCAAAGTATATTAGAGACTTTTCATTAAGACTCTAAAGAATCATATCAACTTGTGGAAAATGGGCATCCAATGACCCCTTTAAACGCGGCTTTATGAAGACGTTGATAAAAAAAGGCCAAATATGGAATTATTAAAAAATATATTCTACGTACCTGAAAGCAGATGAGGCCAGAATATAAGCACACAGAAAACCACGCTTAACTTGGCTTAATATAAGAAGACAGTGATATAAAAAGCCAACATTTTATATTTTATTAAAAATATACTACAGGCAATTAATAAAGTAATCCATTAAGCCAGTGGTTCTCAAACTTTCTACAGTGGCGTATCCCCTAGAGCATTTAACATTCTTCTGAGTTCCCCCAACGCACATTTTCACACACATTTTCCATTACAATATTTGCCCCCTTAAATTGATTTACATGTGCATTTTTTTTTTTTACTGTTAGAGAGGTTAGAAGTTTTTCTAGCCTTATCAACTGTATGTCATGCATGTCATATTCTTAACATTTCATGAAGTGTAATAATATAATAAATAAAGCAATAAATAAAGGCAAAACGAAGTGTTACTTGTAGATTCAAACTAAATCGCCAGTAGGTGGTGGCATGTCACTGTCTTAATGAGCAAGGCGTCGCGTCATTCATTCATTCAATAACTAAGCAAATGATTGTAGTTATGAATGGATTATTAATCACGGACTATCCGAATGGTTCAAAGCTGCAGATTAATTCAGCAACGAAACACCGATGTTGCTTGGAGATACGCCAGTTCTGTTGCGGATTTCGTTGGAACTATAATTATTTTGTTGTAAAATATAACAAACATCATTAATAATATTGTGTTTAAAATGTAGGCTACATTTAAAATGTCACTTAATATTACCCTTTTTGTTGAACTGCTATATAAAATCAATGTTGCATTTGCAGTCGTTTGGATATTGCATTCTCGTATTTTAAACATGAAAAACAATAACTCCCACAGGTTATTTTTCTGTATGGAAGAGAGTTTTTATATTTCAGCTATTTGATCGCGCCGGCGCGCCTCAAGCGCACACTGGAAACAGCGCAGCCTGTTCAAATAATACACAGAATCACCCAAACAGATAAAAAGTTACACTAGTCAATTTAAATAGTCTGTATTAGTTTGTGCCGTACAGCGTGAGCACCGGTCCAATCCACTGCGGCACATTTTTGTTCACTATGATTTTTTTCACGTCGATTTTGGAACGTACAAAGCCCGGTTAATTTAATGATTTAGCCGCAAATACATTGCGAATATGGAAACATTTGGATTTGTGCTGAAGGAGAGCGATACGTGAGCCCATACTTTCAGTTTCGTTTTAAATTATTTATTTTAGTTTATTTATAGCTAAATAAGCTTATACCTATATTTTTATATAATATACTGCATTATATTTATTCATTAAAAATGAATAAGCTTAGTTTTTTGGTTTTTGGTCTGTTCTGAATACGGTTAAATTTAAAGGATTTGTTGTGGAGTGCGAGGAACTAAATAGCCTAGGCTATGTGTGTTTATAATGTTGGTATTATAACATACGCTGTAGGCCTGCTGGTTGTATTATTTCTGAATAAAATAAGACTAATAGGCTACGTGACTTATGTTTTATTTTTCCTTTCAAAAACTTAAAATTATGTTGTTGTTATTGTTTTTTTTTAAACAAGCAGCAAACAAATTAACCATGGTTTTCCTACAAATAAAACCAAAAAAAAAAAACAAAAAAAACATGGTTACTATATTTAAACCATTGTAACTAAATACCATCTTAATTTGTCCATTAGCCTCCCTAGCGTTTTCTGTAACCTAAAGGTTTTCTGTGGGGAGAAAAAGCTTAACGCTTATTAGCAAGTTGCATTTATGACTATCTGCTTTATTGAGAGTAATGCTAAGGGTATTCATATTAAAATTGTTATTAGTATTAATAGCATTTATTAATACCGATTTGGGCCTCCGCTGTCAATGTTTTAGTACATTAATCCACATTAACTGTTTTAGAATGTTCCAAACATCCCCCGACCCCCCCCCCCCCACGTATCCCTTAAAAGGGCTTCGTACTAAACATATTAAAACTGATGAAATGTAAGTACATTTCAATAAATAGTTGTACAGGAACTTTATGAACATACGATTAAGCTGTTAAACATTAATTATTTTGTTGAGAAAATTGTTTTAGTATTGTTTGAGGAACTCGCTGTTACTCTGCAACAATCTTTAAAATATGAAATCTCTTTGTTTTGAATATCTCCTCATTTTTAATAAAAAAGTTTAATAAAAAATAAAAAGCTGAAGTTATCTGAACTATGAAATAAGTAAAACTGTCTTTGTTTTTTTTGTTGTTGTTTTTTACTTAGACAAAGGCTTTTATACAAACAAATTTTTATTTTAACAAGAAATTCTGCTGTTCACCATAAAAAAAAAAAAAAAAAAAAATCTGTTAAATTTATGGAAATTTTCATCAACCCTAAAACCTTCCTGAAGCTGAAACAGTAAAGCATGGTGTCAGCAATGCCAATGTTATGGGTTGATTGCCAGGGAGAGTTGCGGCCAAGGCTAATTCAGGGGGTCCACAGACCATGACTCCATTGTGGCATAAAAAACGTACCCCACATTAGCTATACAGGGGTATACTCTACTAGGGGTATGGCCTCCTCTTCTGCACGGTCCAGTAGAGTTTCTATTGGCAACACCTCTGCGACAGCCGACTAGTCCTTGCTGTCTACCCCTCAGCAGGTTTATAGCTTAGACGTCCCTCCCCTATAGGAGCGGATTTTTTGTTTTTTCTGCTTAACCGGGAAATTAATCAGCAATAAAAGTGTGCATTCATGAGTTTAAACTTTAAGGTACAATGTTTACTAATTTATTTAAAATAAACTGACCTGAATTTCATGTAGTTTTTAGTTTTTCACCCTTACATCTTCAGAGAGAGTACATCTTCCATGACCTTTTAATAACTCACCTTTTAACCCTCTGATAGCATTTTGATGAATCAAATAGCGGCAGGTTCCTGGTATAATCATTAAACTTCTGACAAAACAAACCCCCTCTGTACAAATTCTTAAAACATTTCCACACATCAGGACACACATCAGGAATAGAATGTTAGTTATGTTTATTTGTTAGTTGGCATCTAAAAAAATATATAAGCCTACATTTAGATAATATTTTAGAACACTTCTATCTTCACTGGACCTCTCAGAAAATAAATAAAAGAACAACTCAGAAAATGGACAACGCGCGACAAAGGAGGACTGATAATATCTATGAAAATGCTGATGCTATAAGAGGAGAAATCACAATGGAGATAGAAGACTTGAATACAACAAGAATCCAGCCACCTCAACAAACAGGTACAGAATTTATTAATTCATACATTTCCTCATAAAAATAACAGCACAGAAATAAACCTTTAAAGAGAGTGAGAGCAGTTATGCACCTCTGCTGTATTAAATACTGGTGAAAGAACTAACATCATGTCTGTGTTATTCAGGAAGTGACTGTGTTAAGATTAGAAACTACAGAGCAGCTGTAGTGTGTTTGGTGCTGCTGTGTGTTCTTCTGCTGACTGCAGCCATAGTGCGGTGTCACACACTCACTCAAGAGAAACAAAAGTTCATATACAAGAACGAAAACCTGACCAATCAAAGAGACCAGTTAATACTCAAGAACACAAACCTGACCAATGAGAGAGAGCAGCTAATACTCGAGAACACAAACCTGACCAATGAAAGAGAGCAGCTAATACTCGAGAACACAAACCTGAACAATGAGAGGGACCAGCTAAAACAGGAGAACAATGATCTTCAAAGTTGTATTGGTAAAGTGGGTGAGTTTCTTTGGTCTTTTTTGCTATAACAGGAACATGCCACAGAACATCCTGTTAGTATTTATAGATATGTGCACATCGTATGGACCATAAGAAAAACTTCAAAAGAAACCCTAACTTAAACCAATTTAAAGTGTAAAATGTAAAGAATGTACAAATGTCTCCTCTTTTTTGGGCCACATAACATAATATAAATATATTTACTAGGGCTGTCAGTTTAACATGTTAATGAATTAGTTATGAAAAAAATAATGTGATTAAAATATTTTAACGCAGTTAACATGCTGGCCCCGCCACCAGACCTGTACACCACTTACAGTTGACTGTCGACAAATATGATGCAGGGCAACACCTCCATAAATGCAGTTATGCCCTAAAATTCAAGATGTTAGTGCAAATCTATGTATGTGTTTTGTCTCATATTTATATATATAATGTATAATACAATATCACACGGGAAGCAAAAGCAATATGACATGAGTGCTGATTTTGTCCTGATCTATCACAAGCTTAAATGTGATTTTATACAGTAGTTCAGTAAATAAGAAGTTGATATAGGGTTATATTTAAAACATTATATTATGTGTTTTTGCTCAGTTTTGCTGAGAACATACTACCTTGCTGCGTGTCTCCGAAGGTGCAACACCGCGGTGTTTAGTTTTTGAATTAATCCGTGTTTTGAACGAATTGAGTGAATGACTCACTGAGACATTTACCGCCACCTGCTGGCAGATTTAGTTTCTTATTTAGAGTATCATTTCATTAGGAAAATATAATAATAATAATAAAAACACTAAAGGGATAGTTCACCCAAAAATTTAAATTCTGTCATCATTTCGATGATTATGTAATACATGATTCTCACAGTCAGTATCATATCACACAGAAAGCAGCACTGAACATCTAATGCTGATCTGTTGTTACAGGTTCTGGTTATATGGACAGGCCAATAATTACTACGGCAATGAAGACTGTGCTCTAAGTTATTCTTCATGGTGGTATGCTTATTCATGTAACAATGCTCTTAAATGGATCTGTGAGATCAACATACACAATTTTTTTAATATTACCCAAAACGCAAAATGTACGAAAATGGATTAAATGTAAACACACTTAAATAAATACTTTACGAACACACATTGACCTGTTAAACATTAAGTCTTTTGTAAAGAAAATAGTTTTAGTATTGCTTGAGAAACTCTTTGTTATTCTGCAACAACCTTTAAAACTCTTTGTTTTGAATATCTCCTCATTTTTTATAAAAATAGCTATAACATATATATATAAAAAAAAAAAACAGTTATCTGTTACTACTAAGTTGTCTGAACTATGAAAGAAGTATAACTGTCACCAAGGCTTTTTAAACAAATCAATAAAATCATAAATAAATAAAAAAAAAAAAAAATTCAGCTGTTCACTGTAAGAAAAGAAAAGAAAAGAAAAGAAAAGAAAAGAAAAGAAAAGAAAAGAAAAGAAAAGAAAATTCTGTCAAGTTTACGGAATTTTCTTTAACCCTAAAAGCCTTCCTGAATCTCAAACAGTAAAGCATGGCATTAGCAATGCCAACATTATTGGTTGATTTTCAGGGACAGTGGCGGCCAAGGCTAATTCAGGGGTCCATAAACCATGACTCCAACCTGGCAAAAAAAAATAAAATAAATAAATAAATAAAAATAAAGCATGAATTTCTGATTGCTGATTACTTCACATTACCCCACACTAGCTATACATTAGAGCCCACTCTACCAGGGTTATGGCCTCCTCTTGTGCACAGTCCAGTGGAATGTCTATTGGCAACATCTCTGTGACAGCCAGCTGGTCCTTGCTGTTTACTCCTCACCAGGTTTTATAGCTTGGACATCCCTCCCTTCAGGGACCTATTTTGTGTCTGCTTAACCGGATCTATGACCCCAATCAAATATGACATACCAAACAATTGCATCACAACTGAAATGAACCAGCAAGAAAAGTGTGTACTCATGAGTTTAAGCTTTAAGCTACAATGTTTACTAATTTATTTAAAATACATTGACAAGAATTTCACATAGTTTCTCTTTCTTACATCTTCAGAGAGAGTTCTTTGTATGCCTCCCATGACAACTCACATTTTAATAACTCACCTTTTGACCTTCTGATAGCATTTTGATTAATTATATAGTAACAGGTTCCTGGTATAACCATTAAACTTCAGAACATTTTAACTCTTCCCTTCCTGATTTGTGTTCTATATTGATATTTCGTTTTCAACAACACGTCTGTTGTTTCAATTGAAAAAAAAAAAAAAAAAGGTTCACTCCCTATGCTGTATAGTCACCTATGGTTTTGCTTTACATGCATCGACTAAGAGGTTAATCACCTCAGAAGCCTGTCAAAACAGGAAACACTGTGACAACCTATAACCTAGTAGTGCATCTTACCATACACGTACACATCTCAAGACATGACATTAATGCTTGTCGTGACAAGTGGATTTTTATAAGAGGCAAGCAAAAGAGAATTTCACTTGCCTGGCCAGACAAGTATCCTGATTAAAATGTCAATAACAAAAAATAACTAGGGAATCACCAAAACATTAACGAGTATCATTCTATTACATTCAATATAGTCAGTGACTCATAGATAATATATATCAACAGTAACAAGGTAACACATCACAATAATCCACATGTAATCCACACAATTCCATTCCATCAATTAAAGTCTTCAGACATAAAAAGCTGCATGTTTATAATAAACAAATCCATAATTTTTGTTTTTTCCTCCTCAAATTGAAACCACTGCTTCTGGAAAGAAGTCCTCTATCCACATTATTGCTGTCTCCGTTGCTACGAATGGCTAACATCTTTGTATATGAAATACATATTACATGTGGAGCTCTTTAAAAAACGTTTACGTTTTTACTATTACAGCTGTTTATAGCATTATATTTAGATCTACTCCTGTTGTATGAAAGGTTGCAGTGATGAGTAGCCTATACCAAACTGTTGAGCATATGATACATACTTTCACAAAGCCTTTCAGCAAAACTAATAGTGAAAACACGATGGAAATAATAGACTGCCTCACTGAATGTAAACTCAAATATAATAAGAGTCTATACATTAAATATTGTCTAAGACTGAGCTATCAAACCATTCATTCAAAGGATTTATTCAATAACGCTGATTCAATTAGAAACAAGGGACTTTTTTTTACAGAGTTACTGGTTGTGCTTTAAATCACCCCTATACCCTCATTCTCTATTCCCTACTTTATTTCACTAATATAGACCACTTGAAATAATGAAAGTGATTGAATGAATTCAGACACTGAGTGCGGCAGAAGGTCATCTCCTGGCAAGACGAGGGAATTCATTTGGAGCGACTCATTGGTTTCTCTAGCGGCTGGCTGTTGAGTGTACATACATTTGCTATTGCGGTGCATTATGGGATTGAATGAGCGCACTCGATATTGTCCATTTATCATTTTGGACACCACTACAAATGGCTGTCCCCTCAAACTATAGTGGGTGACACAGTCATTGAATCAGTCAATCAGTCAACTCCTTCAAAAACTCACTGAGGAATGAAACGCCACTGCTGTGTGTTGAAGCAGAACTGCTTTGGCTTTGTTTAGAACTATTTTAATTGGTGGAGAAAAACAGACTAAAATACAAGTTCCTCAATATTATATTGATTATTGAGCTGCTGTGTCTGCATCTGATGTTGTTCTTGAACAACATCAATAAAGCACAAGTAGGATTTTTTGATCATAGCGTAATTTACTACATAACTAAAATTGAGAATGTGAGTTCTGTATCTGTTAGCCTACGTGGTTTGTGACCAGTACTAATGGTGAGAGACATACTGAAAATCATATCTGATGTGCTCAGGGAAGTGACTTCATCAAACGTCCGTGTCTTGCTGACTTGAAGAATCTGATATCCTGTTTTAGTTTTCACACATTGACCACAAGTTTGTTTGCCACTAGCTTTAAACAGAAGATTACGCTGGTTACTTCAACACATCTACACAGTAACAAGAAACTAAATTGTTAATATCTAATGGTTAAAGAGCAGAAATGTCTGATGATATTTATGACAATCTGATCAGAACTGCATCTGAGAGAATGAAGACAAACAGAGCAGAGATGACGGCGGTTATCTATGAGAATGCAGACTGTGAGAGAGTTTATGATTTCAGGACAGAGACAAACACACATCAACCACTTCAGCATACAGGTAATCACACTCATTTCTTTGATACAGAAGGATGCTACTGTATCTTTGTGTTGGTTGAGAAACAGAGATACCACAAACCATAAGCAGTATTTTCAGCCTCAACTTTATCAGCTTCTGTGGCACACAAATGATAATGTTTCAAAGATATTCAAGAAGATTGAAAAGCTTGAAAAAGGACACAAAAGCACCTTTAAAAGTATCATAAAATATAACCACCTGACTCAGGGGTTCATTTCAAGTCTTCACTTTGATAGCTTTTTGTGAAAAAACAAACCAAAATTTAAGTTATTTACTGATAATCTTCTCCAGTGAGTCGAACTCAGTACAGATCAGTTCAGTTTGAAAACAAATCATTCAGTTTCATTAACTGAATCAACGGAATCACTAAAAATACATCCGCTCCTCACAGAACTATTCTATGACTTAAGACTTTAAAAGTACTTTTTTATGACATTTTTTTTTGTAATTTAAATTTTTCATTTTCTACCAAATTTGACGTGCATTACTGATTATCATTGAAAGGCCAGATTGTACATATTCACTGAAAGACTCATTCTGTGTCAGCCTTATTGTTCATAAAGTTTCTGTGATCATTGCACCTCACACTTTACACCTTACACATTGACCTCAAATCATTTCCGTTCTGCTATTCTCAGTGACTCCTACAAGAGCATCTAAATTAAGGACAGAGGCCAATATCGACAAACATGCATCTAAAGAACTCAGATGTCGAGCACAGTCAAATTACATTTTTTAATCAATTTTAAATTCACTGGATTAAGTCAGGTGGCTTTTCTCTCATGGTTGAACCTGGCTGCTACAGTACATCTAACCACATGGTCACCACAATTGCAAGAGTTAAGTAATTATGCAATTCATTAAATTAGCAAGAGTTTTTATGTAATTAAGAGATAGGATGTCACATGCTAACCATGGTGACAGATTTTGCCCCACTTTGGCCTCACCTTCTAATATTGGTCAAAAGCAGAGAACTACAGAGTAGAGACAGTTTCTGCCATTTACATGACTGACGTTACGGAAACAAAAATGTAGGAGTGACTTTCAGTACTATCTGTAAAAATTAAGAAACATTTATCTTCATATTTGTCATCTTCAGAAAGTGATTCAATGAGGATCAGAAACTACAGAACAGCTGTAGTGTGTTTGGTGCTGCTGTGTGTTCTTCTGCTGACTGCAGTCATAGTGCTGTGTGTCCACATCTATACAAACAACATGAACTACACACAAATGAGAGGTAAGCTAATAATAAAGAAAGGTAATCTGTCGAATAATGGAGACCAGCTTCCAGCTGTTGGCAAAGGTAAGCTTCTTCATTCTGTGTAGTTTGGTTAGAGTCTTAGTAAGTTTTTGCGTATACAGTATAAAGTCCATACAGTGGCATGCAAATGTTCGTGAACCCCTTGAGGAATATGTAAAAATGTGAATCATTTTAATTAAATAAGAGATTATATGTATTTTATTTTTTTATTTAGTACTGTCCTGAGTAAGATATTATATATATATATATATATATATATATATATATATATATATATATATATATATATATATATATATAAGTCCACAAGAACTTGGTTACTTGGATGATCTGAAACTGTTTTTTTTTTTTTTTTGTTTTGTGATGGTTGTTCATGATTCCCTTGTTTGTTCTGAACAGTTAAAGAAAAATCCTCCAGTTCCTGCAGATTCTTCACTCCAGAAGGAAACACGATGCATTAAGAGCTGGGGGTGAAAACTTTTTGAATTTGAAGATCAAGGTAAATTGTACTTAATTTGTCTTCCGGGAGAGTATCTTCTGTTGCTTTTGAAGGGCAGTACTAAATGGAAAAAAATATTTCAACAATACAAGGAAAATTTCTTCCTGTTCCTGTTCAAAAGTTTTCACCCCTCTTAATGCATCACGTTGCCTCCTGGAGCATCAGTGAATGTTTGAACCTTTTCAAATAGTTGTGTTTGAGTCCCTCAATTGTCCTCAGTGAGAAAAGATGGATCTCAAAATCATACAGTCACTGCTGAAAGGGTTCAAATATACAAAATACGCTGGAAAACTTAAGAATCTGCAGGACGTGGAGGAGTTTTCTGAAGAAAAGTGTTCGGTTTAACTGTTCAGAACAAATAAGGGACTCATGAACAACCATCACGAAAAAAAAAACAAAAAAAAAAACAGTCGTAGATCATCCAGGTAACCACACACAGAATTAAGAACCAAGGGTTTCCAAACTTTTGAAAGGGGTTATTTTAATAATTTTAGTATTTTTTTTTTGTCTTGTGGACTATATAAACATCTCTTATGTAAAAGATCTTACTCAGGACAGTACTAAATAAAAAAAAAATAACATGCATTTTGTATGATCTCTTGTGTTTTGTTAAATTTATTCACATTTTCACAGATTCTGCAAGGGGTTCCCAAACCTTAGCATAGCACTGTATATTAGTGAACTAGCTAGGAATTACAGGTGGTTTAGTGTAGAGAGAGGTCTTCATGGTTCCACTAAGATCTGACAACCAGAAATGTTCACCCAACATGTAAAATTTGGAGTAACTCAGCATTACTTGTTCACCAATAGATCATCTGTACTGAATTGGTGCCGTCTGAATGCAAGCCCAAACAGCTGATAAAAACATCACATTAATCCAAAAGTAATCCACACAAATTTTCATTTTTGGGTGAACTATTCATTTAACAGATCAGTGCTCTTACAACCCTAAATGGATAACACACAAGCGCAGTTCCTACTACATTTCATCTGAGTGGAAGAACTGGACTGATAGCAGACAAGACTGTTTGCAGAGAGGAGCAGATCTGATCATCGTAAACGACAAAGAGGAACAAGTGAGTGAAAGACTGCGTTTGAATCAGTTCTGTAAACTGCTTATTGTCTAAAATGTATCATATTTTATTTCAGGAGTATATTACAAAGGTTACTAGTGGAAACATTGTGTGGATTGGTCTGAATGAGACTGAAGAAGAGGGGGTCTGGAAGTGGGTTGATGGGAGCCCACTGACCACTCGGTGAGCAGCATGGTCTCAATTCTCAGTCATAGTGTTGTGTATGAAAATGTATAGATAATTTAAAACATAACTTCACAAGCAATATCAAAAAAAGTTTCATGCTTTAACCTCCAATGTAAATTGAGACATTTATATTATATGACATACAAACATTGGCTGTTGTAATGATCTGTTGTAGGTTCTGGAGTCATGAGGAGCCCAATAACAGAGTTGGAGATGAGGATTGTGCTGTATCTTACTTTCACTGGGCTGATTATCCATGTAATTCTACATTTGTATGGATTTGTGAGAGAGATTTACAATTTTAACAAAGCTGTTACATCAAATCTGTACATCCAACGTAAAGCAGTAACCAAATGGATTTGCGGTAATATGCAAAACTGTAAGACGAGACGTGTCATTATTATTTTAATGGATATTTGATGTTTGTTTCAATAATATTCATACAAAATTTTGATGATATTAAAACAAATGAAAAAAGTCAATGCAACTTCTTGTTTGTAATATTTCTCAAATTGCCCCTATTAAAGGGGAAGTTCACTTCCAGAACAAAAATTTACAGATAATTTACTCACTCCCTTGTCATTCAAGATGTTCATGTCTTTCTTTCTTCAGTCATAAAGAAAATCTGTTTTTGAGGAAAACATTTCAGGATTTCCCTCCGTATAGTGGACTTCTATGGTTTGAACTTCCAAAATGGAGTTTAAATGCAGATTCAAAGGGCTCCTAACGATCCCAGCTGAGGAAGAAGGGTCTTATCTAGCAAAACGATCTGGATATATTTAAAAAAAAAAAACAAAATTGACAGTTTATATACTTTTTAACCTCAAATGCTCATCTTGTCTAGCTCCGCATGAACTCTGTGTATGCCGGTTCAAGACAGTTAGGGTATAAACTCCCATCTCATTTTCTCCTCCAACTTCAAGACTGTCCTACATCACGGCAGAAGAATCGACCCAGTGTTTACAAAGTGAACGTGCAAAGAAGATCAAATGCCTTTTATTAAAAAAAAAGAAAAAAAAAAAGGTAAAAGAGTGATGTAGGACAATTGTGAAGTTGGAGGAGAAGATGAATTGGGAGTTTTTCGACCTACCCTAACTGTCTTGAGTTTGGTTGACCAAGTTTGGTTGTCACTAGCTTTAAAAAGGAGAAGAATGCTGGTTACTTAAACATTTACATAAGAACAAGGAACTAAATTGGTTTATGTCTGACAGTTAAAGAGCAGAAATGTCTGATGATATTCATGACAAAGTGATCAGGACTGAGTCTGAGAGAATGAAGACAAACAGAGCAGAGATGACGAAGGTTATCTATGAGAATGCAGATTGTGTGACAGTTTATGACTTCAGGACAGAGACAAACACACAGCAGCCACCTCAGCACAAAGGTAATCAAATTCATGTCTTTAATATAAAAAAAGATCACAGTTTGCACGTTCAGCCATTAAATGTCTGTGGTGTTCAGGAGGTGATTATGTTATGTGAAAATCAGAAGCTACAGTGTGTTTGAAGTGGCTGTGTGTTCTCCTAATGCTATTATAGGATTTTAAGATAAAATTACAGATAATAACTAACCTGTTAACTAACCTGAGTTATTAACCTGAGTCATCCTCCGCATGAATTAAAACTCGGAGCAAACGTTTGTAACGTTGACGTTTGTAAATGCCACGTATAAAAAGGCTAGTTCCTAGAAGTGAGTTCTTAAAACTACGCTGTGCAAGTGTGTGATAAAGCCACAATATGACAAAGCAGTGTTTTATCGTTTAATTATTATATATAAAAAATACCTTTCTATCTTTTTTTTCCCCTTATATTTCAGTGCTTAGTGGTATGCTGAGTGGTATGCTGATTTTTTTATTTATCAAAACTGTGTCCACCCACCATACTCTATGGTTTGGTGACACACTGCCACTGAGATCACATAAATGCAGCTGATGATAAAAGCATCAACCATAAACTGATCAACTGTCTGGACTTTCATGTACCAACAACCTAGAAGTTACAAAAACTTTCCAACACATTAATATATGCATTTGAATGTCATTTAAATGTACACAGTCCAGATTGTTCAAGCACATACTGTCAGTGTCCTTCTGCGATGAGTTGAAGTTCGTTCAGGCATAAAAACATGAAGCATTTTAACAAAAACAGTCCCTTTATGCATAAATACTGGCCCCGCAAACACAGATGAGAAAAACAAGACAGTCCACTCTAGAAACTAGTGTTTATCCACATCTTGATGACACTGAAACTAAAGAGGATTGAAGAGGATAGAAACTTAAGAAGCTAATCACAAAAACTGTTTTATAAATTCCATTTAAAATAGGAACAATAGTCAGATTCTGAATTGAAATAAATACTATAATTTATTCAAATAAATGTGATCTTACTGCACTATTTCATCTCTGTGTCTGATTTGAAGCGGGCAGAACGATAGAGCTTACATGCCTTAGCTGATGAAAATAACTGTTATTTTTACCCATTCCGTCAAATATTGCACTGCAAAGAGCAACTTTAGTTTTAACTTGTCTATTACTTGGCAAATGACCATGGAATAAGTGGGATAATCAATGGCTTATCGTGCATTAAAGGATTTTAAATGCACTTTGCGGTGGCGGTTTTTGTTTAAAAAATTAAAACAATCCTCATCCATACTGACATTTCAGAAAAGATATCTGTCCATACTACACAACTGAAAGTGTGCGTTATGTGATCATTCGTGAACACCATAGCATGATGCTACATAAAACAATAAATAAGATTTATATTCCGTTTTTACTCAAAACTCGTTTTAAACCACCAGCGAGTGTTTGTAATAACTTCCGTTTGACGTCGAATGTGTGTTTTGGCAATGTAATGTTGTTGAAATATGTTACGTACTCTGAGTCAGAACAGCGATTGCAGAAGAGAGAAGGCATATAACATTATACATACCAGCAGACAGCGCTGTAAGGTGCTAGTGCTGGTCAGTAAATTAGTGGAAAATGAATAGAAATTATGATTCTATCTGAGGTATGCATTTTAAAATGAACATGCACTAGTGTAAATGTAGCCTAACAGATGTGTAAACTGACAATTTGAGCTTTATTAAATTATTTTCACTGATTTACTGTGTTGGATATATTTTGATCCTTTGTGGAGTGGCTCAGGAGTCTTTGAATCTGTATAAACGTCAATAAGCTGAAAAAATTATTTTGAGATAATGTAATTTTGTTAAAACTGAAACCGCCTGGAAGTGTAAAAGAAAATAGAAAAAAACTTGGAAAATGTACAGAGAACATAGGGAAAACGGTCATGTCTACGAAAATGACATTATAAGAGGTAAAACTGAAATAAGATTCAATGCAAGGAAAATTATTTGAACTCACATGTACTGAGATTAATAATTCACTTTGTTTTCATTCTTTCAACTGATGTGTGCTGTGTTTGGTGGATAAAGAAAGAGCATAACACCATGTTTGTCATCATCAGGAAGTGATTCAGTGAAGATCAGAAACTACAGAGCAGCTGTAGTGTGTTTGGTGCTGCTGTGTGTTCTTCTGCTGACTGCAGTCATAGTGCTGTGGGTCCACATCCATATAAACTACACAAACTACACACAAGAGAAAGATGGACTACTAGCCAACAACACCAAGCTCACAGAAGAAAGATCTAAGCTAATAACACAGAATGAAAATCTGACAAAAGAGGCAGACCAGCTAAAAAAGAAAATTATTTGCAAAGACGGTAAGTTTCTTCATTCTATAGTTTGGTTGTGGTCTCAGTAATTTCTAGTGTACATTATATAGTATTTCAGTAAACTATCTGTTGGAAGTTAGAATTGGATGAGTGTACAGGTTTTCATGGGTCTAAAAGCCAGAGGTCCCCAAGTGGGTTTTGGTCCAAAAGTTTGACGAGTGCCTTGTACAAGGTTTGGGAGTTGGTTAATTCAAAATTGAATAAACCCGAAAAGACCCAAATTCCTTTAAAATATCCAGTTTGAAAGGCCTTTTTGTCATGAATGGTTTTCTTTGTGATTACAGTATAAACATAAGTATTACTTTATTGCTAATAAACTGAAGCCATGCTCTGTGTCACAAATATCCTTCCTTTTATTTCTAACAGGTGTTAAAAACAGAATAAATAGCTGAGCTAGTAAGAAGTTACTCGGTTCAGTTACAAATATTCAGACCTGAGAAGACCTCTAGTTGAGATTAAATAGGAATAAAGTGCTAATAGTCAAATTTGTCGTTTACAGATACATGGATTTACAATCAATCCAGTTTTTACTACTTGTCCACAGAGAAGAAGAGCTGGACTGAAAGCAGACAAGACTGTCTGAAGAAAGGAGCAGATCTGATCATCATAAACAACAGACAGGAACAAGTGAGTGAGAGATACTGTGCGTGTTTGTGGTGTTTAGCTGCTAAATCAGAGATAGTCAGATGTAATGTGTATATTGTTAGTTTATGCTATAAATGTGCAATTGCTTCATCTGCTCAGGATTTTGTTATGAAAATTACCGATAAAAGAGGATTCTGGATTGGTGTGACTGACACTGTTAAAGAGGGCACATGGAAATGGGTTGATGGCAGCACACTGACCTCTGGGTGAGAAATCACTGAATTCAACTGATCATTATGCAATAAATGATTCTCACAGTCAGTATCATATTACACAGAAAGCAGCGCTGAACAGCTAATGCTGATCTGTTGTTGCAGGTTCTGGGCGCCCAATGGAGAAAATTCAGAGCCAAATGGAAAAGATAAAGAGAACTGTGCTGTGACTCATTTAACAAAACTCCCTCATTTAATAGGGTGGCTTGATGTTGATTGCAATGGTGCTCATCAATGGATCTGTGAGAAGAGTATATGGCCCTAGGAATATCAGCCCCAGAAAAAAAGCAACTTACTGTAAATACACAAGCAAACAAGGATCATTAATGACACATTAATGGCCCGACAAGTGAGAGGGGTTCTGAACACTATTTCTAACGCCCTGTCACTTTCATTTTACAGTGGGCATAAACAGAGGGTCTCTAAAGTTTAAGTAATATTCTAGGTTAAGTGGCATAATACTGTAATTTCCACTTGTCCCTCCAAAAAACAAACAAACAAACAAACAAAAAAAAAAACAAACAACAAAAAAAAAAACGAGTTAAATGGGGCAAATTCATAAATGCTGAAAAACTTCAATACACAAATAAACACAAGCTTTAAAGCAGCTACATTGAGTTTGTTGTGTTCCTCTCATGCTAATATAGGACTTCTAAGACAACCAAATGTTTGTTTTCTAGAGATTCTCTAACCTGATTTCTCCTCTTTCACTTGCTCTGTCAATGCTGATCTAGTATGAGGAAGAACAATAGCATGAAAGCTCATTTACCACCATGTCTGTCATAATCAGGAAATTGGTCATGAACTAATGGCAGTGTCTCCTCTGTCCTATCTGTCCTAAAGGCACAAAAAGTTTCAAATTCTGGAGCACATAATGAAGTGTTGTGTTTTACATCATCAAGGTGGTCAGATACTTTTTTATTGGATCTGGGGGACGAACATTTTAAAATGAGTCAATACACTGAATACTGTCTTTAAGAGTGAATCATCAAATCATTCATTCATATGATTCTTTCAAATACGCTGATTCATTCAGTCATCTTCTGGCCTGACTCTCATTGGTTTCTCTAGCTCAGCTAGCTGCTGAGTGTACAACAACTGTGCACTAGTTATTGCAGTGCATTATGGGATTGAATGAGTGCACTCAATAATGTCCACTATAGTTTCGGACACCACTACAAATAGCTCTTCCCTTAAATAGTGCACTATAGGGGGCACCACACTCACTGAATCATTTTGGCAATTGGTTTGTTTAAACAGGTTTGTGTGTTGCCCTGAGAAGCAGAACCTTTTAGTAACTAACTGGCTTTGTTAGTAACTATTTACCTGTCCATCATATTTCTAAACTGTAAGTTCCTCAATATTAACTTCTTGTTTATTCACTGTAACTGTTTAAAAATCTCTGAAAGCATATTTTGATCATAGTGCTACTTAAAATACAATTACATGAGAATGTGTCTGCCACTTGTGTATCTGTCATGTTGTCTGTGTCTAGTAATAATGGTAAGAAATACTGAGCATCATATCTAATGTGTTCAGGAAGTGACTTCAGGAAGCTGTAGAGCAACTACAGTGTATTTGCAGCTTCCGTGTGTTCTAAACTAGGGCTGAAACGATTTCTTGAGTAACTCGAGTAACTCGAATACAAAAAAATCATCAAATTATTTGCTTCGTTTAACTTCGTTTAGTCCTTCGTTTAGTCCTAAACTTCGTTTAGTCCATTTACTGTAACTACACACGGAACACTGTGTTTCCCCACGGACCATTACTATTGACACACAAATGGCTGCTCCAAAATAGAGCGTGGCTTCCTCCCTTTGACAGACAGACACATGACACACATGCGCAATTTTCCCCCAAATCCACTTCAGTGCAAACTCCGCCCCACAGCTGATTTTAAAGATTTTATTGGATGTGTCAATCACAGTGTTGATTTCCTGCACTATGCCACACAAATGCTAACCCCTAAACCTACCCCACACCTTACCCTAACCTCAACCAGTGAAACTGACTGCACGGCAGGATTGGCGCTGAATAGCGTGGCAGATAAACAGTTAAATAGATTATGCGATATGAGATCACCGAGCCATGCTGTAACTCCCCAACCGGACCTCACTGGAAAATTGGACCTTTTTAGTTACATCCAGCGTTCACTACCTCCTCCTACCCTGTGAATTTCAAGCCCCAGGACGCCCCCGTTGCTTAAAACAAAGCGATAGAGTAAAACCTTTCCCCTGCGCTTCACTGGGACGACTCACAGGAGAGCTTGTGGGTGATTCCGCTTTATATCATTAACCACTGGCCACGAGCTTTGGGACTCTGCTCTCACTGAGCATATTTATTTATATAGATAGTTTATTTTATTTGAGATCAACTACAAACAATGTTTAATTTATAAAGTTTAGTTTTGAAATGTAAGTCAATAACAATAGGCTGAAGCCAGAGCCAATGGGAAAAGTCTTTGCACGACGAGACCCCACCCCATTTTGGAGGTTCTGCCCACTTTTGGAGTTCCCACCCCATTTTGGAGATCTCCGGTCTGCAGTTATATATACTTGGATCTCCAGGTTGCAGTTATACCCCTCTCCTCGTCCTCGCTGTTCGTCCCGCCCCCTCTCATATCCCGATTCCTGATTCGTTATCCTTACCAGAGCACCTGATTACACTACACCTATTACACTAACTAGTATGTGGAAGAACAACAGCATGAAAGCACATTTACCACCATGTCTGTCATAACCAGGAAGTTGGTCATGATCTAATCGTAGTGTCTGACTGTCACATCTGTCCTAAAGACAAAAAGTTTCAAATTCTGGAGCAGTGCAGAGCCTAATAGTAGGCTGGATAATAAAGTGTTGTGTTTACGTCATTAAGGTGGGCTGAATCTTTTAATTGGATCTGGAGGAAGAGCATTTTAAAATAAGTCGATACATTGAATACTGTCTTTAAGAGTGAATCATCAAATCATTCATTCAAATTATTCTCTCACTTAAGCTCATTCCTTCAGTTTCTTTTGGTGTGACTCTCATGGGTTTCTCTAGCAGTCATTGCTGTGCATTATGGGAATGAATGAGTGCACTCAATAATGGGGGTGGGGGTGAGAATGTGTCTGGTAGTTCTGTACCTGTCACATGGTTTGTGGCCTGTAATAATGGTGAGAGACACACTAAACTTCAAGTCTGATGTGTTCAGGAAGTGACTTCAGGAAGCTGCATGTTTATGAACATTTCTTAGCAAATGAGAAGAACTTGGTCACTGTGACGACCTGTTATGGAACTTCCTTCAAATTCTTCAGTGTTTCTATCAATTCTATAAACAACCTTTGATATTATATGATATTAAATTTACACACACACACACACACACACACACACAACACACACACACACACACACACACACGTTGTGTTTCCATGTTTTATGGGGACATTCCATAGGCATAATGGTTTTTATACTGTACAAACCATATTTTCTAACACCCTACACCTACACCTAGCCCTCACAGGAGACTGTGCACTTTTACTTTCTCAAAAAAACTAATTCTGCATGATTTATAAGCCTGTTTCCTAATGAGGACCTCACAATTGTCCCCACAAGCTCAAAATTTACTGGTATTACTATCCTTGTGGGGACATTTGGTCCCCATAACGTGATAAATACCAGGTACACACACACACACACACACAATAAAGTGAGACAAATACTTGTCATTATAAGTACAGAGTTTAAAATTAATATACTGCTAAAAAAAATAACAAATTTTTGTAGAAGTTTCTAGATTCGCTTTATAGGTGGTTTAAACTTAAGTGTCTGAAGTGTCACATTTGTTTTCACACACTGACCACAACTTTGTTTCCCACTAGTGTTAAAAGAAGACAAGCACTGACTACTTAAACGCATCTACATAGGAACAAGGAACTAAATGGTTCAATGTTTGACAGTTAAAGAGCAAAAATGTCTGATGATATTTACGTCAACGCCATTGGGATAGAGACTGTGGGAATGAAGACGGAGACAAACACACACAAACCACTTCAGCACACAGGTAATCATATTCGTTTCTTTGATTAAATGTTCCAGTTTGCACGTTCACGAAACTGATCTGAGGTGAGCGTGTAAAGTCTGTTCTGCATCTGTGGATCAATTAATCGATAAAGGGATAACAGTGGACTGTAGGATGTAAACCTTTGTATGTTCAGAACAGTTTGCACATGTTTAGCCTTCTAACATCATGTCTATGGTGGTCAGGAAGTGATGTGAAGATCACAAGCATTTTTGGCTGCTGTGCGTTCTTCTGGTACTATTATAGATCAGTTTCTATACCAGAAATTAGCTATATGCTATTGCAAACAGATTTGTTTGTTCCTATTTTATTACTGACTGTTTTATTACTGCTCAGTTTTGTTTTTAATAGGAACGTAGTTATATTTCTTTTCATTTCTTTATAAAGTTAATTAAGAAATATGTTTGGAACATTTTTTGTTTGTTAAATTAAGGTTTTTGCCTTTTTAAAGTAACCAAGCGGCCAGAGGCAGGCAGTGATCAACTATCACAGCCTATGTTTGATCAATTTTGCCTTCTCAAATCATCATGACTTGCCTAAAATAAAATCTTCAAGCATATCACAATGTTATTTTAAACGTTTAACTTAGATAAATGCACGCTATTTTGCGCATACAATCGTTTGTTGAAGAGTGGCAGCTAAATGTGCTTTGCAGGACATGGAGGCGCCAGCGCAATCACTTGCAAAACAATTAAAATACGTCATAATCTTTGTTCATAAAGGTAAGTGTAATATATCATCCGGAACTGTAAAGGATCTAATTTTATTTGCGTGCACTCACGATATCAACAAAATGTTGTGCTTTTGTAAAAATAAAGAAAACAAACAAGATGCGCTTTCTGATGTCTCTGTGTTGAACAGGGCGCTGCACAAAATGAAACTCTGCGAATACTTGCCTTACAGTCAGGATAAATATATCTATAGAAAGCTTTAAATTATTACTTCACTACTTTAAAAAAAATCAAATCGAAAACAAAAACTCTTACATTATAAAATCCGTAGAGATGCATTTCTCTTTAAAGGGGCGTCCAATGAACAGATGGTGAGTCAGGATCGTAATCTTTGAGACACTGGCTCAGAAAACACTAGTTTATTAATAATTCATTTGAGTATCTCCTATTTCCCCCCCGACACATTTATGGTAATTAGTTTCCCAGTGCTTTGCAAGCTTTAGCCTATTGTGTGCGTCTAAACGCGGAACTCTTCCAGCAGTGGCGAAGGCACTTGCGCTCGCTGCACTAAAAACGGCCACGGCAGAGTAACCGTTGCAGAAACATATTTTATGCTTGTTATAGATTGTGTGACGCCACGTGCAGTACTGCCGGTGGCAACAGACCACCGTGGTGGCAATCGATGACCGCAGTGGTGCGGTTGTCATTATGACCGTCACAGCCCTATGTGCCACCTGATCTAAACAAATGCGTCTATATTCCCGCGAACCATTTGTGATCCAGCTTCACTTACAGCAGAAGTGAGTATAAGGCTTTTTTATAAATCTTTGCAATCGCCTTTTCTAATAACGTGCTAGTTAGCAAGTTTGTGGCTAAACGCAGCTAAATGCAGCTAAAGTAAACAGGCTCATCACTCCACAGAGAGAAGAGAGGGGCGGAGTGAGCAGAGATCATTAACAGACTCTCATGGGTTTCTCTAGCAGCTAGCCACTGAGTGTACATTGGCTGCGCTACACTACACTAGTCATTGCTGTGCATTATGGGATTAAATAAGTAGATTTCGATAATGGAGTGGGGTCAGTTGATACTAATAAAAAATGTACTATACAGAGTGTTTGAAGCTGTTGTGTTTTCTTCTACATTTAGCAAATGAGAAGAACTTGGTCATTCAAGATAGTGGTGACCTGTAGAGGAATGTTGATGAGCATCCTTCAAATTCTTCAGTGTTTCTATTGATTCTATACACGACCTGACACACAAACACACACAATATAGTTACAAAGTGAGACAAATATTTTTCAATATAAGCGTACAGCGTAGAGATGCACGGATGAGCTCAAACGTCACCCGAATACGCAGCTTCAAATAAATTATCCGCCCGCCACCTACCCGCACCTATATTTTTCTCTGATTTAGATAACCGCACCCGATTGTCATTCACAATTATTCTAATCCTTAGTTTTGCATGATTATATGATGAACGGATGGTTCATTTTTAACAGCAGATTGATTCAGCTGATCTGCACATCGCTGCACACTTATATAAGCTTAATCGCTCGTGCTTTTAAGCCAAATCCACGCTAAAAAGAATAATGTTAACTGACATCTGGACGTGACTCTCCGCAATCTCTGATGAAATCGGTTGGGTGTTTGAACGTCTACTGGATCCTTGGACAAAAGTTTACAGGGGTTCACCCAGTTTAAGAAATTTCTGATAATAAAAATCTAATTCTTTTCATTTTTAAAGTATTGTTTTCATTATAATGTACTGATTAAAATTAGTAATCCATAATAATTAATAATTTAACTACTCTGCAAATCTGGTGTGGGCGCGGGCGCATCAGGCGCAATCATCAAACATATTTCAAAAGGAAGCCGGCGCCACGGTCCTTACCGTCTTTACTATGTGTTTTGAGCGAATATTTGCATTTACTCACATACGATTGAATTAGAAATGGTGGCCTGTCATGATTTTGGCTAATGCAGGACACTACTGAATGATGCGCATCAGAGGGGATTTAGAAGTGGGTATACGCAAAGCCGACTGATAAAGAAATGGGTATACACAGATACTGCACTACACCACTGCATATTAGCCTACTCAATGGCATTAACACAGCCATAACTCCCTTCAAACTTTATCCGGAATGTCTTTTTTTCTGTCACAACTTCTCAAACAGGCGAACACACAAACAGACACACGCACAAAAATGAAATTGTTTGCCTGAAAAAAAGTATTTAAAACAGGTTCATATTTTAATGTAATATTTAAAATGTAGTTAATATCATTATTGATTTATCTCATCCACTCGCGACCCACCCACAAATAACCAGAATCCATTTTTTTATTACCCGACCCACCCATCCCGCGGATATAACCGCCATCCGCGCATCACTAATGAACGCACACAGACTAGACGACCAGAGACAGCATTACTACAATACATTGTAACACCAAGTTGAAATGTTCAACAGAATAGGAAAACTGTGTGGTGCTAATAATGCAGGGGAGATGAGAAGATGGCGTATTTTCCACAAGTTTAATAAAACGAAATATGTACACAAGCATGCATCCAACTCAGGTCACAAACACAAAGGAAATTAATAAAATGCTCTACCAGATGCTGGTAGAGCAAGTCATCTCTTCACCTTTCCAGAACGTACGGACACACGTTATGCATATGCGCAGTTGTCAGTCTGCCACATAACTACCGTAAACGCTCTAGTGGCCGTTACAACATCACATGTCATTAACCCTTAGAACGCTTTATAGCACAGTTAGTAAAAGTATTGCAATACCAGGACGGAAGATCAGGTTGTTGATGTTTGGCTGTCATTGGCGCTCTGTCTGCAAAGCTTTCGTGAACGCGCTGATGACGTATCCTGTCTGCACTAACAGGGTGTGCAGAGGTATGCAAATACATATTTGACAGGCAGGTAGGAAAGCCATTCAAAATGCCCGAACCAAGAGTTTTGATTGGACGAACATTTCTTGGTCCTATGTCTTCCACAGAATATAGAAATACATACAAATACATTTAGACCACTTAACTTAATGATTGCTATTGAGATGTGAAGAGACTTTCAACCAGCATAACAAAAAATATTTCTGAAGACAATCACCTATTGCACCTTTAAATGCAGCTTCAAACGATCCCAAATGTCATATCTAGCGAAACGATCGGTTATTCTCATACAATTTATTGAATCTTTGTTTTGGAGGTGGACGTCTCCTTTAAGTGTCTGGTATCACTTTTTTTCATACATTGACCACAAATTTGTTTCGGACTAACGTTAAAAGAAGACAAGCACTGAGTACTTAAACACATCTACATGAGAACAAGGAACTAAATGGTTTAATGTTAGATAGTTAAAGAGCAAAATGTCTAATGATATTTACAAGACTAAGGGAATGAAGAGAGACAAAGCGGAGATGACGATGGTCATCTATGAGAGTACAGATCATGTGAGAGATCATGACTTCAGGACAGAGACAAACACACACCAACCACCTCAACACACAGGTATCATTCATTTCTTTGATCAAAATGTTCCAGTTTGCACATGCTCAGTCATCTAACATCAGGTTTGTGGTGTTTAGGAAGTGACTGTGTGAAGAGAAGTTAATTTCTCTTTCATTTCACTTTATTATTTGCATAATTACACATTTTATATATGAACATTTGTATGACTGTATATAAGAAAAAGTGTTTACTGCTGTATTGAGTGCTATATATATTTCACAATATATATTTTCCTCATAACTGTGTGAGAACTGTATGAGAAATAACATCAGTGTGTTTTAATCAGGAAGTTGGTCAATGAACTGTAGCCACAGAGATGTGTGAGACGTTGCATTGCTGTGGCCTCTGAAAGCTCAGAGTTCTGTAAGAAGGACCAATGGTGTCTCATTTGTCTTGAAGATACAAAGGTTTAAACCAAGAGTGCTCAACCCTGTTCCTGGAGATCTACCTTCCTGCAGAGTTCAGCTGCAACCCTGATCAAACACACCTGAACCAACTAATTAGGATCTAATGGAGTACTTGATAATTAGACAGGTGTGTTTGATCAGGGTTGGAACTAAACTCTCCAGGAAGGTAGATCTTCAGGTACAGGGTTGAGCACCCTTGGTTTAAACCCTACAGTCTATTGTTTGCCCTTTATCAATGCACTTACCCACAGATGCAGAATGTACAAATCCAAACACACATTCAGTACTGTCTGTAGAAGTTAAAAACCTTTTTTTTCCATGTCTGTCAGATTCAGGAAGCGATTCAGTGAAGATCCGAAACTACAGAGCAGCTGTAGTGTGTTTGGTGCTACTGTGTGTTCTTCTGATGACTGCAGTCATAGTGCTGTGTTGTGTCCACATCTATACAAACTGCACAGAAGAGAGAGATGAGCTAATAATAAAGAACGGAAACATGTCGTGCAAAGTAGACCAGCTAATAAATCAACTTTCATGTATGTGTACAGAGGGTAAGTTTCTTCATTCTATGTGTCTATGTATTCTATAATCTTCAAGTAAACTATGTGTTGAAAGTTACAGGCAGGTGAGGGTAAATGGGAATAAAGTATTAATACTTTGTTGTTTACAGAGGAATGGACTAACTATCAATTCAGTTGTTTCTACATGTCCAATGAGACAAAGAACTGGACTGAGAGCAGACAAGACTGTTTAGAGAGAGGAGCAGATCTGATCATCATAAACAACAGAGAGGAACATGTGAGTGAGAGATACTGTGTGTGTTTGTGGTGTTTAGATGCTAAGTGAGAGATGGTCAGATGTAATGTGTACATTGTCGTTTTATGATATAAATGTTTAATTGTTTCATTGTTAAGGATTTTATTAAGAACATTACTGACAAAAGAGGATTCTGGATTGGTGTGACTGACACTGTTGAAGAGGGCACATGGAAATGGGTTGATGGCAGCACACTGACCTCTGGGTGAGAAATCACAGAATTGAACTGATTATTATGTAAAAATGATTCTCACAGTCAGTTTCATATCACACAGAAAGCAGCGCTGAACATCTAATGCTGATCTGTTGTTGCAGGTTCTGGGCACCCAATGGAGAAAATCCAGAGCCAAATGGAAAAAGAGATGAGAACTGTGCTGTGACTTATTTAACAGAATACCCTCAATTAATAGGGTGGATTGATGTTGAATGTAATCGTGCTCATCAGTGGATCTGTGAGAAGAGTATTTTACCTCTCAAATGGCCCTAGGAACAATCTTTTTTTTTTTTTTTACAGTTTAACAGTGCATGTTTCATAATTAATACACTTTCTTAATTAATTGTTTGATATGCTGTTCAAATTTTTATTAGGATTTTAAATTAGCTTTATTTTTTATTCCTGTTTTCATTTTAAGTTTGGTGCAAGTTATAATACTTTTGTAGTGTGTTTTTATTTAAATACTTCAACATAAACTAAACAAAAATGAGATATGTTGCCTTGTTGCTCTAGCTGATTTTAATATTTATTTCAAGTAATGTTTTACTTAAGGTTTTTAAACTTTTAATTTCAATTTCTGTACCTGAAATTAGTTGTATGCTATTGCTAATTGATTTGTTTTTTCCTATTTTATTACTGATTGTTTACTTGTCTTTAAGTATTTCATGTTTGAATTTTATATTAGTTTTCTGCTGTGTATTTTGTACTTTAGTTGAAACCACAGACAACAGTTCCACTTGTAGGTCTAGTGTTCTGTACGCCAATGATTTTTGCTCATGTTATTTTGCTGCAACAGAATGCTTGTAAAAAAATACAGAATAAATATGTTTGACATCTAAATGTTTGACTTCTTTCAAAACTACAAATCGATACGAAACAGAATTGGAATCGATAAAATTCAAATGATACCCAACCTCACCAAGACCATCAATTATATAAGTACTACTGTTGTTGTGTCACGGAATGAGGTTTTTAGGTTAGAATGTGGTTGTTTAGACTTCGGATATGCAGTTTGCTAATAAAGATGGCACCTATTTGAAAGTTTGCTAAATTGCTTAACTTTTATAATGAAAGTGAATCATCAAACCATTTTTTGTTTAAATAGTTCAATAAAGTGTCATCTTTGTGACAAAACATGGTTCTTCAGATTATAAAAAGGTAAGAAAAAGATGGTTCTTTAAAGAACGTTTGACTGAATGGTTCTTTGTGGAACCAAAAATGGTTTTTCTATGGCATCGCCGTGAAGAACCTTTTAAAGCACCTTTATTTTTAAGAGTGTACTCTAGTCAGATGAGAAGAACACACAAACACAATACAGTTGTAAAGTGAGACAAATAGTTTTCACTATAATTATACAGTTTAAAATTTGACTAAAAATGAACTTTATAGAAGTTTCTAGATTCACTTTATAGGTGGTTTAAACATAAGTGTCTGGTGTCACATTTTTGTTTCCACACACTGACCACCACTTTGTTTCCTACTAGTGTTAAAAAAAAAAAAAAAAAAAAACTGACTACAAGGACTTGATAATGGGGTGGGGGGTGGGGTCAGTTGATAGTAATAAAAACTGTACTATACAGAGTGTTTGAAGCTGTTCTGTTTTCTTCTACATTTATCAAATGAGAAGAACTTGGTCATTCAAGAAAGTGGTGACCTATGGAGGAATGTTGATCCTTCAAATTCTAAATGTAAATTAATATTTTGCTAAAAAATAACCCATTTTTATAGAAGTTTACAGATTCACTTTATAGGTGTCACTTTATATGTGGAAAAACTCCAATCATATTTTCTCCCTCAACTTCAAAAATAATTTCAAAATCATCCTACATCGCTGCAGAAGTACCGACACAGATGAGCAGTTGACATTAAAAGTATATAAATTTTATTATTTTTATGAAAATAACCGATCGTTTCACTAGATAAGACCTTCTTTCTCAGCTGGGATTGTTTACAACCGCATTTGGGATCGTTTGAAGCCGCATTTAAACTGCATTTTGGAACTTCAAAATCAGGGCACCATAGCAGTCCATTATATGGAGAATAATCCTGAAATGTTTTCCTCAAAAAACAGAATTTTATTACGACTGAAGAGAAAAAAAAAAGACATGGACATCTTGGATGACAAGGGGGTGACTACATTATATGTGAATCTTCAGGACAGAGACACATCATTCATTTCTTTGACTGTGTGAAGAGAAGTTAATTTCTCTTTCATTTCACTTTATTGTTTGCATAATTACACATTTTATATATGAACATTTGTGTGACTGTATTTTCCTCATAATGGTGAGAACTGCATGAAAAATAACACCAGAATGAAGCACCTTGTGTGTTATAATCAGGAAGTTGGTCAATGAGCTGTTGCCGCAGAGATGTTTGAGACGTTGCATTGCTGTGGCCTCTGAAAGCTCATAGAGTTCTGTAAGAAGGACCAATGGTGTCTCATTTGTCTTGAAGATACACAAGCTACAGATAGTCCAAAATGCAGCTGCTAGAGTCCTTACCAGATCAAAAAAATATAATCATTTTACCCCAATTTTAAAGTCTCTGCACTGGCTACCTTTTAGGTTCCGCATCAGATATAAAATAGTACTTCTTACCTATAAGGCACTTGACGGTTTAGCTCCTGCATACCTAACTAGTCTTCTACCACGCTACAATCCATCACACTCCCCAAGATTGCAAAACTCTGGACTGTTGGTAGTTCCTAGCATAGCAAAGTCCACTAAAGGAGGTAGAGCTTTTCTGCATTTGGCTCCCAAACTCTGAAACAGCCTTCTGGATAACGTTCGGGGTTCAGACACACTCTCTCTGTTTAAATCTAGATTACAGACACATCTTTTTAGCCAAGCATTCAAATAATGCATCTCATAAACTTTTCCTGCAGTTATATCTGATCAAATCCTCATTATTGATCTTTTAGCTCTGGTAGAACAAATCTTTCTTTGCTTGGTTTGAACAGCAGCTACGCTAATTATGTTCCTATCTGTTCTCTGTTTCTGCCATTTGCCATTGACATCCCATGGTAACTATGAATTCACAAGCTTCAGTCTGGATCCAGAACACTTAAGAAGAGATGATGTCAACCCCTCAGAGAACTTCAGATGATGCAACATACAGCACTACCAAAGTTTGCTACTAATTTATGGTGTTCTTTGTCTGTTTAATTACGTCATTAATTGATCTTTACTATACATCTCTGCCATATGAACATCAACTTGACAGTCACCACTGCAAGCTACTACTAAATATATTATAAAAACTTTAATTTGGTGTAAAGTTGCTTTGCAACGATCTCTCTAAGTGAGAGATGGTCAGATGTAATGTGTACATTGTTGTTTTATGATATAAACGTTTAATGGTTTCATCTGTTAAGGGTTTTATTAAGAACAGTTTAACTGTTCAGAACAAATAAGGGACTCACGAACAACCATCACAGAACAAAACAAAACAAAAAACAGTCGTAGATCATCCAGGTAACCACACACAGTATTAAGAACCAAGGGTTTCCAAACTTTTGAAGGGGGTTATTTTAATAATTTCAGCATTTTTCTTTGTCTTGTGGACTATATGTAAACATCTGTTATGCAAAATATCTTAGGACAGTACTAAATAAAAAAAATAACATGCATTTTGTATGATCTCGTGTTTTGTTCAAATTATTCACATTTTCACAGATTCTGCAAGGGGTTCCAAACCTTCGCATAGCACTGTATATTAGTAAACTAGCTAGGAATTACAGGTGGTTTAGTGTAGAGAGAGGTCTTCATGGTTCCACTAAGATCTGACAACCAGAAATGTTCACCCAACATGTAAAATTTGGAGTAACTCAGCATTACTTGTTCAATAGATCATCTGTATTGAATTGGTGCCGTCTGAATGCAAGCCCAAACAGCTGATAAAAACATCACATTAATCCAAAAGTAATCCACACAAATTTTCATTTTTAGGTGAACTATTCATTTAACAGATCAGTGCTCTTACAACCCTAAATGGATAACACACAAGCGCAGTTCCTACTACATTTGATCTGAGTGGAAGAACTGGACTGACAGCAGACAAGACTGTTTGCAGAGAGGAGCAGATCTGATCATCGTAAACGACAAAGAGGAACAAGTGAGTGAAAGACTGTGTTTGAATCATTTCCTTAAACTGCTTATTGTCTAAAATGTATCATATTTTATTTCAGGAGTATATTACAAAGGTTACTAGTGGAAACATTGTGTGGATTGGTCTGAATGAGACTGAAGAAGAGGGGGTCTGGAAGTGGGTTGATGGCAGCCCACTGACCACTCGGTGAGCAGCATGGTCTCAATTCTCAGTCATACTGTTGTGTATGAAAATGTATAGATAATTTAAAACATAACTTCACAAGCAATATCAATATCAAAAACAGTTTCATGCTTTAACCTCCAATGTAAATTGAGACACTTATATTATATGACATATAAACATTGGCTGTTGTAATGATCTGTTGTAGGTTCTGGAGTCATGAGGAGCCCAATAACAGAATTGGAGATGAGGATTGTGCTGTATCTTATTTTCACTGGGCTGATTATCCATGTAATTCTACCTTTGTATGGATTTGTGAGAGGGATTTACAATTTTAACAAAGCTGTTACATCAAATCTGTACATCCAACATAAAGCAGTAACCAAATAGATTTGTGGTAATATGCAAAACTGTAAGACGAGACTTGTCATTATTATTTTACTGGACATTTGATGTTTGTTTCAATAATATTCATACAAAATTTTGATGATATTAAAACAAATGAAAAAAGTCAATGCAACTTCTTGTTTGTAATATTTCTCAAATTGCCCTTAATGAAGGGGAAGTCCACTTCCAGAACAAAAATTTACAGATAATTTACTCACTCCCTTGTCAACCAAGATGTTCATGTCTTTCTTTCTTCAGTCATAAAGAAAATCTGTTTTTGAAGAAAACATTTCAGGATTTCTCTCCATATAGTGGACTTCTATGGTTTGAACTTCCAAAATGCAGTTTAAATGCAGATTCAAAGGGCTCCTAATGATCCCGGCTGAGGAAGAAGGGTCTTATCTAGCAAAACGTTCTGGTTATTTTCTTAAAAAAAATAAAAAATAAAAAATAAAAAATGACAGTTTATATACTTTTTAACCTCAAATGCTCATCTTGTCTAGCTCTGCGTGAACTCTGTATATGCCGGTTCAAGACAGTTAGGGTATAAACTCCCATCTCATTTTCTCCTCCAACTTTAAAACTGTCCTACATCGTGGCAGAAGTATCGACCCAGTGTTTATAAAGTGAACGTGCAAAGAAGATCAAATGATAAAAAAAAAAGGTAAAACCATGATGTAGGACAATTTTGAAGTTGAAAGAGAAGATGAAATGGGAGTTTTTCGACCTACCCTAACTGTCTTGAGTTTGGTTGACCAAGTTTGGTTGTCACTAGCTTTAAAAAGGAGAAGAATGCTGGTTACTTAAACATTTACATAAGAACAAGGAACTAAATTGGTTTATGTCTGACAGTTAAAGAGCAGAAATGTCTGATGATATTCATGACAAAGTGATCAGGACTGAGTCTGAGAGAATGACGACAAACAGAGCAGAGATGACGATGGTTATCTATGAGAATGCAGATTGTGTGACAGTTTATGACTTCAGGACAGAGACAAACACACAGCAGCCACCTCAGCACAAAGGTAATCACATTCATGTCTTTAATATAAAAAAAAGTTCACCGTTTGCACATGTTCAGCCATTAAATATCTGTGGTGTTCAGGAAGTGATTATGTTATGTGAAAATCAGAAGCTACAGTGTGTTTGAAGCGGCTGTGTGTTCTCAAGTGTCTGATAAAGCCACAGTATGAACTCTGACAACGCAGTGTTTTATTGTTTAATTATTGCTAAAAAAAAAAAAAAATAAATAAATAAAAAATCCCTTTCTATCTTTTTTTTTCTATGTATTTCAGTGCTTAGTGGTATGCTGTTGGATTTTTTTATTTATCAAAACCGTGTCCACCCACCATACTCTGTGGTTTGGTGACACACTGCCACTGAGATCACATAAATGCAGCTGATGATAAAAGCATCAACCATAAACTGATCAACTGTCTGGACTTTCATGTACCAACAAACTAGAAGTTACAAAAACTTTCCAACACATTAATATATGCACTTGAATGTACACAATCCAGATTGTTCAAGCACATACTGTCAGTGTCCTTCTGCGATGAGTTCAAGTTTGTTCAGGCATAAAAACAAGAAGCATTTTAACAAAAACAGTCCCTTTATGCATAAATACTGGCCACGCAAACACAGATGAGAAAAACAATATAGTCCACTCTAGAAACTAGTGTTTATCCACATCTTGATGACACTGAAACTAAAGAAGAGGATTGAAGAGGATAGAAACTTAAGAAGCTAATCACAAAAACTGTTTTATAAAATCCATTTAAAATATGAACAATAGTCAGATTCTGAATTGAAATAAATGCTATAATTTATTCAAATAAATGTGATCTTACTGCACTATTTCATCTCTTTGTCTGATTTGAAGCGGGCAGAACGATAGAGCTTACATGCCTTAGCTGATGAAAATAACTGTTATTTTTACCCATTCCGTCAAATATTGCACTGGAAAGAGCAACTTTAGTTTTAACTTGTCTATTACTTGGCAAATGACCATGGAATAAGTGGGATAATCAATGGCTTACCGTGCATTAAAGGATTTTAAATGCACTTTGCGGTGGGGGTTTTTATTTAAAAAATTAAAACAATCCTCATCCATACTGGCATTTCAGAAAAGATATCTGTCTATACTACACAACTGAAAGTGTGCGTTACGTGATCATTCGTGAACATCATACCATGATGCTACATAAAACAATAAATAAGATTTATATTCCGCTTTTACTTAAAACTCATTTTAAACCAACAGCGAGTGTTTGTAATAACTTCCATTTGACGTTGAATGTGTGTTTTGGCAATGTTGTTGAAATATGTTACGTCCTCTGAGTCAGAATAGCGATTGCAGAAGACAGAAGGCATATAACATTATACATACCAGCAGACAGCGCTGGAAGGTGCTAGTGCTTGTCAGTAAATTAGTGGAAAATGAATAGAAATTATGATTCTATCTGAGGTATGCATTTTAAAACGAACATGCACTAGTGTAAATGTAGCCTAACAGATGTGTAAACTGAAAATTTGAGCTTTATTAAAATTATTTTCACTGATTTACTGTGTTGGATATATTTTGATCCTTTGTGGAGTGGCTCAGGAGTCTTTGAATCTGTATAAACGTCAATAAGCTGAAAAAAATATTTTAAGATAATGTAATTTTGTTAAAACTGAAACCACCTGGAAGTGTAAAAGAAAATATAGAAAAAAACTTGGAAAATGTACAGAGAACATAGGGAAAACGGTGATGTCTACGAAAATAGCATTATAAGAGGTAAAACTGAAAAAAGATTCAATGCAAGGAAAATTATCTAAACTCACAAGTACTGAGATTAATAATTCACTTTGTTTTCATTCTTTCAACTGATGTGTGCTGTGTTTGGTGGATAAAGAAAGAGCATAACACCATGTTTGTCATCATCAGGAAGTGATTCAGTGAAGATCAGAAGCTCCAGATCAGCTGTAGTGTGTTTGGTGCTGCTGTGTGTTCTTCTGCTGACTGCAGTCATAGTGCTGTGTGTCCACATCCATATAAACTACACAAACTACACACAAGAGAACGATGGGCTACTAGCCAACAACACCAAGCTCACAGAAGAAAGATCTAAGCTAATAATACAGAATGAAAATTTGACAAAAGAGGCAGACCAGCTAAAAAATCTATTGATTTGTAAAGACAGTAAGTTTCTTCATTATAGTTTGGTTGTGGTCTCAGTAATTTCTAGTGTACAGTAAACATGTGTACAGTAGTATTTCAGTAAACTATCTGTTGGAAGTTAGGATTGGATGAGTGTACAGGTTTTCATGGGTCTAAAAGCCAGAGGTCCCCAAGTGGGTTTTAGTCCAAAAGTTTGACGAGTGCCTTGTACACGGGTTGGGACTTGGTTATTTCAAAATTGAATAAACCCGAAAAGACCCAAATTCTTTTAAAATATCCAGTTTGAAAGGCCTTTTTGTCATGAATGGTTTTCTTTGTGATTACAGTATAAACATAAGTATTACTTTATTGGTAATAAACTGAAGCCATGCTCTGTGTCACAAATACCCTTCCTTTTATTTCTAACAGGTGTTAAAAACAGAATAAATAGCTGAGCTAGTAAGAAGTTACTCAGTTCAGTTACACATATCCAGACCTGAGAAGACCTCTAGTTGAGATTAAATAGGAATAAAGTGCTAATAGTCAAATTTGTCGTTTACAGATACATGGATTTACAATCAATCCAGTTTTTACTACTTGTCCACTGAGAAGAAGAGCTGGACTGAAAGCAGACAAGACTGTCTGAAGAGAGGAGCAGATCTGATCATCATAAACAACAGAGAGGAACAAGTGAGTGAGAGATACTGTGTGTGTTTGTGGTGTTTAGCTGCTAAGTCAGAGATAGTCAGATGTAATGTGTATATTGTTAGTTTATGCTATAAATGCGCAATTGCTTCATCGGCTCAGGATTTTGTTATGAAAATTACCGATAAAAGAGGATTCTGGATTGGTCTGACTGACAGTGATGTGGAGGGCACATGGAAATGGGTTGATGGCAGCACACTGACCTCTGGGTGAGAAATCACTGAATTCAACTGATCATTACGCAATAAATGATTCTCACAGTCAGTATCATATCACACAGAAAGCAGCGCTGAACATCTAATGCTGATCTGTTGTTGCAGCTTCTGGGCGAAGGGAGAGCCAGATGGAGAAAGAGATCAGAACTGTGCTGCGACTCATTTAAAAAAACACCCTGAATTAATAGGGTGGCTGGATGTTG
This sequence comes from Cirrhinus mrigala, assembly GCA_036247105.1. NCBI lineage: Eukaryota > Metazoa > Chordata > Actinopteri > Cypriniformes > Cyprinidae > Cirrhinus > Cirrhinus mrigala. The sequence continues at coordinate 12,978,977 of CM070016.1, forward strand.
ATTGCAATGGTGCTAATCAATGGATCTGTGAGAAGAGTATATGGCCCTAGGAATATCAGCCCCAGAAAAAAAGCAACTTACTGTAAATACACAAGCAAACAAGGATCATTAATGACACATTAGTGGCCCGACAAGTGAGAGGGGGTCCGAACACAATTTCTAACCCCCTGTCACCAAGACAAAACCGAACAGGATCATTTTACAGTGGGCATAAACAGAGGGTCTTTAAAGTTTAAGTAATATTCTAGATTAAGTGGCATAATAGTGTAATTTCCACTTGTCCCTCCAAATTCATAAACGCTGAAAAACTTCAATACACAAATAAACACAAGTTTTAAAGCAGCTACATTGAGTTTGTTGTGTTCCTCTCATGCTACTATATGACTTCTAAGACAACCAAATGTTTGTTTTCTAGAGATTCTCTAACCTGATTTCTCCTCTTACACTTGCTCTGTCAATGCTGATCTAGTATGAGGAAGAACAATAGCATGAAAGCTCATTTACCACCATGTCTGTTATAATCAGGAAATTGGTCATGAACTAATGGCAGTGTCTCCTCTGTCCTATCTGACACAAAAAGTTTCAAATTCTGGAGCACATAATGAAGTGTTGTGTTTTACATCATCAAGGTGGGCAGATACTTTTTTACTGGATCTGGGGGATGAACATTTTAAAATGAGTCAATACATTGAATACTGTCTTTAAGAGTGAATCATCAAATCATTTATTTATATGATTTTTTCAAATACGCTGATTCATTCAGTCATCTTCTGGCCTGACTCTCATTGGTTTCTCTAGCTCAGCTAGCTGCTGAGTGTACAACAACTGTGCGCTAGTTATTGCAGTGCATTATGGGATTGAATGAGTGAACTCAATAATGTCCACTATAGTTTCGGACACCACTACAAATAGCTCTTCCCTTAAATAGTGCACTATAGGGGGCACCACACTCACTGAATCATTTTGGCAATTGGTTTGTTTAAACAGGTTTGTGTGTTACCCTGAGAAGCAGAACCTTTTAGTAACTAACTGGCTTTGTTAGTAACTATTTACCTGTCCATCATATTTCTAAACTGTAAGTTCCTCAATATTACCTTCTTGTTTGTTTACTGTAACTGTTTAAAAATCTCTGAAAGCATATTTTGATCATAGTGCTACTTAAAATACAATTACATGAGAATGTGTCTGCCACTTGTGTATCTGTCATGTTGTCTGTGTCTAGTAATAATGGTAAGAAATGCTGAGCATCATATCTAATGTGTTCAGGAAGTGACTTCAGGAAGCTGTAGAGCAACTACAGTGTATTTGCAGCTTCCGTGTGTTCTAAACTAGGGCTGAAACGATTTCTTGAGTAACTCGAGTAACTCGAATACAAAAAAATCATCAAATTATTTGCCTCGAGGCTTCGTTTAGTCCATTTACTGTAACTACACACGGAACACTGTGTTTCCCAACGGACCATTACTATTGACACACAAATGGCTGCTCCAAAATAGGGCGTGGCTTCCTCCCTTTGACAGACAGACACATGGCACGGCAGGATTGGCGCTGAATAGCGTGGCAGATAAACAGTTAAATAGATTATGCGATATGAGATCACCGAGCCATGCTGTAACTCCCCAACCAGATCTCACCGGAAAATTGGACCTTTTTAGTTACATCCAGCGTTACTACCTCCTCCTACCCTGTGAATTTCAAGCCCCAGGACGCCCCCGTTGCTTAAAACAAAGCGTTAGAGTAAAACCTTTCCCCTGCGCTTCACTGGGACGACTCGCAGGAGAGCTCGTGGGTGATTCCGCTTTATATCATTGACCACTGGCCACGAGCTTTGGGACTCTGCTCTCACTGAGCATATTTATTTATATAGATAGTTTATTTTATTTGAGATCAACTACAAACAATGTTTAATTTATAATGTTTAGTTTTGAATTGTAAGTCAATAACAATAGGCTGAAGCCAGATCCAATGGGAAAAGTCTTTGCACAACGAGACCCCACCCCATTTTGGAGGTTCTGCCCACTTTTGGAGTTCCCACCCCGTTTTGGAGATCTCCGGTCTGCAGTTATATATACTTGGATCTCCAGGTTGGAGTTATACCCCTCTCCTCGTCCTCGCTGTTCGTCCCGCCCCCTCTCATATCCCGATTCCTGATTCGTTATCCTTACCAGAGCACCTGATTACACTACAAAGGGAAAAAATTACAGGCCTAACAATTTAGAATATTTCTGGCTAAACTCAATTTACCACAACTTTATACAATATTTAAATTTTTTAAATAAGAAAAATGAAATCTGCAACAAATTTTGTAGCAGGGGCTACACTTGCTTTGCCAATGCTGATCTAGTTTGAGGAAGAACAACAACATGAAAGCACATTTACCACCATGTCTGTCATAATCAGGAAGTTGGTCATGATCTAATGGCAGTGTGTGACTGTCACATCTGTCCTAAAGACAAAATTTTCAAATTCTGGAGCAGTGCAGAGCCTAATAGTAGGCTGGGTAATAAAGTGTTGCGTTTACGTCATCAAGGTGGGCTGAATCTTTTAAATGGATCTGGAGGAAGAGCATTTTAAAATAAGTCGATACATTGAATACTGTCATTAAGAGTGAATCATCAAATCATTCATTCAATGAGTCTCTTTTGGTGTGACTCTCATGGGTTTCTCTAGCAGCTGGTCACTGAATGTACGCTGGCTGTACACTAGTCATTGCTGTGCATTATGGGAATGAATGGGTGCACTCAATAATGGGGGAGGGGGTGAGAATGTGTCTCCGTACCTGTCGCATGGTTTGTGGCCTGTAATAATGGTGAGAGACATACTAAACTTCAAGTCTGATGTGTTCAGGAAGTGACTTCAGGAAGCTGCATGTTTCTAAACATTTCTTAGCAAATGAGAAGAACTTGGTCACTGTGATGACCTGTTATTGTGTTTCCATGTTTTATGGGAACATTCCATAGGCATAATGGTTTTTATACTGTACAAACCATATTTTCTATCACCCTACACCTACACTTAGCCCTCACAGGAGACTGTGCACACTTTTACTTTCTCAAAAAAACTCATTCTGCATGATTTATAATCCTGTTTCCTAATGGAGACCTCACAAATGTCCCCACAAGGTCAAAATTTACTGGTATTACTATCCTTGTGGGGACATTTGGTCCCCATAATGTGATAAATACCAGGTACACACACACGTTTGTTTTTGTGAATTGTGGGGACTTTCCATAGACTTCTATAGTTTTTATACTGACCAAACAATATTGTTTATCCCCTCACCCAACCCTAACCCTAAACCTACCCCTTACAGAAAACATGCTTGCATTGTTACATTTTCAGATAAACATCATTTACTATTTTTAATAATTTTTTAACATTGAGGGGTCCCCACAATGTCAAAAATGTCAGGTTTTACTGTCCTTGTGGGGACATTTGGTCCCCACAATGTAGCAAAAACAAGTACACACACACACACACACACACAATAAAGTGAGACAAATAGTTGTCATTATAAGTACAGAGTTTAAAATTAATATACTGCTAAAAAAAATAACTAATTTTTGTAGAAGTTTCTAGATTCGCTTTATAGGTGGTTTAAACTTAAGTGTCTGATTGTCACATCTGAAGTGTCACATTTGTTTTCACACACTGACCACAACTTTGTTTCCCACTAGTGTTAAAAGAAGATAAGCACTGACTACATACACACATCTACATAGGAACAAGGAACTAAATGGTTTAATGTTTGATAGTTAAAGAGCAAAAATGTCTGATGATATTTACGACAACGCCATTGGGATAGAGACTGTGGGAATGAAGACAGAGACAAACACACACAAACCACTTCAGCACACACGTAATCACATTAGTTTTTTTGATTAAATGTTCCAGTTTGCACGTTCACGAAACTGATCTGAGGTGAGCGTGTAAAGTCTGTTCTGCATCTGTGGATCAATTAATCGATAAAGGGCTAACAGTGGACTGTAGGATGTAAACCTTTGTATGTTCAGAACAGTTTGCAGATGTTCAGCCTTCTAACATCATGTCTATGGTGGTCAGGAAGTGATGTGAAGATCACAAGCATTTATGGCTGCTGTGTGTTCTTCAGGTACTATTATAGATCAGTTTCTATACCAGAAATTAGCTATATGCTATTGCAAACAGATTTGTTTGTTCCTATTTTATTACCGACTGTTTACTTGTCTTTAACAATTTAATGTTTGAATTTTATATTAGTTTAGTTGTTTTTACTGTGGTACTTTAGTAGAAAGCATAGGCAAAAGTTCCACTTGTAGGCCTCAGTGTTCTGTAGGCTGCTGATTTTTGCACATGTTATTCAGCTGCTACAGAATATTTTTAAAAAAGGCAGAATAAAGATGTATGACATCTAAATGTTTGACTTCATTTGCAACTAGGAATTGATAAGAATCAGAATCAAAATCGGAATCGATAAAATTCAAATGACCGCTAATTACTGAAATACTACTGCTGTTGTGTCATGAAATTAGGTTTTTGGGCTAGAATGTAGATGTTTAGACTTCAAATATGCAGCTTGCTAATAAAGATAGCGCCTATTTGAAAACTGCTTCGACATTTTCGGAGACTGACTGAATTACTTAAAGGGGTCATCGGATGCAAAGTTCACTTTTACAGGTTGTTTAAATATAAATATGTGTTGGCAATGTGTGTACACATCTACCCTATAATGATAAAAAAAAACCCTTCCCCTTTTTTTCAAATCGAGCCATCCTCAGAATATTGTCTGTGTGACGACACACCGACAGATGCCGCTCAAACGATAGTTGACTGACATGGCCGTCTTACCTCAGACCCACCTTGAATGAGCAGTAACAGTCCGATCACCATTGTTTCAATGCCGGAATAGGGACGTAGACAAGAACGGCTCCTAGTAGTCGTCATTTACTCCCGACCTCTGAGCCACTGAAGACGTTGTGGATGACTTTTGTTAGTGAAGGGAATGTGCCTCTAGAGCTGTGATGGTGGCAGCTTTTTTCCACCGCGGTGGTAATGGACCAACTACCGTTGGTGGTGCAGTGTTGATATATATATATGAAACATAAAAAAATAAGGCTCAAAAATTATTAACAAACGTGCGTGTTTTTTTCAGCCTTCAAAAAGTAAATATCAAAGAAATTATACAGTTAGAAAGTAGCCAGAATGGTAAATATTAAACAAACATTTGTCGCATAAATTCCTAACAACCTCACCCAACCCTTGTCTGACGGCTCATCAAAATTACCGGCCCGAGTCCGACTGGAGCCCGAGTCTTTTCTCTCTCTTTCCCATTACACTGTTGCATCCATTAAAACAGCTCAGTTTTGTTTTTAATAGGAACGTAGTTATATTTCTTTTCATATCTTTATAAAGTTAATTAAGAAATATGTTTGGAACATTTTTTGTTTGTTAAATTAAGGTTTTTGCCTTTTTAAAGTAATGACCAAGCAGCCAGAGGCAGGCAGTGATCAACTATCACAGCCTATGTTTGATCAATTTTGCCTTCTCAAATCATCATGACTTGCCTAAAATAAAATCTTCAAGCATATCACAATGTTATTTTAAACGTTTAACTTAGATAAATGCACGCTATTTTGCGCATACAATCGTTTGTTGAAGAGTGGCAGCTAAATGCGCTTTGCAGGACATGGAGGCGCCAGCGCAATCACTTGCAAAACAATTAAAATACGTCATAATCTTGGTTCATAAAGGTAAGTGTAATTTATCATCTGGAACTGTAAAGGATCTAATTTAATTTGCGTGCACTCACAATATCAACAAAATGTTGTGCTTTTGTAAAAATAAAGAAAACAAACAAGATGTGCTTTCTGATGTCTCGGTGTTGAACAGGAGCGCTGCACAAAATGAAACTCTGCGAATACTTGCCTTACAGTCAGGATAAATATATCTATAGAAAGCTTTAAATTATTACTTTACTACTTTTAAAAAAATCAAATCGAAAACAAAAACTCTTTAATTATAAAATCTGTAGAGATGCATTTCTCTCAAAAAGGGCGTCCAGTGAGCAGATGGTGAGTCAGGATCGTAATCTTTGAGATACTGGCTCAGAAACCACTAGTTTATTAATAATTAATTTGAGTATCTCCTTATTTCACCCCGACACATTTATGGTAATTAGTTTTCCCGGAGCTTTGCAAGCTTTAGCCTATTGTGTGCGTCTGAACGCGGATCTCTTCCAGCAGCTGCAAAGGCACTTGCGCTCGCTGCACTAAAAACGGCCATGGCAGAGTAACAAATGCGTCTATATTCCCGCGAACCATTTGTGATCCAGCTTCACTTACAGCAGAAGTGAGTATAAGGCTTTTTTTATGAATCTTTGCAATCGCCTTTCCTAATAACGTGCTAGTTAGCAAGTTTGTGGCTAAACGCAGCTAAAGTAAACAGGCTCATCACTCCACAGAGAGAAGAGAGGGGCGGAGTGAGCAGAGATCATTAACAGACTCTCATGGGTTTCTCCAGCAGCTAGCCAATGAGTGTACATTGGCTGCGCTACACTACACTAGTCATTGCTGTGCATTATGGGATTAAATAAGTGCATTTCGATAATGGAGTGGGGTCAGTTGATAGTAATAAAAAATGTACTATATAGAGTGTTTGAAGCTGTTGTGTTTTCTTCTACATTTAGCAAATGAGAAGAACTTGGTCATTCAAGATAGTGGTGACCTGTAGAGGAATGTTGATGAGCATCCTTCAAATTCTTCAGTGTTTCTATTGATTCTATACACGACCTGACACACAAACACACACAATATAGTTACAAAGTGAGACAAATATTTTTCAATATAAGCGTACAGCGTAGAGATGCACGGATGAGCTCAAACGTCACCCGAATACGCAGCTTCAAATAAATTATCCGCCCGCCACCTACCCGCACCTATATTTTTCTCTGATTTAGATAATCGCACCCGATTGTCATTCACAATTATTCTAATCCTTAGTTTTGCATGATTATATGATGAACGGATGGTTCATTTTTAACAGCAGATTGATTCAGCTGATCTGCACATCGCTGCACACTTATATAAGCTTAATCGCTCGTGCTTTTAAGCCAAATCCACGCTTAAAAGAATAATGTTAACTGACATCTGGACGTGACTCTCCGCAATCTCTGATGAAATCGGTTGGGTGTTTGAACGTCTACTGGATCCTTGGACAAAAGTTTACAGGGGTTCACCCAGTTTAAGAAATTTCTGATAATAAAAATCTAATTCTTTTCATTTTTAAAGTATTGTTTTCATTATAATGTACTGATTCAAATTAGTAATCCATAATAATTAATAATTTAACTACTCTGCAAATCTGGTGTGGGCGCGGGCGCATCAGGCGCAATCATCAAACATATTTCAAAGGAAGCCGGCGCCACGGTCCTTACCGTCTTTACTATGTGTTTTGAGCGAATATTTGCATTTACTCACATACGATTGAATTAGAAATGGTGGCCTGTCATGATTTTGGCTAATGCAGGACACTACTGAATGATGCGCATCAGAGGGGATTTAGAAGTGGGTATACGCAAAGCTGACTCATAAAGAAATACACAGATACTGCACTACACCACTGCATATTAGCCTACTCAATGGCATTAACACAGCCATAACTCCCTTCAAACTTTATCCGGAATGTCTTTTTTTCTGTCACAACTTCTCAAACAGGCGAACACACAAACAGACACACGCACAAAAATGAAATCGTTCGCCTGAAAAAAAGTATTTAAAACAGGTTCATATTTTAGAAAATGTAGTTAATATCATTATTGATTTATCTCATCCACTCGCGACCCACCCGCAAATAACCAGAATCCATTTTTTTATTACCCGACCCACCCATCCCGCGGATATAACCGCCATCCGCGCATCACTAATGAACGCACACAGACTAGACGACCAGAGACAGCATTACTACAATACATTGTAACACCAAGTTGAAATGTTCAACAGAATAGGAAAACTGTGTGGTGCTAATAATGCAGGGGAGATGAGAAGATGGCGTATTTTCCACAAGTTTAATAAAACGAAATATGTACACAAGCATGCATCCAACTCAGGTCACAAACACAAAGGAAATTAATAAAATAAAGAGAGACAGATGCCGGTAGAGCAAGTCATCTCTTCACCTTTCCAGAACGTACGGACACACGTTATGCATATGCGCAGTTGTCAGTCTGCCACATAACTACCGTAAATGCTCTAGTGGCCGTTACAACATCACATGTCATTAACCCTTAGAACGCTTTATAGCACAGTTAGTAAAAGTATTACAATACCAGGACGGAAGATCAGGTTGTTGATGTTTGGCTGTCATTGGCGCTCTGTCTGCAAAGCTTTCGTGAACGCGCTGATGACGTATCCTGTCTGCGCTAACAGGGTGTGCAGAGGTATGCAAATACATATTTGACAGGCAGGTAGGAAAGCCATTCAAAATGCCCGAACCAAGAGTTTTGATTGGACGAACATTTCTTGGTCCTATGTCTTCCACAGAATATAGAAATACATACAAATACATTTAGACCACTTAACTTAATGATTGCTATTGAGATGTGAAGAGACTTTCAACCAGCATAACAAAAAATATTTCTGAAGACAATCACCTATTGCACCTTTAAATGCAGCTTCAAACGATCCCAAATGTCATATCTAGCGAAACGATCGGTTATTTTCATACAATTTATTGAATCTTTGTTTTGGAGGTGGACGTCTCCTTTAAGTGTCTGGTGTCACTTTTTTTCATACATTGACCACAAATTTGTTTTCGACTAACGTTAAAAGAAGACAGGCACTGAGTACTTAAACACATCTACATGAGAACAAGGAACTAAATGGTTTAATGTTAGATAGTTAAAGAGCAAAATGTCTAATGATATTTACAAGACTAAGGGAATGAAGAGAGACAAAGCGGAGATGACGATGGTCATCTATGAGAGTACAGATCATGTGAGAGATCATGACTTCAGGACAGAGACAAACACACACCAACCACCTCAACACACAGGTATCATTCATTTCTTTGATCAAAATGTTCCAGTTTGCACATGTTCAGTCATCTAACATCAGGTTTGTGGTGTTTAGGAAGTGACTGTGTGAAGAGAAGTTAATTTCTCTTTCATTTCACTTTATTATTTGCATAATTACACATTTTATATATGAACATTTGTATGACTGTATATAAGAAAAAGTGTTTACTGCTGTATTGAGTGCTATATATATTTTACAATATATATTTTCCTCATAACTGTGTGAGAACTGTATGAGAAATAACATCAGTGTGTTTTAATCAGGAAGTTGGTCAATGAACTGTAGCCACAGAGATGTGTGAGACGTTGCATTGCTGTGGCCTCTGAAAGCTCAGAGTTCTGTAAGAAGGACCAATGGTGTCTCATTTGTCTTCAAGATACAAAGGTTTAAACCAAGGGTGCTCAACCCTGTTCCTGGAGATCTACCTTCCTGCAGAGTTCAGCTGCAACCCTGATCAAACACACCTGAACCAACTAATTAGGATCTAATGGAGTACTTGATAATTAGACAGGTGTGTTTGATCAGGGTTGGAACTAAACTCTCCAGGAAGGTAGATCTTCAGGAACAGGGTTGAGCACCCTTGGTTTAAACCCTACAGTCTATTGTTTGCCCTTTATCAATGCACTTACCCACAGATGCAGAATGTACAAATCCAAATACACATTCAGTACTGTCTGTAGAAGTTAAAAACCTTTTTTTTTCCATGTCTGTCAGATTCAGAAAGTGATTCAGTGAAGATCCGAAACTACAGAGCAGCTGTAGTGTGTTTGGTGCTACTGTGTGTTCTTCTGATGACTGCAGTCATAGTGCTGTGTTGTGTCCACATCTATACAAACTGCACAGAAGAGAGAGATGAGCTAATAATAAAGAACGGAAATATGTCGTGCAAAGTAGACCAGCTAATAAATCAACTTTCATGTATTTGTACAGAGGGTAAGTTTCTTCATTCTATGTGTCTATGTATTCTATAATCTTCAAGTAAACTATGTGTTGAAAGTTACAGGCAGGTGAGAGTAAATGGGAATAAAGTACTAATACTTGACCTTGTTGTTTACAGAGGAATGGACTAACTATCAATTCAGTTGTTTCTACATGTCCAATGAGACAAAGAACTGGACTGAGAGCAGACAAGACTGTTTAGAGAGAGGAGCAGATCTGATCATCATAAACAACAGAGAGGAACAAGTGAGTGAGAGATACTGTGTGTGTTTGTGGTGTTTAGATGCTAAGTGAGAGATGGTCAGATGTAATGTGTACATTGTCGTTTTATGATATAAATGTTTAATTGTTTCATCTGTTAAGGATTTTATTAAGAACATTACTGACAAAAGAGGATTCTGGATTGGTGTGACTGACACTGTTGAAGAGGGCACATGGAAATGGGTTGATGGCAGCACACTGACCTCTGGGTGAGAAATCACCGAATTGAACTGATTATTATGTAAAAATGATTCTCACAGTCAGTTTCATATCACACAGAAAGCAGCGCTGAACATCTAATGCTGATCTGTTGTTGCAGGTTCTGGGCGACCAATGGAGAAAAACCAGAGCCAAATGGAGGAAGAAGAGAGAACTGTGCTGTGACTTATTTAACAAAACAGCCTGAATTAACAGGGTGGATTGATGTTGAATGTAATGGTGCTTATCAGTGGATCTGTGAGAAGAGTATTTTACCTCTCAAATGGCCCTAGGAACAATCTTTTTTCTTTTTTCTTTTTAAACAGTTTAACAGTGCAACTTTCATAATTAATACACTTTCTTAATTAACTGTTTGATATGCTGTTCAAATTTTTATTAGGATTTTAAATTAGCTTTATTTTTTATTCCTGTTTTCATTTTAAGTTTGGTGCAAGTTATAATACTTTTGTAGTGTGTTTTTATTTGAATACTTCAACATAAACTAAACAAAAATGTGATATGTTGCCTTGTTGCTCTAGCTGATTTTAATATTTATTTCAAGTAATGTTTATTTATTTATATTTATTTATTTTTCATAAGGTTTTTAAACTTTTAATTTCAATTTCTGTACCTGAAATTAGTTGTATGCTATTGCTAATTGATTTGTTTTTTCCTATTTTATTACTGACTGTTTACTTGTCTTTAAGTATTTCATGTTTGAATTTTATATTAGTTTTCTGCTGTGTATTTTGTACTTTAGTTGAAACCACAGACAACAGTTCCACTTGTAGGTCTAGTGTTCTGTACGCCAATGATTTTTGCTCATGTTATTTTGCTGCAACAGAATGCTTGTAAAAAGATACAGAATAAATATGTTTGACATCTAAATGTTTGACTTCTTTCAAAACTACAAATCGATACGAAACAGAATTGGAATCGATAAAATTCAAATGATACCCAACCTCACCAAGACCATCAATTATATAAGTACTACTGTTGTTGTGTCACGGAATGAGGTTTTTAGGTTAGAATGTGGTTGTTTAGACTTCGGATATGCAGTTTGCTAATAAAGATGGCGCCTATTTGAAAGTTTGCTAAATTACTTAACTTTTATAATGAAAGTGAATCATCAAACCATTTTTTGTTTAAATAGTTCCATAAAGTGTCATCTTTGTGACAAAACATGGTTCTTCAGATTATAAAAAGGTAAGAAAAAGATGGTTCTTTAAAGAACGTTTGACTGAATGGTTCTTTGTGGAACCAAAAATGGTTTTTCTATGGCATCGCCGTGAAGAACCTTTTAAAGCACCTTTATTTTTAAGAGTGTACTCTAGTCAGATGAGAAGAACACACAAACACAATACAGTTGTAAAGTGAGACAAATAGTTTTCACTATAATTATACAGTTTAAAATTTGACTAAAAAATGAACTTTATAGAAGTTTCTAGATTCACTTTATAGGTGGTTTAAACGTAAGTGTCTGGTGTCACATTTTTGTTTCCACACACTGACCACCACTTTGTTTCCTACTAGTGTTAAAAAAAAAAAAAAAAAAAACTGACTACAAGGACTTGATAATGGGGTGGGGGGTGGGGTCAGTTGATAGTAATAAAAACTGTACTATACAGAGTGTTTGAAGCTGTTCTGTTTTCTTCTACATTTATCAAATGAGAAGAACTTGGTCATTCAAGAAAGTGGTGACCTATGGAGGAATGTTGATCCTTCAAATTCTTATTTAATATGTTATTTAATATAAATTCTAAATGTAAATTAATATTTTGCTAAAAAATAACCCATTTTTATAGAAGTTTACAGATTCACTTTATAGGTGTCACTTTATATGTGGAAAAACTCCAATCATATTTTCTCCCTCAACTTCAAAAATAATTTCAAAATCATCCTACATCGCTGCAGAAGTACCGACCCAGTCTTTGCAAAGTGAACATGCAAAGAACATCAAACACCCTTAACAAAAAAGGTAAAAATGCAATAATAGGACGATTTCGAATTTGAGGGAGAACATTAGATGGGAGTTTTCAACATACCTTAACTGTCATGAACCAGAAAAAAACAGTCCAGACAGAGCAAGACCAGATGATCATTTGACATTAAAAAGTATATAAATTTTATTATTTTTATGAAAATAACCGATCGTTTCACTAGATAAGACCTTCTTTCTCAGCTGGGATTGTTTACAACCGCATTTGGGATCGTTTGAAGCCGCATTTAAACTGCATTTTGGAACTTCAAAATCAGGGCACCATAGCAGTCCATTATATGGAGAAAAATCCTGAAATGTTTTCCTCAAAAAACAGAATTTTATTACGACTGAAGAGAAAAAAAAAGACATGGACATCTTGGATGACAAGGGGGTGACTACATTATATGTGAATCTTCAGGACAGAGACAAACACACACCAACCACCTCAACACAGGTAATCACATCATTCATTTCTTTGACTGTGTGAAGAGAAGTTAATTTCTCTTTCATTTCACTTTATTGTTTGCATAATTACACATTTTATATATGAACATTTGTGTGACTGTATTTTCCTCATAACTGTGTGAGAACTGTATGAAAAATAACACCAGAATGAAAGCCCATTCAGCACCTTGTGTGTTATAATCAGGAAGTTGGTCAATGAGCTGTTGCCGCAGAGATGTTTGAGACGTTGCATTGCTGTGGCCTCTGAAAGCTCATAGAGTTCTGTAAGAAGGACCAATGGTGTCTCATTTGTCTTGAAGATACACAAGCTACAGATAGTCCAAAATGCAGCTGCTAGAGTCCTTACCAGATCAAAAAAATATAATCATATTACCCCAATTTTAAAGTCTCTGCACTGGCTACCTTTTAGGTTCCGCATCAGATATAAAATAGTACTTCTTACCTATAAGGCACTTGACGGTTTAGCTCCTGCATACCTAACTAGTCTTCTACCACGCTACAATCCATCACACCCCCTAAGATCGCAAAACTCTGGACTGTTGGTAGTTCCTAGCATAGCAAAGTCCACTAAAGGAGGTAGAGCTTTTCCGCATTTGGCTCCCAAACTCTGGAACAGCCTTCCGGATAACGTTCGGGGTTCAGACACACTCTCTCTGTTTAAATCTAGATTAAAGACACATCTTTTTAGCCAAGCATTCAAATAATGCATCTCATAAACTTTTCCTGCAGTTATATCTGATCAAATCCTCATTATTGATCTTTTAGCTCTGGTAGAACAAATCTTTCTTTGCTTGGTTTGAACAGCAGCTACGCTAATTATGTTCCTATCTGTTCTCTGTTTCTGCCATTTGCCATTGACATCCCATGGTAACTATGAATTCACAAGCTTCAGTCTGGATCCAGAACACTTAAGAAGAGATGATGTCAACCCCTCAGAGAACTTCAGATGATGCAACATACAGCACTACCAAAGTTTGCTACTAATTTATGGTGTTCTTTGTCTGTTTAATTACGTCATTAATTGATCTTTACTATACATCTCTGCCATATGAACATCAACTTGACAGTCACCACTGCAAGCTACTACTAAATATATTATAAAAACTTTAATTTGGTGTAAAGTTGCTTTGCAACGATCTCTCTAAGTGAGAGATGGTCAGATGTAATGTGTACATTGTTGTTTTATGATATAAACGTTTAATGGTTTCATCTGTTAAGGGTTTTATTAAGAACAGTTTAACTGTTCAGAACAAATAAGGGACTCACAAACAACCATCACAGAACAAAACAAAACAAAAAAACAGTCGTAGATCATCTAGGTAACCACACACAGTATTAAGAACCAAGGGTTTCCAAACTTTTGAAGGGGGTTATTTTAATAATTTCAGCATTTTTCTTTGTTTTGTGGACTATATGTAAACATCTGTTATATAAAATATCTTAGGACAGTACTAAATAAAAAAAAAATAAATAACATGCATTTTGTATGATCTCTAGTGTTTTGTTCAAATTATTCACATTTTCACTGATTCTGTAAGGGTTTCCAAACCTTCGCATATCACTGTATATTAGTGAACTAGCTAGGAATTACAGGTGGTTTAGTGTAGAGAGAGGTCTTCATGGTTCCACTAAGATCTGACAACCAGAAATCTTCACCCAACATGTAAAATTTGGAGTAACTCAGCATTACTTGTTACAATAGATCATCTGTATTGAATTGGTGCCGTCTGAATGCAAGCCCAAACAACTGATAAAAACATCACATTAATCCAAAAGTAATCCACACAAATTTTCATTTTTGGGTGAACTATTCATTTAACAGATCAGTGCTCTTACAACCCTAAATGGATAACACACAAGCGCAGTTCCTACTACATTTCATCTGAGTGGAAGAACTGGACTGACAGCAGACAAGACTGTTTGCAGAGAGGAGCAGATCTGATCATCGTAAACGACAAAGATGAACAAGTGAGTGAAAGACTGTGTTTGAATCAGTTCTGTAAACTGCTTATTGTCTAAAATGTATCAAATTTTATTTCAGGAGTATATTACAAAGGTTACTAGTGGAAACATTGTGTGGATTGGTCTGAATGAGACTGAAGAAGAGGGGGTCTGGAAGTGGGTTGATGGCAGCCCACTGACCACTCGGTGAGCAGCATGGTCTCAATTCTCAGTCATACTGTTGTGTATGAAAATGTATAGATAATTTAAAACATAACTTCACAAGCAATATCAAAAAAAGTTTCATGCTTTAACCTCCAATGTAAATTGAGACACTTATATTATATGACATATAAACATTGGCTGTTGTAATGATCTGTTGTAGGTTCTGGTGTCATGAGGAGCCCAATAACAGAGTTGGAGATGAGGATTGTGCTGTATCTTATTTTCACTGGGCTGATTATCCATGTAATTCTACCTTTGTATGGATTTGTGAGAGGGATTTACAATTTTAACAAAGCTGTTACATCAAATCTGTACATCCAACATAAAGCAGTAACCAAATATGCAAAACTGTTAGACGAGACTTGTCATTATTATTTTAATGGATATTTGATGTTTGTTTCAATAATATTCATACAAAATTTTGATGATATTAAAACAAATGAAAAAAAGTCAATGCAACTTCTTGTTTGTAATATTTCTCAAATTGCCCTTATTAAAGGGGAAGTTCACTTCCAGAACAAAAATTTACAGATAATTTACTCACTCCCTTGTCATTCAAGATGTTCATGTCTTTCTTTCTTCAGTCATAAAGAAAATCTGTTTTTGAGGAAAACATTTCAGGATTTCTCTCCGTATAGTGGACTTCTATGGTTTGAACTTCCAAAATGCAGTTTAAATGCAGATTCAAAGGGCTCCTAATCCTGATCCCAGCCAAGGAAGAAGGGTCTTATCTAGCGAAACGATCTGGTTATTTTCTTAAAAAACAATAATAATAATAATAATAATAATAAATAAAAAATGACAGTTTATATACTTTTTAACCTCAAATGCTCATCTTGTCTAGCTCTGCGTGAACTCTGTATATGCCGGTTCAAGACAGTTAGGGTATAAACTCCCATCTCATTTTCTCCTCCAACTTTAAAACTGTCCTACATCGTGGCAGAAGTATCGACCCAGTGTTTACAAAGTGAACGTGCAAAAAAGATCAAATGATAAAAAAAAAAAGGTAAAAATGATGTAGGACAATTTGAAGTTGAGAGAAGATGAATGGGAGTTTTTCGACCTACCCTAACTGTCTTGAGTTTGGTTGACCAAGTTTGGTTGTCACTAGCTTTAAAAAGGAGAAGAATGCTGGTTACTTAAACATTTACATAAGAACAAGGAACTAAATTGGTTTATGTCTGACAGTTAAAGAGCAGAAATGTCTGATGATATTCATGACAAAGTGATCAGGACTGAGTCTGAGAGAATGAAGACAAACAGAGCAGAGATGACGATGGTTATCTATGAGAATGCAGATTGTGTGACAGTTTATGACTTCAGGACAGAGACAAACACACAGCAGCCACCTCAGCACAAAGGTAATCACATTCATGTCTTTAATATAAAAAAAGATCACAGTTTGCACGTTCAGCCATTAAATATCTGTGGTGTTCAGGAAGTGATTATGTTATGTGAAAATCAGAAGCTACAGTGTGTTTGAAGCGGCTGTGTGTTCTCAAGTGTCTGATAAAGCCACAGTATGAACTCTGACAACGCAGTGTTTTATTGTTTAATTATTGTTAAAAAAAAAAAAAAAATCCCTTTCTATCTTTTTTTTCTCTATATTTCAGTGCTTAGTGGTATGCTGTTGGATTTTTTTATTTATCAAAACCGTGTCCACCCACCATACTCTATGGTTTGGTGACACACTGCCACTGAGATCACATAAATGCAGCTGATGATAAAAGCATCAACCATAAACTGATCAACTGTCTGGACTTTCATGTACCAACAAACTAGAAGTTACAAAAACTTTCCAACACATTAATATATGCATTTGAATGTCATTTAAATGTACACAATCCAGATTGTTCAAGCACATACTGTCAGTGTCCTTCTGCGATGAGTTGAAGTTCGTTCAGGCATAAAAACATGAAGCATTTTAACAAAAACAGTCCCTTTATGCATAAATACTGGCCATGCAAACACAGATGAGAAAAACAATACAGTCCACTCTAGAAACTAGTGTTTATCCACATCTTGATGACACTGAAACTAAAGAGGATTGAAGAGGATAGAAACTTAAGAAGCTAATCACAAAAACTGTTTTATAAATTCCATTTAAAATATGAACAATAGTCAGATTCTGAATTGAAATAAATGCTATAATTTATTCAAATAAATGTGATCTTACTGCACTATTTCATCTCTGTGTCTGATTTGAAGCGGGCAGAACGATAGAGCTTACATGCCTTAGCTGATGAAAATAACTGTTATTTTTACCCATTCCGTCAAATATTGCACTGCAAAGAGCAACTTTAGTTTTAACTTGTCTATTACTTGGCAAATGACCATGGAATAAGTGGGATAATCAATGGCTTACCGTGCATTAAAGGATTTTAAATGCACTTTGCGGTGGCGGTTTTTGTTTAAAAAATTAAAACAATCCTCATCCATACTGGCATTTCAGAAAAGATATCTGTCCATACTACACAACTGAAAGTGTGCGTTACATGATCATTCGTGAACATCATACCATGATGCTACATAAAACAATAAATAAGATTTATATTCCGTTTTTACTTAAAACTCATTTTAAACCAACAGCGAGTGTTTGTAATAACTTCCGTTTGACGTCGAATGTGTTTTGGCAATGTTGTTGAAATATGTTACGTCCTCTGAGTCAGAACAGCGATTGCAGAAGAGAGAAGGCATATAACATTATACATACCAGCAGACAGCGCTGGAAGGTGCTAGTGCTTGTCAGTAAATTAGTGGAAAATGAATAGAAATTATGATTCTATCTGAGGTATGCATTTTAAAACGAACATGCACTAGTGTAAATGTAGCCTAACAGATGTGTAAACTGAAAATTTGAGCTTTATTAAAATTATTTTCACTGATTTACTGTGTTGGATATATTTTGATCCTTTGTGGAGTGGCTCAGGAGTCTTTGAATCTGTATAAACGTCAATAAGCTGAAAAAATTATTTTGAGATAATGTAATTTTGTTAAAACTGAAACCACCTGGAAGTGTAAAAGAAAATATAGAAAAAAACTTGGAAAATGTACAGAGAACATAGGGAAAACGGTGATGTCTACGAAAATGGCATTATAAGAGGTAAAACTGAAAAAAGATTCAATGCAAGGAAAATTATCTGAACTCACAGGTACTGAGATTAATAATTCACTTTGTTTTCATTCTTTCAACTGATGTGTGCTGTGTTTGGTGGATAAAGAAAGAGCATAACACCATGTTTGTCATCATCAGGAAGTGATTCAGTGAAGATCAGAAGCCTCAGAGCAGCTGTAGTGTGTTTGGTGCTGCTGTGTGTTCTTCTGCTGACTGCAGTCATAGTGCTGTGTGTCCACATCCATATAAACTACACAAACTACACACAAGAGAAAGATGGACTACTAGCCAACAACACCAAGCTCACAGAAGAAAGATCTAAGCTAATAACACAGAATGAAAATCTGACAAAAGAGGCAGACCAGCTAAAAAATCTATTGATTTGTAAAGACAGTAAGTTTCTTCATTATAGTTTGGTTGTGGTCTCAGTAATTTCTAGTGTACATTATATAGTATTTCAGTAAACTATCTGTTGGAAGTTAGAATTGGATGAGTGTACAGGTTTTCATGGGTCTAAAAGCCAGAGGTCCCCAAGTGGGTTTTGGTCCAAAAGTTTGACGAGTGCCTTGTACACGGGTTGGGAGTTGGTTAATTCAAAATTGAATAAACCCGAAAAGACCCAAATTCCTTTAAAATATCCAGTTTAAAAGGCCTTTTTGTCATGAATGGTTTTCTTTGTGATTACAGTATAAACATAAGTATTACTTTATTGCTAATAAACTGAAGCCATGCTCTGTGTCACAAATATCCTTCCTTTTATTTCTAACAGGTGTTAAAAACAGAATAAATAGCTGAGCTAGTAAGAAGTTACTCAGTTCAGTTACAAATATTCAGACCTGAGAAGACCTCTAGTTGAGATTAAATAGGAATAAAGTGCTAAATTTGTCGTTTACAGATACATGGATTTACAATCAATCCAGTTTTTACTACTTGTCCACTGAGAATAAGAGCTGGACTGAAAGCAGACAAGACTGTCTGAAGAAAGGAGCAGATCTGATCATCATAAACAACAGACAGGAACATGTGAGTGAGAGATACTGTGCGTGTTTGTGGTGTTTAGCTGCTAAGTCAGAGATAGTCAGATGTAATGTGTATATTGTTAGTTTATGCTATAAATGTGCAATTGCTTCATCTGCTCAGGATTTTGTTATGCAAATTACCGATAAAAGAGGATTCTGGATTGGTCTGACTGACAGTGATGTGGAGGGCACATGGAAATGGGTTGATGGCAGCACACTGACCTCTGGGTGAGAAATCACTGAATTCAACTGATCATTATGCAATAAATGATTCTCACAGTCAGTATCATATCACACAGAAAGCAGCGCTGAACATCTAATGCTGATCTGTTGTTGCAGGTTCTGGGCGAAGGGAGAGCCAAATGGAAAAAGAGATCAGAACTGTGCTGCGACTCATTTAAAAAAACACCCTGAATTAATAGGGTGGCTGGATGTTGATTGCAATGGTGCTAATCAATGGATCTGTGAGAAGAGTATATGGCCCTAGGAATATCAGCCCCAGAAAAAAAGCAACTTACTGTAAATACACAAGCAAACAAGGATCATTAATGACACATTAATGGCCCGACAAGTGAGAGGGGTTCTGAACACTATTTCTAACGCCCTGTCACTTTCATTTTACAGTGGGCATAAACAGAGGGTCTCTAAAGTTTAAGTAATATTCTAGGTTAAGTGGCATAATACTGTAATTTCCACTTGTCCCTCCAAAAAACAAACAAACAAACAAACAAAAAAAAAAAAAAAAAAAAAAAAACGAATTAAATGGGGCAAATTCATAAATGCTAAAAAACTTCAATACACAAATAAACACAAGTTTTAAAGCAGCTACATTGAGTTTGTTGTGTTCCTCTCATGCTACTATAGGACTTCTAAGACAACCAAATGTTTGTTTTCTAGAGATTCTCTAACCTGATTTCTCCTCTTACACTTGCTCTGTCAATGCTGATCTAGTATGAGGAAGAACAATAGCATGAAAGCTCATTTACCACCATGTCTGTTATAATCAGGAAATTGGTCATGAACTAATGGCAGTGTCTCCTCTGTCCTATCTGACACAAAAAGTTTCAAATTCTGGAGCACATAATGAAGTGTTGTGTTTTACATCATCAAGGTGGGCAGATACTTTTTTACTGGATCTGGGGGACGAACATTTTAAAATGAGTCAATACACTGAATACTGTCTTTAAGAGTGAATCATCAAATCATTCATTCATATGATTCTTTCAAATACGCTGATTCATTCAGTCATCTTCTGGCCTGACTCTCATTGGTTTCTCTAGCTCAGCTAGCTGCTGAGTGTACAACAACTGTGCACTAGTTATTGCAGTGCATTATGGGATTGAATGAGTGCATTCAATAATGTCCACTATTGTTTGGGACACCACTACAAATAGCTCTTCCCTTAAATAGTGCACTATAGGGGGCACCACACTCACTGAATCATTTTGGCAATTGGTTTGTTTAAACAGGTTTGTGTGTTGCCCTGAGAAGCAGAACCTTTTAGTAACTAACTGGCTTTGTTAGTAACTATTTACCTGTCCATCATATTTCTAAACTGTAAGTTCCTCAATATTAACTTCTTGTTTATTCACTGTAACTGTTTAAAAATCTCTGAAAGCATATTTTGATCATAGTGCTACTTAAAATACAATTACATGAGAATGTGTCTGCCACTTGTGTATCTGTCATGTTGTCTGTGTCTAGTAATAATGGTAAGAAATACTGAGCATCATATCTAATGTGTTCAGGAAGTGACTTCAGGAAGCTGTAGAGCAACTACAGTGTATTTGCAGCTTCCGTGTGTTCTAAACTAGGGCTGAAACGATTTCTTGAGTAACTCGAGTAACTCGAATACAAAAAAATCAAGGCAAATTATTTGCCTCGAGGCTTCATTTAGTCCATTTACTGTAACTACACACGGAACACTGTGTTTCCTCACGGGCCATTACTGCTGACACACAAATGGCCGCTCCAAAATAGAGCGTGGCTTCCTCCCTTTGACAGACAGACACATGACACGCATGCGCAATTTTCCCTCCAATCCACTTCAGCGCAAACTCCGCCCCACAGCTGATTTTAAAGATTTTATTGGATGTGTCAATCACAGTGTTGATTTCCTGCACTATGCTACACAAATGCTAACCCCTAAACCTACCACACACCTTACCCTAACCTCAACCAGTGAAACTGACTGCACGGCGGGATTGGCGCTGAATAGCCTGGCAGATAAACGGTTAAATAGATTATGCGATATGAGATCGCCGAGCCATGCTGTAACTCCCCAACCGGACCTCACCGGAAAATTGGACCTTTTTAGTTACATCCAGCGTCACTACCCCCTCCTACCCTGTGAATTTCAAGCCCCAGGACGCCCCTGTTGCTTAAAACAAAGCGATAGAGTAAAACCTTTCCCCTGCACTTCACTGGGACGACTCACAGGAGAGCTCGTGGGTGATTCCCCTTTATATCATTGACCACTGGCCACGAGCTTTGGGACTCTGCTCTCACTGAGCATATTTATTTATATAGATAGTTTATTTTATCTGAGATCAACTCAAACAATGTTTAATTTATAAAGTTTAGTTTTGAAATGTAAGTCAATAACAATAGTCTGAAGCCAGAGCCAATAGGAAAAGTCTTTGCACGACGAGACCCCGCCCCATTTTGGAGGTTCTGCCCACTTTTGGAGTTCCCACCCCATTTTGGAGATCTCCGGTCTGCAGTTATATATACTTGGATCTCCAGGTTGCAGTTATACCCCTCTCCACATCCTCACTGTTCGTCCCGCCCCCTCATTCCTGATTCGTTATCCTTACCAGAGCACCTGATTACACTACAAAGGGAAAAAATTACAGGCCTAACAATTTAGAATATTTCTGGCTAAACTTAATTTACCACAACTTTATACAATATTTAAATTTTTTAAATAAGAAAAATGAAATCTGCAACAAATTTTGTAGCAGGGGCTACACTTGCTTTGCCAATGCTGATCTAGTTTGAGGAAGAACAACAGCATGAAAGCACATTTACCACCATGTCTGTCATAATCAGGAAGTTGGTCATGATCTAATGGCAGTGTGTGACTGTCACATCTGTCCTAAAGACAAAAAGTTTCAAATTCTGGAGCAGTGCAGAGCCTAATAGTAGGCTGGGTAATAAAGTGTTGTGTTTACATCATCAAGGTGGGCTGAATCTTTTAATTGGATCTGGAGGAAGAGCATTTTAAAATAAGTCGATACATTGAATACTGTCTTTAAGAGTGAATCATCAAATCATTCATTCAATGAGTCTCTTTTGGTGTGACTCTCATGGGTTTCTCTAGCAGCTGGTCACTGAATGTACGCTGGCTGTACACTAGTCATTGCTGTGCATTATGGGAATGAATGAGTGCACTCAATAATGGAGGAGGGGGTGAGAATGTGTCTGGTAGTTCTGTACCTGTCATGTGGTTTGTGGCCTGTATTAATGGTGAGAGACATACTAAACTTCAAGTCTAGTGTCTTCAGGAAGTGACTTCAGGAAGCTGCATGTTTCTAAACATTTCTTAGCAAATGAGAAGAACTTGGTCACTGTGATGACCTGTTATAGAACTTCCTTCAAACTTCTTTCAAATTCTTCTATTGCATTTCTATCAATTCTATAAACAACCTTTGATATTATATGATATTAAACAAACACACAAACACACACACACACACACACACACACACACACACACACACACACACTCTTGCATTTGTGGTTTATGGGGACTCTCCATAGGCGTAATGGTTTTTATACTGTACAAACCGTATTTTCTATCACCCTACACCTAAACCTAGCCCTCACAGGAGACTGTGCACACTTTTTGAATTTCATAAAACACTGTTTAGTATGTTTTTTAAGCCTTTTGTTTTACGGGGACACAGGAAGTGTCCTCATAAACCATGTTTACGTTGTAGTACCCATGTCATTATACACATTTGTGTCCTCATAAACCACAAATGCCGGAACACACACACACACACACAGACCACACACACACACACACAATAAAGTGAGACAAATAGTTGTCATTATAAGTACAGAGTTTAAAATTAATATAAAAAATATATTTTTTATTAATTTTTTACAATTTTTGTAGAAGTTTCTAAATTCGCTTTAAAGGTGGTTTGAACTTAAGTGTCTGATTGTCACATCTGAAGTGTCACATTTGTTTTCACACACTGACCACAACTTTGTTTCCCACTAGTGTTAAAAGAAGACAAGCGCTGACTACATACACACATCTACATAGAAACAAGGAACTAAATGGTTTAATGTTTGATAGTTAACGAGCAAAAATGTCTGATGATATTTACGACGACGCCATCGGGATAGAGACTGCGGGAATGAAGAAAGAGAAAGTGGAGATGACAGTGGATATCTACGACAGTGCAGATCATGTGAGAGATCATGGCTTCAGGACAGAGACAAACACACACCAACCACTTCAGCACACAGGTAATCACATTCGTTTCTTTGAGGAAATGTTCCAGTTTGCATATGTTTCACGAAACTGATCTGAGGTCAGCGTGTAAAATCTGTTTTGCATCTGTGGATCAATTAATCGATAAAGGGCTAACAGGATATAAACCTTTGTATGTTCAAAACAGTTTGCACATGTTCAGCCTTCTAACATCATGTCTATGGTGTTCAGGAAGTGTATATGTGACGATCACAAGCATTTAGGGCTGCTGTGTGTTCTTCTGGTACTATTATCTTTAACTGAACTGTACACTGACAAACATAAACGCATCTGAAGCGTCTCTTACAAAGCAAAAATAAATGGGAATATACTTGGAAAATATAATGCAATATATTAACACTCAAAGACAGAGACAGCCGCCCGCGGCAAAAAATAACTATTGTTTTTAAATATGTAATAACTTTCGAACCGCTAATCCAAACTGAGTCCTTTAAAAAGTGAGATTCCCCGCTTTTTTTCCGTATCACCTTTGTCTCATTTGGATATTCAGAGGCTCCGTAGTGAACGTGATTACGTCATCACGTTTTGATCGCATTGATTAGTCAAAAGAAACCAATGCATTTCGTTCCTCTGAACCAAACATTGTTTGACTGTTGACACTTAGTCCCACCCCCGTGCCCAGATTGGTTCAAACTGTCATCTATTCAACCAATAAACAGGTTTTGGACTTTTGAACCACCATTTAGCATGTTTCTTTGGAAATGTGAAGAAACTCAAAGTGAAAGTAAAGAAAAAACAAACACAGAAAACAAACACTAAATAACACATTTGCATGACAGCATTCTTTGAAAAAGCACAGGAAACCAAAAACAAGGATGAAACAGCGGTACGTATCAGATAAAACACTGCAATTTATGTTTTCACGTGGTTATGCGCTGTCCCGGTAAAATACAGCCAGCGGATCGATCCATTTGGCATACGTATTTTGTAAATTATTCTTATATAGATTATAAAGATCATTTGCACTATTTTTTTCTGTTACACTCTGTATATTTTTCTCTCACTTTGTGTGTAGTTTGTGAATCATTTGCACTGCTTGTATATTTGTTGCACAAGACCTTTTTTTTTTTTTTTTGTTATTGTTATTGTTATTATGTAACACTGGCTGCGTCCGAAAGCTCTAAAATGCTGCCTTCGGAGGCAGCATTCCAAGGCAGGAAGGCATCAAGGCACGTCCGAATTCTAATTCTGCTTCACTTCCTGTCTCCGGAGGTACCTTCTTCTGATGGAATTTTGAAGGCAGCATAGATGTATCCTTCGCTGCCTTCGATTTCCCACAATCCTGTGTGTGTGCGTCATATAGGCTATATAAATAATGACATTCTGGTGAAATTAGACTTGTTACTTTATATAATAGCAGAGATCTTGACCATGATATATTTTATGAATCGTAATAGTGTAAAAAGCATAATAAATAATATTGTTTGTAATAATAGTATTTAATAAATTTTAAGAGGGTTCAGATGAGTAGTGAATAAGAATAATATTTACAGTATACTACCAATAATAACGAAACAGCCACTAATAACAATGACCTGTTCTGCAATATTACATGCATCAGTGCTTTTATTTTTTTTAAGCAAAAAGTAACTGCCAGTCGTCTTCTCCGATGCACAGACCTTCGGTGGGTAATGACATTGAGGTCTTTATGTATTATTAAAGCATTTATATATAACTGTATAAGATCGTTTTTCTACAAATTCTACAACTTAACCGTTAGGTAACCTAGCAACGGCGTCACGTTCTGCTGCCTCTGAAGTCTGTCCGAAACTGTTTGTAGAGTTGCCTTCGCAGCCTTCGAAGTCACTGCCTGATAAGGCAGAGAGGCAGCAAGTCAGCTGACTAGGCTTTTGGACGCAGCCACTGTTTCCATTTCCTTCCTGAACATCATGTCTGTGTGTTTGTGGCTAAACGCGGCTAAATGTGGCTAAAGTAAACAGGCTCGTCACTCCACATAGAGTAGAGAGAGGCGGGGCGAGCAGAGCTCATTAACATTTAAAGCAACATCGACCAGAAAACAATGATTTTTGCAGAGCTGATTTTGGCATGGTAAAAAGGGTGTTTTTACACTACCACTGAGAAATTTTAACCAAAGTATGTCTTAATTTCATTAAGACCCTAAAGAATCATATCAACTTGTGGGAAATGGGCATCCGATGACCCATTTAACAACTGTTATAATAAGAGTGAATCATTTTTTCGCCAGACTCTCATGGGTTTCTCTAGTAGCTAGCCACTGAGTGTACATTGGCTGTGCTACACTAGTCATTGCTGTGCATTATGGGATTGAATGAGCGCACTCGATAATGGGGTGGGTCA
This sequence comes from Cirrhinus mrigala, assembly GCA_036247105.1. Lineage (NCBI taxonomy): Eukaryota > Metazoa > Chordata > Actinopteri > Cypriniformes > Cyprinidae > Cirrhinus > Cirrhinus mrigala. The sequence continues at coordinate 13,004,997 of CM070016.1, forward strand.
GTTGATAATAATAAAAACTGTACTATACAGAGTGTTTGAAGCTGTTCTGTTTTCTTCTACACTTATCAAATGAGAAGAACTTGGTCATTTAAGAAAGTGGTGACCTATAGAGGAATGTTGATCCTTCAAATTCTTATTTAATATTTTATTTAATGTAAATTCTAAATTTAAATTAATATTTTGCTAAAAATAACCCATTTTTATAGAAGTTTACATGAACATCTTGGATGACAAGGGGGTGAGTACATTATATGTGAATCTTTCTTTTGGAGGTGAACTTCTCCTTTAAGTGTCTGGTGTCACTTTTTTGTTTTCACAAATTGACCACAACTTTGTTTCCCACTAACGTTAAAAAAGACAAGCACTGAGTGCTTAAACACAACTACATGAGAACAAGGAACTAAATGGTTTAATGTTAGATAGTTAAAGAACAAAATGTCTAATGATATTTACAAGACTAAGGGAATGAAGAGAGACAAAGTGGAGATGATGGTGGTCATCTATGAGAGTACGGATCATGTGAGAGATCATGACTTCAGGACAGAGACAAACACACACCAACCACCTCAACACACAGGTAATCACATTCATTTCTTTGATCAAAATGTTCCAGTTTGCACGTTCAGTCACCTAACATCAGGTTTGTGGTGTTTAGGAAGTGACTGTGTGAAGAGAAGTTAATGTCTCTTTCATTTCACTTTACTGTTTGCATAATTACACATTTTATATATGTAGAGTTCAGATGCAAAAGCAGCTAAAAGCCATCTCGGTCAAAAATGAGATAATGATAATGAGTGAATGCTCCTGACACATAGTATACGTCCATCAAATACTTTTACTTCAAACTCGCTAAATTCCAGCCTCAGCCCAATCAAAAGTACCAGTACTTACTAGAGCTGCACGATATACCGGTACTACGGTAGTATTGCGATACTAAAGCTTAAAAATACCCGTGGTGTCATTGCATTTTTTAAACGGTAGTATCGTCCATACGGACCGTAAGATATGTTGTATGCACGGCAGGAGCACTGTTTAAAACGTTCATTTGAACATGCACGCCAGCAGAAACATTATAAGTTGATTGCCAAAATGTCTTTCTGCTGTGCTTTGTGTAGTACATGCTGTGTACACGCTTTATGTGGTATTCAGTGTTTCCTGACGCTTCAGTTCAGTTTGAAATGAGACGTTGGACTTGCATGTTGTTGTTCATGCTGCAGTTTATCAGAAGAGAGGGTCTGATTCAGACCGTCTGATGTTATTTAAAAAAAAAAAAAACAGCAACTCAAGAATCACTTATTCAACATCATAATATCTTACAAGAAAGTATTCTCGCAGTTTTACTCATTTGCCCACTTTTAGAACAGGTGTAATAATTCGTTTCTGGAAGCATCCTTGCGATCACGAATGCAATTTCATTCATTAACAGCGGCTTTTCATTTGGTTCTTGTCAATCATTATATATATTTTTTTAACATTTTAAATGAATATGTTTTAATATACAAGCTGCTAACTTGGAAATTTCAATATATGCGAGCAAAAATGCTCCTGACAGTTCAGCAATATGACAAGAGCAAGGGTAAGAAGGGTTGTTTTTGTTTCGTTTCTGTGTTTGAATATGAATCCGCGTTGGCTTGGGCGAATCATTAATACACTAAGCCATTCATAAAAACAGTCATTTGATTCGCTCCTGAAGGATTCAGCTGTTTTGAAAGAATCGTTTGAATGACTCAGTGATTCAATCATGAACACTTGCTGCCACCTGCTGGCGGTTTTAAGTTTTCCATCATATTACATTCTTTTCCAACATATTTTTATATTCAGAGTTTTGTATTTAAAACATTAATCTCATAACATTATTTATGCAATTATAAATACAGTCTAAATGTATAAATAACACATCTAAAAAATCCTTTCTGTTTTCATTTACATCGTTTTATTTATGAAATTTTGATTCATTTTGTAGAATTGAATGTTAAATGAACAGAATACTGCATGGTATCGTGATACTACTTGGTATCGTGATACTTCAGCTGGTATAGTATCGTTAGTCATTTTTATGGTATTGTGACAACCCTAGTACTTACATAGAAACCTATACAAAGTTGACAGAAAGAAATGCTAATTGTAAAGAAATACGTCAGATGGATTTAGAGGCTTTTGCATCTGAACTCTTCATATGAACATTTGTGTGACTATATTTTACTCATAACTGTGTGAGAACTGTATGAAAAATAACACCAGAACGAAAGCCCATTCAGCACCTTGTGTGTTATAATCAGGAAGTTGGTCAATGAACTGTTGCCGCAGACATGTGTGAGACGTTGCGTTGCTGTGGCCTCTGAAAGCTCAGAGTTCTGTAAGAAGGACCAACGGTGTCTCATTTGTCTTGAAGATACAAAGGTTTAAACCAAGGGTGCTCAACCCTGTTCCTGGAGATCTACCTTCCTGCAGAGTTCAGCTCCAACCCTGATCAAACACACCTGAACCAACTAATTAGGATCTGAAGGAGCACTTGATAATTACAGACAGGTGTGTTTGATCAGGGTTGGAACTAAACTCTCCAGGAAGGTAGATCTCCAGGAACCTGGTTCGCCCTTTATCAATGCACTTACCCACAGATGCAGAACAAACTTCACACACTGACCTCAGATCAGTATCTTCTACTGTTCACATCAACTTCTACAAAAACTTTTCTCTGAAGTCTCACACATTTATCTTCCTCTCTCATACATTTAACATCACCACAACACATACTAATTATTATGCATGTTAATTTGTATGAACCAACAGGATGTCACATGATCTTGTACTCTGACATAGTTTGCCCTACATTGGCCTCACCTAGTAAAATTAGAGTCTCAAAAGCAGAGAACTGCAAAGTAGAAACACACAGACAGCATCCACAACCTACATTACTTTGGACAAGCCTATGAAATGTCTCAGCCTGTTTATGCCATTATAATCAATAATGGAACACAGGATAAGGACAGACGCAACAAGAGACAACAAACACTTCAACACACAGGTACAAATCCAAACACACATTCAGTATTGTCTGTAGAAGTTAAAAAACTTTTTTTTTTTTTTTTTTTTTCATGTCTGTTAGATTCAGAAAGTGATCCGGTGAAGATCCGAAACTACAGAGCAGCTGTAGTGTGTTTGGTGCTACTGTGTGTTCTTCTGCTGACTGCAGTCATAGTGTGTTGTGTCCACATCTATACAAACTGCACAGAAGAGAGAGATGAGCTAATAATAAAGAACGGAAATATGTCGTGCAAAGTAGACCTGCTAATAAATCAACCTGCATGTATTTGTACAGAGGGTAAGTTTCTTCATTCTATGTGCCTATGTATTCTATAATCTTCAAGTGAACTATGTGTTGAAAGTTATAGGCAGGTGAGAGTAAACGGGATACTTGGCCTTGTTGTTTACAGAGGAATGGACTAACTATCAATTCAGTTGTTTCTACATGTCCAATGAGACAAAGAACTGGAATGAGAGCAGACAAGACTGTTTAGAGAGAGGAGCAGATCTGATCATCATAAACAACAGAGAGGAACATGTGAGTGAGAGATACTGTGTGTGTTTGTGGTGTTTAGATGCTAAGTGAGAGATGGTCAGATGTAACGTGTACATTGTCCTTTTATGATATAAATGTTTAATTGTTTCATCTGTTAAGGATTTTATTAAGAACATTACTGATAAAAGAGAATTCTGGATTGGTGTGACTGACACTGTTAAAGAGGGCACATGGAAATGGGTTGATGGCAGCACACTGACCTCTGGGTGAGAAATCACTGAATTTAACTGATTATGATGTAAAAATGATTCTCACAGTCAGTTTCATATCACACAGAAAGCAGCACTGAACATCTAATGCTGATCTGTTGTTGCAGGTTCTGGGTGACCAATGGAGAAAAACCAGAGCCAAATGGAGGAAATAAAGAGAACTGTGCTGTGACTTATTTAACAAAACACCCTGAATTAATAGGGTGGATTGATGTTAAATGTGATGGTGCTCATCAGTGGATCTGTGAGAAGAGTATTTTACCTCTCAAATGGCCCTAGGAACAATCTTTTTTTTTTTTTTTTAACAGTTTAACAGTGCAACTTTCATAATTAATACACTTTCTTAATTAATTGTTTGATATGCAGTTCAAATTTTTATTAAGATTTTAAATTAGCTTTATTTTTTATTCCTGTTTTCATTTTAATTTTGGTTTAAGCTATAGTACTTTTGTAGTGTGTTTTTTTTTTATTTAAATACTTCAGCATGAACTAAAAAAAAAAATATATATAGATATGTTGCCCTAGATGATTTTAATATTTATTTCAAGTAATGTTTTATTTATTTCATAGTGTCTTTAAACTTTTAATTTCAATTTCTGTACCTGAAATTAGTTGTATGCTATTGCTAACTGATTTGTTTTTTCCTATTTTATTACTGACTGTTTACTTGTCTTTAATTATTTCATGTTTGAATTTTATATTGGTTTTCTGCTGTGTATTTTGTACTGTAGTTGAAACCATAGACAACAGTTCCACTTGTAGGTCTAGTGTTCTGTACGCCAATGATTTTTGCTCATGTTATTTTGCTGCAACAGAACACTTGTAAAAAGACAGAATAAATATGTTTGACATCTAAATGTTTGACTTCTTTCAAAACTACAAATTGATACGAATCAGAATTGGAATCGATAAAATTCAAACGATACCCAACCTCACCAAGACCATCAATTATATAAGTACTACTGTTGCTGTGTCACGGAATGAGGTTTTTAGGTTAGAATGTGGTTGTTTAGACTTCAGATATGCAGTTTGCTAATAAAGATGGCACCTATTTGAAAGTTTGCTAAATTGCTTAACTTTTATAATGAAAGTGAATCATCAAACCATTTATTCAAATGATTCTTTAGATAATGCTTGTTCATTCATTTGTCTTCTGGTGCAGCTCTCATGGGTTTCTTTAGCTGTTGAGTGTAGATTGGTTGTACACTCTTAAAAATAAAGGTGCTTCACGATGCCATAGAAGAACCTTTTTTGTCTAAATGGTTCCATAAAGAACCTTTACATCTTTGTGACAAAACAAGGTTCTTCAGATTATAAAAAGGTAAGAAAAAGATGGTTCTTTAGCTTTGAGAAGGACCAAAAATGTTTTTTCTATGGCATCGTCGTGAAGAACCTTTTAAAGCACCGTTATTTTTAAGAGTGTACACTTGTCAAATGAGAAAAACACACAAACACAATACAGTTGTAAAGTGAGACAAATAGTTTTCACTGTAATTATACAGTTTAAAATTTTACTAACTAAAATAACTCATCATTTTTATAGAAGTTTCTAGATTAACTTTATACGTGGTTTAAACGTAAGTGTCTGGTGTCACAATTTTGTTTCCACACACTGACCACCACTTAGTTTCCTACTAGTGTTAAAAAAACAAAACAAAAAAAAAAAATAAAAAAACAAGCACTGACTACAAGTGCTCGGTAATGGAGTGGGGTCAGTTGATAATAATAAAAACTGTACTATACAGAGTGTTTGAAGCTGTTCTGTTTTCTTCTACATTTAGCAAATGAGAAGAACTTGGTCATTTAAGAAAGTGGTGACCTATAGAGGAATGTTGATCCTTCAAATTCTTATTTAATATTTTATTTAATGTAAATTCTAAATTTAAATTATTATTTTGCTAAAAAATAACCCATTTTTATAGAAGTTTACAGATTCACTTTATAGGTGGTTTAAACTTAAAGCAGAAGTCCACTTCCAAAACAAAGATTCACATATAATGTGCTCACCCCCTTGTCATCCAATATGTTCATGTCTTTCTTTCTTCAGTCGTAAAGAAATTATGTTTTTTGAGGAAAACATTTCAGGATTTTTCTCCATATAATGGACTGCTATGGTGCCCCGATTTTGAATTTCCAAAATGCAGTTGAAATGCGGCTTCAAACGATCCCAAATGTGGTTGTAGATGAGTCCAGCCAAGGAAGAAGGGTCTTATCTAGCGAAATGATCGGTTATTTTCATTAAAAAATACAATTTAAATACTTTTTAATCTCAAGCACTCATCTTGTCTCGCTCTGCCTGAACTCTGTGTATTCTGACTCAAGACAGTTAGGGTATGTCGAAAAACTCCAATCGTATATTCTCCCTCAACTTCAAAAATCATTTCAAAATCATCCTACATCACTGCAGAAGTACAGACACAGTCTTTGCAAAGTGAACATGCAAAGAACATCAAACACCCTTAACAAAAAAGGGTAAAAAAGCAATATAGGACAATTTCGAATTTGAGGGAGAACATTAGATGGGAGTTTTTCGACATACCCTAACTGTCATGAACCAGAAAAAAACCTGTCCAGGCAGAGTAAGACAAGATGAGCATTTGACATTAAAAAGTATATAAATTGTATTATTTTTATGAAAATAACCGATCGTTTCACTAGATAAGACCTTCTTTCTCAGCTGGGATCGTTTACAAACGCATTTGGGATCGTTTGAAGCCGCATTTAAACTGCATTTTGGAAGTTCAAAATCGGGGCACCATAGCAGTCCATTATATGGAGAAAAATCCTGAAATGTTTTCCTCAAAAAAACATAATTTCTTTATGACTGAAGAAAAAAAAGACATGAACATCTTGGATGACAAGGGGGTGAGTACATTATATGTGAATCTTTGTTTTGGAGGTGGACTTCTCCTTTAAGTGTCTGGTGTCACTTTTTGGTTTTCACACATTGACCACAACTTTGTTTCCCACTAACGTTAAAAGAACACAAGCACTGAGTACTTAAACACATCTACATGAGAACAAGGAACTAAATGGTTTAATGTTAGATAGTTAAAGAACAAAATGTCTAATGATATTTACAAGACTAAGGGAATGAAGAGAGACAAAGTGGAGATGATGGTGGTCATCTATGAGAGTACAGATCATGTGAGAGATCATGATTTCAGGACAGAGACAAACACACACCAACCACCCCAACACAGGTAATCACATCATTCATTGAACTGTTGCCGCAGAGATGTGTGAGAAGTTGCATTGCTGTGGCCTCTGAAAGCTCAGAGTTCTGTAAGAAGGACCAATGGTGTCTCATTTGTCTTGAAGATACAAAGGTTTAAACCAAGGGTGCTCAACCCTGTTCCTGGAGATCTACCTTCCTGCAGAGTTCAGCTCCAACCCTGATCAAACACACCTGAACCAACTAATTAGGATCTAATGGAGTACTTGATAATTACAGACAGGTGTGTTTGATCAGGGTTGGAACTAAACTCTCCAGGAAGGTAGATCTTCAGGTACAGGGTTGAGCACCCTTGGTTTAAACCCTACAGTCTATTGTTTGCCCTTTATCAATGCACTTACCCACAGATGCAGAACAAACTTCACACGCTGACCTAAGATCAGTATCTTCTACTGTTCACATCAACTTCTACAAAAACTTTTCTCTGAAGTCTCATACATTTATCTTCATCTCTCATACATTTAATGTCACCACAACACATATCAAATATTATGCATGTTAATTTGTATGAACCAACAGGATGTCACATGATCTTGTACTCTGACATACTTTGCCCTACATTGGCATTTTGTATGATCATTGTGTTTTGTTAAAATTATTCACATTTTCACAGATTCTGCAAGGGGTTCCCAAACCTTCGCATAGCGCTGAATATTAGTGAACTAGCTAGGAATTACAGGTGGTTGAGTGTAGAGAGAGGTCTTCATGGTTCCACTAAGATCTGACAACCAGAAATGTTCACCTAACATGTAAAATTTGGAGTAACTCAGCATTACTTGTTCACCAATAGATCATCTGCATTGAATTAGTGTCGTCAGAATGCAAGCCTAAACAGCTGATAAAAACATCACATTAATCCAAAAGTAATCCATACAAATTTTCTTACTTTTTAATTTTCTTACAAATCATCTTGCTCTCACTGGGCTGATTATCCATGTAATTCTACCTTTGTATGGATTTGTGAGAGGGATTTACAAACTTAACAAAGCTGTTACATCAAATCTGTACATCCAACGTAAAGCAGTAACCAAATAGATTTGCGGTAATATGCAAAACTGTAAGACGAGACGTGTCATTATTATTTTAATGGATATTTGATGTTTGTTTCAATAATATTCATACAAAATTTTGATGATATTAAAACAACTGAAAAAAGTCAATGCAACTTCTTGTTTGTAATATTTCTCAAATTGCCCTTATTAAAGGGGAAGTTCACTTCCAGAACAAACATTTACAGAAAATTTACTCACTCCCTTGTCATCCAAGATGTTCATGTCTTTCTTTCTTCAGTCATAAAGAAAATCTGTTTTTGAAGAAAACATTTCAGGATTTCTTTCCATATAGTGGACTTCTATGGTTTGAACTTCCAAAATGTAGTTTAAATGCAGATTTAACTCCTAACGATCCCAGACGAGGAAGAAGGGTCTTATCTAGCGAAACGATCTGGTTATTTTCTAAAAAAAAAAAAAAAAAAAAAAAAAAAAAAATGACTATCTTGTCTAGCTCTGCGTGAACTCTGTGTATGCCGGTTCAAGACAGTTAGGGTATAAACTCCCATCTCATTTTCTCCTCAAACTTCAAAACTGTGCTACATCGTGGCAGAAGTATCGACCCAGTCTTTACAAAGTGAACGTGCAAAGAAGATCAGATGCCCAAAAAAAAAAAAAAAACGTGATGTAGGACAATTGTGAAGTTGGAGGAGAAGGTGTAATGGGAGTTTTTCGACCTACCCAAGATGTCTTGAGTTTGGTTGACCAAGTCTGGTCAAAAAGAAAAAGAAGAAGAATGCTGGTTACTTAAACATTTACATAAGAACAAGGAACTGAAATGTTTTATGTCTGACAGTTAAAGAGCAAAATTGTCTAATGATATTCATGACAAAGTGATCAGGACTGAGTCTGAGAGAATGAAGACAAACAGAGCAGAGATGACGAAGGTTATCTATGAGAATGTAGATTGTGTGACAGTTTATGACTTCAGGACAGAGACAAACACACAGCAGCCACCTCAGCACAAAGGTAATCACATTCATGTCTTTGATATACAAAAAGATCACAGTTTGCACGTTCAGCCATTAAATATCATGTCTGTGATGTTTAGGAAGTGATTATGTTATGTGAAAATCAGAAGCTACAGTGTGTTTGAAGCGGCTGTGTGTTCTCCTAATGCTATTATAGGATTTTTAGTTAAAGTTACAGATAATAACTAACCTGTTAACTAACCTGAGTTATTAAGCTGAGTCATCCTCCGCATGAATTAAAACTTAAAACAAACGTTTGTAACGTTGACGTTTGTAAATGCCACGTATAAAGATGCTAGTTCCTAGAAGTGAGTTCTTAAAACTACGCAGTGCAAGTGTGTGATAAAGCCACAATATGAACTCTGACAACACAGTGTTTTATTGTTTAATTACTGTAAAAAAAAAAAAAAAAAAAAAAAAAAAAATCCCTTTCTATCTTTTTTTCCTTATATTTTTAGTGCTTAGTGGTATGCTGTTGGATTTTTTTATTTATCAAAACTGTGTCCACCCACCATACTCTATTGTTTGGTGACACACTGCCACTGAGATCACATAAATGCAGCTGATGATAAAAGCATCAACCATAAACTGATCAACTGTCTGGACTTTCATGTATCAACAAACTAGAAGTTACAAAAACTTTCCAACACATTAATATATGCATTTAAATGTACACAGTCCAGATTGTTCAAGCACATACTGTCAGTGTCCTTCTGCGATGAGTTGAAGTTCGTTCAGGCATAAAAACACGAAGCATTTTAACAAAAACAGTTCCTTTATGCATAAATACTGGCCACGCAAACACAGATGAGAAAAACAATACAGTCCACTCTAGAAACTAGTGTTTATCCAATGACACAGAAACTAACGAGGATTGAAGAGGATAGAAACTTAAGAAGCTAATCACAAAAACTGTTTTATAAATTCCATTTAAAATATGAACAATTCTGAATTGAAATAAATGCTATAATTTATTCAAATAAATGTGATCTTACTGCACTATTTCATCTCTGTTTTGAAGCGGGCAGAATGATAGAGCTCACAGGCCTTAGCTGATGAGAATAACTGTTATTTTTACCCATTCCGTCAAAATTGCACTGCAAAGAGCAATTCTAGTTTTAACTTTTCTATTACTTGGCAAATGACCATGGAATAAGCGGGATAATCAATGGCTTACCGTGCATTAAAGGATTTTAAATGCACTTTGCGGTGGCGGTTTTTGTTTAAAAAATTAAAACAATCCTCATCCATACTGGCATTTCAGAAAATATATCTGTCCATACTACACAACTGAAAGTGTGCGTTACGTGATAATTCGTGAACACCATAGCATGATACTACATAAGACAATAAATAAGATTTATATTCCGCTTTTACTCAAAACTCATTTTAAACCACCAGCGAGTGTTTGTAATAACTTCTGTTTGCCGTCGAATGTGTGTTTTGGGAATGTAATGTAGCTGAAATATGTTACGTCCTCTGAGTCAGAACAGTGACTGCAGAAGAGAGAAGGCATATAACATTATACATACCAGCAAGCAAACAGCGCTGGAAGGTGCTAGTGCTTGTCAGTAAATTAGTGGAAAATGAATAGAAATTATGATTCTATCTGAGGTATGCATATTAAAACGAACATGCACTAGTGTAAATGTAGCCTAACAGATGTGCAAACTGAAAATTTGAGCTTTATTAAAATTATTTTCACTGATTTACTGTGTTGGATATATTTTGTTCCTTTGTGCAGTGTCTCAGGAGTCTTTGAATCTGCATAAACGTCAATAAGCTGAAAAAATAATTTTGAGATAATGTAGTTTTGTTAAAACTGATTTCATAAAATTGGTATCGAAAAAAGGAACTGGTATCGAAGTCAAGGTATCGGTATCGGCATCGATATCGAAAAATTTTGAACGATACCAGCCCTACAAACCGGAGGATTTAAAATCCTTTACATGGCAAACCGCTGATTATCCACACAATCCACATTGTTTAAACACATACTGTCAGTGTCCTTCTGCAATTAGTTGAAGTTCCTTTATGCTTGAAAAAATACTTGAAACATTTCCACAAAACAGTTTCTTTATGTAAACTTGGAAAATGTACAGAGAACATAGGGAAAACTGTGATAATGTCTACGAAAATGGCGTTATAAGAGGTAAAACTGGAAAAGATTCAATGCAAGGAAAATTATCTGAACTCACAGGTACTGAGATTAATAATTCACTTTGTTTTCATTCTTTCAACTGATGTGTGCTGTGTTTGGTGGATAAAGAAAGAGCATAACACCATGTTTGTCATCATCAGGAAGTGATTCAGTGAAGATCAGAAGGTCTAGAGCAGCTGTAGTGTGTTTGGTGCTGCTGTGTGTTCTTCTGCTGACTGCAGTCATAGTGCTGTGTGTCCACATCCATACAAAGATCACCACCCTCACAAAACATAGATCTGAGCTAATAATAAAGAATGCAAATCTTTCAAAAGAGAGAGACAAGCTAAAAAATCAATTTGCACTTCTTTGTAAAGACGGTAAGTTTCTTTATTCTATGTAGTTTGGTTGTGGTCTCAGTAACTTGTAGTGTACATTACAGTACATATTATTTGAGTAAACTATCTGTTGGAAGTTAGAAGTGGATGACTATAGAGGTTTTCATGGGTCAAAAAGCCAAAGGTCTGACCTGGGTTTGGGTCCAAAACTTTGACGAGTGCCCTGTGCATGCGTTGGGACTGATATAGTAGACCCGGGTCTTGGTTAATTCAGAGTAAATGTGCTTTTACTGAATCAGCCATGCAGTGAAGACCCAAATTCTATTAAAATATCCAGTTTGCGGCTTTTTTGTCATGAATAGTTTTGAATGATTTTACAGTATAAAAATAAATGTGACCCTGGACCACAAAACCAGTCTTGTGTTGCACAGGTATATTTGTAGAAATAGCAAAAAATACATTGGATGGGTCAAATTTATCGATTTTTCTTTTATACCAAAAATCATTAGGATATTAAGTAAAGATCATGTTCCATTAAGATATTTAGCAAATTTCCTACCGTAAATATATCAAAACTTAATTTTTGATTAGTAATATGCATTGCTATGAACTTCATTTAGACAACTTTAAAGTTGCACCATCACATTCCAGATTTTCAAATAGTTGTATCTCGGCCAAATATTGCCCTATCCTAACAAACCATAAATCAATGGAAAGCTTATTTATTCAGATTTCAAATCTCTGTTGTAAGAAATTTACACTTATGACTGGTTTTGTGGTTCAGGGTCACAAATATTACTTTATTGCTAATATGCTCTGTTCACATATTTCCTTCCTTTTATTTCTAACGGGTGTTAAAAACACACAAACCAAAACAGGAACAAACAACACTGCATAAATAAAACAGTAAATAAGTAGAAAAGATGAAGACACTGTCTATGTTGATGTTATAATTAAGTTTTGAAACTCAGGAAGTATTATAAGAGAAGACATGCATAAGTAAATGAGGAACACAAAGCGAGAACAGTTTACTGTGTCAGGTTTTTCTTTTTTAAAAATAAAAAAAAATGCACATCACATCACGTTGGGCTAAGAAGTTACTCGAGTTAGTTACAAATATTCGAACCTGAGAAGACCTCTGGTTGAGATTAAATAGGAATAAAGTGCTAATAATCAAATTTGTCATTTACAGATTCATGGATTTACAATCAATCCAGTTTTTACTACTTGTCCACTGAGAAGAAGAACTGGACTGAAAGCAGACAAGACTGTCTGAAGAAAGGAGCAGATCTGATCATCATAAACAACAGAGAGGAACAAGTGAGTGAGAGATACTGTGCGTGTTTGTGGTGTTTAGCTGCTAAGTCAGAGATAGTCAGATGTAATGTGTATATTGTTAGTTTATGCTTTAAATGTGCAATTGCTTCATCTGCTCAGGATTTTGTTACGAAAATTACCGATAAAAGAGAATTCTGGATTGGTCTGACTGACAGTGATGTGGAGGGCACATGGAAATGGGTTGATGGCAGCACACTGACCTCTGGGTGAGAAATCACTGAATTCAACTGATCATTACGCAATAAATGATTCTCACAGTCAGTATCATATCACACAGAAAGCAGAACTGAACATCTAATGCTGATCTGTTGTTGCAGGTTCTGGGCGGCCAATGGAGAAAATTCAGAGCCAAATGGAAAAAGAGAGGAGAACTGTGCTGTGACTCATTTAACAAAACTCCCTCATTTAATAGGGTGGCTTGATGTTGCTTGCAATGGTGCTTATCAATGGATCTGTGTGAAGAGAATATGGCCCTAGGAATATCAGCCCCAGAAAAAAAGCAACTTAATGACACATTAATGGCCCGACAAGTGAGAGGGGGTCCGAACACAATTTCTAACCCACCATCACGAAGACAAAACTGGACAGGATCAATTTACGGCGGGCCTAAACAGAGGGTCTCTAAAGTTTAAAGGGGTCATCGGATGCTAAGTTCACTTTTTCATGTTGTTTGAACATTAATGTGTGTTGGCATTGTCTAACCTATACCCTATACATCTACCCTATAATGAAAAAATCCATGCAATGGTTTTTAATTAATCTGTAAAAATAATATCCCCTTTTTCAAATCGAGCCATTCGCAGATGCCTGTCAGTGTAGCATCACACCGACAGAGGCCGCTCCCAAAATAGTTGATTGACATGAGCATCTTACCTCAGATCAGCTGTAATAGTCTGACCTCCCCATTGTTTCGATGCCGGAGCAGGGATGTAAGTTAGACAAGAATATCTCCGATTGAGCGATTGAGGCGTTGTGTTGCTGGATGTAATAATGAACATAGTGGTCGTCATTCACTCCCGACATCTGAGCTGCTGAAGATGCAGTGGATTACGTTTGTTTGTGAAGAGAAGCAGAAGTGAGTATAAGGGTTTTTTTTTATGAATCTTTGCGACCGCCTTTCCTAATAACGTGATAGTTAGCAAGTTTAGCGGCTAAACGTGGCTAAAGTAAACAGGCTCGTCACTCCACAGAGAGAAGAGAGGGGCGGGGCGAGCAGAGCTCATTTGCATTTAAAGGAACAATCCCTCAGAATGAGATGATTTTTGTAGAGCTCATTTTGACAAGATAAAAAGGGTGTTGTTTTACACTACCAGTGAGAATTTTTCACCAAAGTATATTATAGACTTTTCATTAAGACCCTAAAGAATCATATCAACTTGTGGAAAATGGGCATCCGATGACCCCTTTAAGTAATATTCTGGGTTTAATGGCATAAAATTGTAATTCCACTTGTCCCTCCAAAGGAAAAAAAAAGTGAGGCGAATGGGGCAAATTCATAAATGTTAAAAAACTTAAATGCACAAATAAACATACAAGCTTTAAAGCAGCTACACTGAGTTTGTTGTGTTCCTCTCATGCTACTTTTAAGACAACCAAATGTTTGTTTCCTGGAGAATCTCTAACCTGATTTCTCCTCTTTCACTTGTGTAACGCCCCCTTTCCTGTCACTGGGAATTTTATGGGTGACGCCCAGGTTCTGTTATATGATGGATGTTGCCACTAGGGGTGTAACGATACATGTATTACATGTCAAGTTAGCAATGCTAGAAGCCTGGAACTGTTATGTTTTGTGTTTGTGTGCGCCGGCGCGATTACTCCTCATACCAGCAAAATCAACTTAAAAAACAAATAGAATGTCGCTTTCTGCCATTTGAGTTTCCTTTCTGTCACAAAACTGACTTGAAGCTCACAAACATAGGCTATGTTACGTGTTGCTTTTTTCCCCCTTGTCTATCAGTTAACTAAATTAAATATATTTCAAGTATTTATTTCTTGTATGTATATATGTACTGCAGATTTTATAGCCTATATATGACATTAATTTGATATAATATTTAGCATTTAGTGTAGGTGGAAAAAAATTGCAATTTGTCTGTTTAAAATAAATGAAAAGAAACCTAGCATAGTAGATTTATTTTTTTTTTTCTGCTTTCTGTACCGAAATCATATCGAACCATGACCCTCGAACCGAGGTACGTACCGAACTGTGACATCTGTGTACCATTACACCCCTAGTTGCCACCTATTTCGTGTTGGTACCTCAAAATATCAGCAAATATGAAATAACCACCAAACCAAAAGTTAACCCAAATGTTGTTGCCAATAAAAATAAAAGAATATAATTTGTTTGTATTACAGTGGTATTCATTTCAATAAAGTGTCTTTCAAACCACAAGTGTGTGTTCCTTTTCTATCAAATGAGCTCTATATGTACAATCAACAGTCAGCAATATGGAAAAAATAAAGAACAGTCACGAGTCCAAAGAATTTAACACTATAAGCCGGCAAACACTACGTAAAGTACTTTTCAGTCACTGTTGCAGGCCTGTTTGCTGCTTGTGTTCTTAGAGGCCAAAAACGCACGGCCGCTTCACTCACTTGAGCCACAACAAAATAAATTAGAAAGCAGGTACCTATGTTTACGATATCAGTTATTTAGATCGGGATCATATGCAGTCACAGTCAGCTGGTTTCCTAGTCGGAATCCATCCCCCACGCAAAACACATTCAGCAGACGTCAACGTTGATCCAATCCTCTAGGCAGCGCGGGCGCTTCCGACCAGTGTTGGGGGTAACACATTACAAGTAACGCGAGTTACGTAATAATATTACTTTTTTCAAGTAACTAGTAAAGTAATGCATTACTTTTGAATTTCTAAGAAAATATCTGAGTTACTTTTTCAAATAAGTAACGCCAGTTACTTTTTTCCCAATTTACTGATTGACAAGTCTCCTGTTGGGAAATTGGGAGTAAACATGATGTTACTGTATTCTAGACTACTACTCACTCACAAAAAACAATTTCAGTATTCCTCAAATGAATAAAAACATTGAAACGCACACTCAGAATATGATGCAACTCTTCAATAATTAAATAAAACCTTTATATATGTAACCCTATCTTATTAAACAGTGTCTTTGCTGCTGACCTTTGATGATGCAATTCAACTATACTAATAAGCGAAGATTACTTAAGATAAACTACCATTTACGCTTCTTTTTTTTTTTTTATAGCTGTAGAGTGATCTTCTGCATAAATGTACTTTTCTTTCAGCCTGAGGTGAATTCATTTCACTTTTGGTGTAAACAGGCTTTTACATTAGAATTGTGTTATATCAAAAACAAAGAAGCAAGCCCTGCCCAGATTTAAAAAGTAACGCAAAAGTTACGTAACAAATTACTTTCCATGAAAAGTAACTAAGTAACGTAATTAGTTACTTTTTCAGGGAGTAACGCAAAATTGTAATGCATTACTTTTAAAAGTAACTTTCCCCAACACTGCTTCCGACCATGGTAAAGCACTTCGGAACACTGATCCTCTCACTCTGATCAGCAGTAGACGGCAATCCAGTCACCACAATCAACATATGTTATCATTCTTCTTATCGCTCTCTTTATCCCCAAGCGCGATTCTAGACAGTTTATGCAAGATGCATTGGCTTGCCGCCAATAGTTCTCCGTTAAAGGAACACTCCACTTTTTTTTAAAATAGGCTCATTTTCCAATTCCCCTAGAGTTAAACAGTTGAGGTTTACCATTTTCGAATCCATTCAGCCAATCTCCGGGTCTGGCGGTAGCACTTTTAGCATAGCTTAGCATAGAACATTGAATCAGATTAGACGGTTAGCATCTCGCTCAAAAATGACCAAAGAGTTTTGATATTTTTCCTATCTAAATCTTGACTCTTCTGTAGTTACAACGTGTACAAAGATGGACGAAAAATGAAAAGTTGCGATTTTCTAGGTCGATATGGCTAGGAACTATACTCTCATTCCGGCGTAATAATCAAGGAACTTTGCTGCCGTACCATGGGTCGTCAAACTCTGCTGGCTGCAACTCTGAATCTACACAAACTTAGTGCTGGTCACTTTCAGGCACTGCGTAATATCATTGCGCCTGCTGCACCCATGGTACGGCAGCAAAGTTCCTTGACTGTAACTACAGAAGAGTCAAGTTTTTAAATAGGAAAAATATCGTCATTATATATGGTAATTTTTGAGCGAGATGCTATCGGTCTAATCGGATTCAATGATCTATGTTAAGCTATGCTAAAAGTGCTATCGCCAGAGATTGGCTGAATGAATTTGAAAACTAATTTCAAGCCTCAGGATGACCCCTGTTGTTTAAAAAAAAGCGATAGAGTAAAACCTTTCCCTTGCGCTTCACCGGGACGGCCCGCAGGAGAGCTCGTGAGTGATTCCCCTTTATATGATTAACCACTAGCCACAAGCTTTGGGACTCTGCTCTCACTGAGCTTTTTTTTATTGTTATTATTTGAGATCAACTACAAACAATGTTTAATTTATAAAGTTTAGTTTTGAAATGTAAGTCAATAACAATAGGCTGAAGCCAGAGCCAATGGGAAAAGTCTTTGGCGACGAGACCCCGCCCCATTTTGGAGGTTCTGCCCACTTTTGGAGTTCCCGCCCCGTTTTGGAGATCTCTGGTCTGCAGTTATATATACTTGGATCTCCAGGTTGGAGTTATACCCCTCTCCTCGTCCTCGCTGTTCGTCCCGCCCCCTCTCATATCCCGATTCCTGATTCGTTATCCTTACCAGAGCACCTGATTACACTACAAAGGGAAAAAATTACAGGCCTAACAATTTAGAATATTTCTGGCTACACAACACTGAAACCACCTGGAGGTGTAAAAGAAAATATAGAAAAAAATGTACAGAGAACACAGGGAAAACAGTGATGTCCACGAAAATGGCATTATAAGAGGTAAAACTGAAAAAAGATTCAATGCAAGGAAAATTATCTGGGGCTACACTTGCTTTGCCAATGCTGATCTAGTTTGAGGAAGAACAACAGCATGAAAGCACATTTACCACCATGTCTGTCATAATCAGGAAGTCGGTCATGATCTAATGGCAGTGTGTGACTGTCACATCTGTCCTAAAGACAAAAAGTTTCAAATTCTGGAGCAGTGCAGAGCCTAATAGTAGGCTGGGTAATAAAGTGTTGTGTTTACGTCATTAAGGTGGGCTGAATCTTTTAATTGGATCTGGAGGAAGAGCATTTTAAAATAAGTCGATACATTGAATACTGTCTTTAAGAGTGAATCATCAAATCATTCATGTTCAAGCTGCAGTCTCTTTTGGTGTGACTCTCATGGGTTTCTCTAGCAGCTGGTCACTGAATGTACATCGGTTGTACAGTAGTCATTGCTGTGCATTATGCAAATGAATGAGTGCACTCAATAATGGGGGAGAGGGTGAGAATGTGTCTGGTAGTTCTGTACCTGTCACATGGTTTGCGGCCTGTAATAAAGGTGAGAGACACACTAAACCTCAAGTCTGATGTGTTCAGGAAGTGACTTCAGGAAGCTGCATGTTTTTAAACATTTCTTAGCAAATGAGAAGAACTTGGTCACTGTGATGACCTGTTATGGAACTTCCTTCAAACTTCTTTCAAATTCTTCAGTATTTCTATCAATTCTATAAACAACCTTTGATATTATATGATATTAAACAAACACACAAACACAAACACACACTTACACAGACCACACACATACACACACACACACACACACAATAAAGTGAAACAAATAGTTGTCATTATAAGTACAGAGTTTAAAATTAATATAAAATTATTATTTTTTTTAAATAAATTTTTTAATATATATATTAAAAAAAAAATTGTAGAAGTTTCTAAATTCGCTTTATAGGTGGTTTGAACTTAGGTGTCTGATTGTCACATCTGAAGTGTCACACTTGTTTTCACACATTGACCACAACTTTGTTTCCCACAAGTGTTAAAAGAAGACAAGCACTGACTACTTAAACACATCTACATAGAAACAAGGAACTAAATGGTTTAATGTTTGATAGTTAACGAGCAAAAATGTCTGATGATATTTACGACGACGCCATCGGGATAGAGACTGCGGGAATGAAGAAAGAGAAAGTGGAGATGACAGTGGATATCTACGACAGTGCAGATCATGTGAGAGATCATGGCTTCAGGACAGAGACAAACACACACCAACCACTTCAGCACACAGGTAATCACATTTGTTTCTTTGAGGAAATGTTCCAGTTTGCATATGTTTCACGAAACTGATCTGAGGTCAGCGTGTAAAATCTGTTTTGCATCTGTGGATCAATTAATCGATAAAGGGCTAACAGGATGTAAACCTTTGTATGTTCAAAACAGTTTGCACATGTTCAGCCTTCTAACATCATGTCTATGGTGTTCAGGAAGTGTATATGTGACGATCACAAGCATTTAGGGCTGCTGTGTGTTCTTCTGGTACTATTATCTTTAACTGAACTGTACACTGACAAACATAAACGCATCTGAAGCGTCTCTTACAAAGCAAAAATAAATGGGAATATACTTGGAAAATATAATGCAATATATTAACTCTCAAAGACAGAGACAGCCGCCCGCGGCTAAAAATAACTATTGCTTTTAAATATGTCATAACTTTTGAACCGCTAATCCACACTGAAAGCTTTAAAAAGTGAGATTCCCCGCTTTTTTTTCGTATCACCTTTGTCTCATTTAGATATTCAGAGGCTCCGTAGTGAACATGATTACGTCATCACGTTTTGATCGCATTGATTAGTCAAAAGTAACCAATGCATTTTGTTCCTCTGAGTCAAACAGGAACGATTGTTGACGCTTAGTCCCACCCCCGTGTCCAGATTGGTTCAAACTGTCATCTATTCAGCCAATAAACAGTTTTTGGACTTTTGAACCACCAATTAGCATGTTTCTTTGGGAATGTGAACAAACTCAAAGTGAAAGTAAAGAAAAACAAACATAGAAAACAAACACAAAATAACACATAACACAAATTCAGGAGTTTCTGTTCGAGTACACAGTAAAAAAAAAACCCCTCCAATTAATGCTTGCGATTTTCTTAATATTTTGGAAATTCATTAATTCTTAGAGAAGACAAAAGGAAAATTGGGACTTCAAGTTAGATAGACTGAAACTTCTAGTTCTAGTACTGACTGTTTACTTGTCTTCAATAATTTAATGTTTGAAATTTATATTAGTTTAGTTGTTTTTTACTGTGGTACTTTAGTAGAAATCATAGGCAAAAGTTCCACTTGTAGGCCTCAGTGTTCTGCAGGCTGCAGATTTTTGCTCATGTTATTCAGCTGCAACAGAATACTTTGTAAAAAGACAGAATAAAGATGTCATCTAAATGTTTGACTTCATTTGCAACTAGTAATTGATAAGAATCAGAATCAAAATTGGAATAGATACAATTCAAATGTCCGCTAATTATTGAAATACTACTGCTGTTATGTTATGACTTCAAATATGCGGCTTGCTAATAAAGATAGTCCCTATTTGAAACTTGCTTCGACATTTTCTGAGACTGACTGAATTGCTTAAAGGGGTCATCGGATTTAAAGTTCACTTTTACATGTTGTTTGAATATAAATGTGTGTTGGCAGTGTGTGTACACATCTACCCTATAATGATAAAAATCCCCCTTCCCGTTTTTCAAATCAAGCCATTCTCAGCATTTTGTCTGTGTGTTTGTGGCTAAACGCGGCTAAAGTAAACAGGCTCGTCACTCCACATAGAGTAGAGAGAGGCGGGGCGAGCAGAGCTCATTAACATTTAAAGCAACATCGACCAGAACACAATGATTTTTGCAGAGCTGATTTTGGCATGGTAAAAAAGGTGTTTTTTACACTACTACTGCCACAAGCGTCGTGTGCAGGAATGAGGAGTAGGAACAAGGAAATCAGGAACATACAGTTTATTTAAATAACCCACACAAGGAATAGGAACAAAACAAAATGGAACAGAACAGCAGCGAATCCACACGCAGGCAGAATGTAAAAGACTTTAAGACATGAAGTGAACTCACAAGAACCGACAACCAAATGGGGAACTCAACCAAACTTGAATACACAGGCTAATCAGACGAGGACAGGTGAGAATGATTAAACAATGATGTCATAATTAGAGACGGAACAGGAAAGACCAAATAAGGGCATACACAGGGAAAAACCAAAGAAACAGTCCACAGGGGTGTGACAACCACTGAGAAATTTTAACCAAAGTATGTCTTAATTTCATTAAGACCCTAAAGAATCATATCAACTTGTGGAAAATGGGTATCCGATGACCCCTTTAACAACTTTTATAATAAGAGTGAATCATTTTTTCACCAGACTCTCATGGTTTTCTCTAGCAGTGTGAGTGTACATTGGCTGTGCTACACTACACTAGTCATTGCTGTGCATTATGGGATTAAATGAGTGCACTCGATAATGGGGTGGGGGGTGGGGTCAGTTGATATTAATAAAAACTGTACTATACAGAGTGTTTGAAGCTGTTCTGTTTTCTTCTACATTTAGCAAATGAGAAGAACTTGGTCATTCAAGATAGTGGTGACCTATAGAGGAATGTTGATCCTTCAAATTCTTATTTAATATTTTATTTAATGTTAATTCTAAATTTAAATTAATATTTTGCTAAAAAAAAAAAACATTTTTATAGAAGTTTACAGATTCACTTTTTAGGTGGATCGTTTGAAGCCGCATTTAAACTGCATTTTGGAAGTTCAAAATCGGGGAGGCATAGCAGTCCATTATATGGAGAAACATCCTGAAATGTTTTCCTCAAAAAACAATTTCTTTACGACTGAAGAAAAAAAGACATGAACATCTTGGATGACAAGGGGGTGAGTACATTATATGTGAATCTTTGTTTTGGAGGTGAACTTCTCCTTTAAGTGTCTGGTGTCACTTTTTTGTTTTCACACATTGACCACAACTTTGTTTCCCACTAACGTTAAAAAAAGACAAGCACTGAGTACTTAAACACAACTACATGAGAACAAGGAACTAAATGGTTTAATGTTAGATAGTTAGATAGATTTCTTTGATCAAAATGTTCCAGTTTGCACGTTCAATCTGTCTAACATCAGGTTTGTGGTGTTTAGGAAGTGACTGTGTGAAGTTAATTTCTCTTTCATTTCACTTTATTGTTTGCATAATTACACATTTTATATATGAAGAGTTCAGATGCAAAAGCAGCTAAAAGCCATCTCGGTCAAAAATGAGAAAATGATAATGAGTGAATGCTCCTGACACATAGTATACGTCCATCAAATACTTTTACTTCAAACTCGGTAAATTCCAGCCTCAGCCCAATCAGAAGTACCAGTACTTACATAGAAACCTATACAAAGTAGACAGAAAGAAATTGTAACTGCAAAGAAATACGTCAGATGGATTTAGAGGCTTTTGCATCTGAACTCTTCATATGAAAACTTGTGTGACTGTATTTTAATCGTAACTGCGTGAGAACTGTATGAAAAATAACACCAGAACGAAAGCCAGCACCTTGTGTATTATAATCAGGAAGTTGCTCAATGAACTCTAGCCACAGAGATGTGTGAGACGTTGCATTGCTGTGGCCTCTGAAAGCTCAGAGTTCTGTAAGAAGGACCAATGGTGTCTCAATTGTCTTGAAGATACAAAGGTTTAAACCAAGGGTTCTCAACCCTGTTCCTGGAGATCTACCTTCCTGCAAAGTTCAGCTCCAACCCTGATCAAACACACTTGAACCAACTAATTAGGATCTAATGGAGTACTTGATAATTATAGACAGGTGTGTTTGATCAAGGTTGGAACTAAACTCTCCAGGAAGGTAGATCTCCAGGAACAGGGTTGGCAACCCTGGTGTAAACCCTACAGTCTATTGTTTGCCCTTTATCAATGCACTTACCCACTAGGGTGACCACCTGTCCCGCTTTACGCTGTACCGCACAGCATTTTCACCCCTTGTCCCACATGTCGCATATTGAGAAAATGTCCCACATTTACATCAGCCTGTTGGTTTTTAATTATCATGTTAAGAAAATGTCCATTCTTTTGCCTTTTTTAGAAACTTTTTATTTATTCTTTTTGCAGCTTAGTTTCCGCGCAAAGGATTTGCGGCCCTAATCAAGTGATCCAGCACTACCAACGGAAATGGTCGAGCGCACACGGAAAAACACGATATTCTCTTTTCGCTTGCATGTGCACGCTCAGAAACATGATTTGGTGCATATGACAACAGATGTATAATCAGTATTTACATAGCATAACAGTAGAAAATGTATCTATCTCACACGTGTCCCGCATTGTCCTGCAAAATCACATCTATGTCCCGCAACAGATCTATTGCCAGGTGGTCACCCTATTACCCACAGATGCAGAACAAACTTCACACACTGACCTCAGATCAGTATCTTCTACTGTTCACATTAACTTCTACAAAAACTCTTCTCTGAAGTCTCATACATTTATCTTCATCTCTCATACATTTAACATCACCACAACACATACTAATTATTATGCATGTTAATTTGTATGAACCAACAGGATGTCACATGATCTTGTACATACTTTGGCCTCACCTACTAAAATTAGAGTCTCAAAAGCAGAGAACCGCAGAGTAGAAACACACAGACAGCATCCACAACCTACATTACTTTGGACAAGCCTATGAAATGTCTCAGCCTGTTTATGCCAATATAATCAATAATGGAACACAGGATAAGGACAGACGCAACAAGAGACAACAAACACTTCAACACACAGGTACAAATCCAAACACACATTCAGTACTGTCTGTAGAAGTTAAAAAACTTTTTTTTTTTTATGTCTGTCAGATTCAGGAAGTGATTCAGTGAAGATCCGAAACTACAGAGCAGCTGTAGTGTGTTTGGTGCTACTGTGTGTTCTTCTGCTGACTGCAGTCATAGTGTGTTGTGTCCACATCTATACAAACGGCACAGAAGAGAGAGATGAGCTAATAATAAAGAACAGAAATATGTCGTGCAAAGTAGACCAGCAAATAAATCAACTTGCATGTATTTGTACAGAGGGTAAGTTTCTTCATTCTATGTGTCTATGTATTCTATAATCTACAAGTAAACTATGTGTTGAAAGTTACAGGCAGGTGAGAGTAAATGGGATACTTGGCCTTGTTGTTTACAGAGGAATGGATTTACTATCAATTCAGTTGTTTCTACATGTCCAATGAGAAGAAGAACTGGAGTGAGAGCAGACAAGACTGTTTAGAGAGAGGAGCAGATCTGATCATCATAAACAACAGAGAGGAACATGTGAGTGAGAGATACTGTGTGTGTTTGTGGTGTTTAGATGCTAAGTGAGAGATGGTCAGATGTAACGTGTACATTGTCATTTTATGATATAAACTTTTAATTGTTTCATCTGTTAAGGATTTTATTAAGAACATTACTGACAAAAGAGAATTCTGGATTGGTGTGACTGACACTGTTGAAGAGGGCACATGGAAATGGGTTGATGGCAGCACACTGACCTCTGGGTGAGAAATCACAGAATTTAACTGATTATGATGTAAAAATGTTCTCACAGTCAGTATCATATCACACAGAAAGCAGCACTGAACATCTAATGCTGATCTGTTATTGCAGGTTCTGGGCGCCCAATGGAAAATATTCAGAGCCAAATGGAGGAAGTAGAGAGAACTGTGCTGTGACTTATTTAACAAAACACCCTGAATTAATAGGGTGGCTTGATGTTGAATGTGATCATGCTTATCAGTGGATCTGTGAGAAGAGTATTTTACCTCTCAAACGGCCCTAGGAACGATCCTTTTTTTTTTTTTTTTTTTTTAACAGTTTAACAGTGCAACTTTCATAATTAATACACTTTCCTAATTAATTGTTTGGTATGATGTTCAAATTTTTATTAAGATTTTAAATTAGCTTTATTTTTTATTCCTGTTTTTATTTTAATTTTGACTCAAGTTATAGTACTTTTGTAGTGTGTTTTTATTTGAATACTTTAGCATAAACTAAACAAAAATGAGATTGATGATAGATGATATTGCCTTGTTGCTCTAGCTGATTTTAATATTTATTTCAAGTAATGTTTTATTTATTTATATTTATATTTATTTATTTTTCATAGTGTTTTTAAACCTTTAATTTCAATTTGTGTACCTGAAATTAGTTGTATGCTATTGCTAATTGATTTGTTTTTTCCTATTTTATTACTGATTGTTTACTTGTCTTTAAGTATTTCATGTCTGAATTTTATATTAGTTTTCTGCTGTGTATTTTGTACTGTAGGTGAAACCATAGACAACAGCTCCACTTGTAGGTCTAGTGTTCTGTACGCCAGTGATTTTTGCTCATGTTATTTTGCTGCAACAGAACACTTGTAAAAAGACAGAATAAATATGTTTGACATCTAAATGTTTGACTTCTTTCAAAACTACAAATTGATACGAATCAGAATTGGAATCGATAAAATTCAAACGATACCCAACCTCACCAAGACCATTAATTATATAAGTACTACTGTTGTTGTGTCACGGAATGAGGTTTTTAGGTTAGAATGTGGTTGTTTAGACTTCAGATACGCAGTTTGCTTATAAAGATGGCGCCTATTTGAAAGTTTGCTGAATTGCTTAACTTTTATAATGAAAGTGAATCATTTATTGACATGATTCTTTAGATAATGCTCGTTCATTCATTCATCTTCTGGTGCAACTTTCATGGGTTTCTTTAGCTGTTGAGTGTACATTGGTTATACACTCTTAAAAATAAGGGTGCTTCACAATGCCATAGAAGTACTTTTTTTGTTTAAATGGTTCCATAAAGAAACTTTAACATCTGAAGAACCTTTCTGTTTCACAAAAGGATATTTGTGACAAAACAAGGTTCTTCAGATTATAAAAAGGTAAGAAAAAGATGGTTCTTTAAAGACCAAAAATGGTTCTTATATGGCATCTCCGTGAAGAACCTTTTAAAGCACCTTTATTTTTAAGAGTGTACAATAGTCAGATGAGAAGAACACACAAACACAATACAGTTGTAAAGTGAGACAAATAGTTTTTTACTATAATTATACAGTTTACAGTTTTACTAAAAAATAACTCATCGCTTTTATAGAAGTTTCTAGAGTTACTTTATAGGTGGTTTAAAAGTGTCTGGTGTCACATTTTTGTTTCCACACACTGACCACCACTTTGTTTCCTACTAGTGTTAAAAAACAAAACAAAACAAAACAAAAAAAAAGAGCACTGACTACTTAAACACATGTACAAAGGAACAAGGAACTAAATGGTTTAACATTAGATGGTTAAAGAGTAAAAATTTCATTAAATAATAATTTCTGTATATTGGAAACTAGTGCATATATTTTTCTATATACTGCAATATATGCATGGACCACATATGGTCCATATATATATACATATATATATATATATATATATATATATATATATATATAATAACTATATAGCCTTGAAGACAAAACTGCACTACATTTTTACATGTATTACATACTTATTAAAACACCAGTTAAAATATATATTCATTAATGTGTGATGGTAGATAAGAAAAAAATGTTTACTACTGTGTGAAAACTAGGGTTGGGTATCGAAAATCGATTCCGATTTCAGAATCGGACACTTCTTGTAAAATTAAAATTCAGATTCCTATATCCGGTTCTTTTTTTTTTTTTTTCCTATCTATGAGGACCCGACCTAGCGATCTGCCAGGACCTTGCTCGCTAATGTAAGCGCATAGCGCTCCAAAGTATGGCTACACTTGCGGTCAGAAGTCGAAAAAGCAAAGTAGCCTATAATATTTGTGATAAGATAAACATGTTGCAATAGATGTGTCACCACCAATATGACAAAGCATGTTAATTTAACAGATCATTAAAGACCACAAACACAATTCAAATACCAACGTGATTCTGTTCCTAAATTACAATGATTCATCTGATTCCTCAACCTTTCTTCCGTGCAGTGTACGACCAGCGTGATTTAAACATTCAAATCTGCGTTCATGTCGCTGACCTAAAGAGAGCCACTCCCAGCAAACACAAAACGTTTTTACAAGTTTTCACAACGTTGTATTTTGGTTGCAATTAGGTAATGTTGTAGTACAACGTTTTAAAAACGTTTTAAAAACGTTTTTTTTAAATAAAAAAATATGTAACCAAAATAAAACGTTTTAGAAACGTAAAAATACCAACCTGGAACGTTTTTTTTAAGTAGTCAAAAAACGTAAATATCACGTTCGTCTACTACGAAAATGAAACCAGACCAAACTACAACTTTCGGGGGACGTTTTATTTAGGTGTTAAAATAACGTAATATGCACGTTGGAATAAAACGTTTTAAAAACGTCATGAAAGTACCCAAAATACAACCTTACAAAAACTACGTTCTTAAAAGTACTTGAAAAAGGTATTTAAAATGATTTAAAAGTAATAGGTGAATCCTTACTTTCAGTTGTATTTGCTCGTTTAATAATATCACGTTCGTCTACTACTAAAATGAAACCAGACCAAACTACAACTTTCAGGGGACGTTTTATTCAGGTGTTAAAATAACGTAATATGCACGTTGGAATAAGACGTTTTAAAAACGTCATAAAAAGTACCCAAAATACAACCTTGCAAAACTGTTCTGTTTGTGTAAAAATATCAGTAAAATAAGTGATATTTTAACATTAACTCGATTCAGTGACTGAGTAACAGATAGCCTCAGCGATATCAAAAGGACTTAAAAGTAATATGTGAATCCTTACTTTTAGTTGTCTTTGCTCATTTAATAATACCGTATATTCATATATCACGAGCTAACAGCTCAGTGTGTAAACCAGTCTGTGGAAAGGTGGGAGAGAGGTATTAACAGATGAACAGAAATGATTGGTTGGTTAAAAAATATTTATTTATTTTTTACAAACGTCATGACAGTATGCAACCGTGCCAAAACTCCCATTGTACGTGATGTTTGTTTTTCGATGTGTTTTGCTATAGATAGATTACTTTTATTCTACACTTTGTTTACAATTTCTGGTATGTTTTTCGTTAGGTAGTTAAATTAGTAAATAAATAGAATTTCTAAAGCTATTATTATATTATATTATATATTATAACCTGTTATAAACTGACTTCAAAAATAGTTTTATATTCTCTGCTAATATGCTTTTATATTCTCATTCCACTTACAGTTTGATTACCTACATTAGGCCTACACTATCCACTTACACAATACGTTATCAAGTTTCAGGACATTTTATCTGTCATTCTGACATCTGTACGCTGTACGTCATGTATGTATTTATGTAAACGCTACATTTTAAATGGGCGCGCGCTTTGAACGTTCGAGTTGTATTTAAACTGGAGCGGAGAGAGAGTTACCATGGAAACGGTGAAGCAGCTTAACTGACAAGCGGCGAGTCTCCATCTGTCACACTGCTTTACGGTAAGTTTTGTCCCTAATAAGACAAAAATAATACATACAACGGTTCCTAACACTTTCTTACATGTAATAGACACGTTTCTGTTGAATATGTACTTAGAGTAATATGTACCTATAGAAATGGTTTAGTGTCTTCGGAAAAGTCCGTTAGCATCTCAACCGTTAGGCTAACTATAATATGTAGGCTAACTGTAGAGTTTAGCTCTTATTTCATAAAGTTTTCGCTTGTAGTCACATATTATGTGTAGATGTATGTGTATGTGTTTTTTTTTTATAGTTTTGTAAATATTGCTGGCAATTTGTCAGTGGATGAACGGAAGTAAACTATTTAACCTAAATGTATGGGCTGTACTGTTAATCGGTGACGTCACTTACATGGAGGTGAAAATTAGCTTAATTAATTTTAAACACGTTTTGATCACGCTAAAAAGATATTGATAAAAATTGTACTGTGATTTCAGGAGGGTCAGTAAGTTATGTATTATGTAAGAAGGATTTGACTTCCAAACAAACTGTAATGTGATACTGTATGAGGACTATTTTCTGCATTTCACCTATTTCACATATTCCAGTTTGTTTATTTCTAATCATGCTGACCTTGTATATTACATTTTGTTGGCTCTGTGACAAATTGTTTCTAATGTTTCTAACATTAGATTCTTCCATGCTGATGACAGTACTGCAGTAGAGTTGGAGCAGACCTCCTGTTGAACAGCATCTCCAATGTGCTATGAACCATCTGACTAGAAAGTAAAACCTCAAACATACATTACCATTTTTTTACGTTTTTTTTTTTTAAAGTATATATCAATTAAATATACTTTTTTATCTTGTATGTCCTACAAGGCCATCTCCTTTAACTCATTAAGGACACTTGGTATACAGCAACCTACAGAGGGGCCCAACGTAATGAGAAAACAAGACGCAGATAATAATAACAACAACAACAACAACAAAAAGTACTGAGCACTGTGAATGTAAGAGACTCATTTTATATTTATAACAATCATTGTTGATGTTAAAATTGTATTTCAGGGCAGTTTGTGAAGACAGACAAACGAGATGCTGTGTCAACCTGGACAGAAGTCAGTTTCAGATCCACCTTCTACACCAGACTTCTCATATGGATTGCTGTCTACTAGCATATTATTTGTTCTCCTCAGAATTTAGTGCATGCAGACATTACTCAGGAACATGAACACAAATATTGCAAGAATAGGGAATGTGCCGTATTTCAGATATGAAGGTTAATTGCTCTTAAGCATTAAAAAAATTATTTTTACTGATTTTTTTTTTCCCAAAGCACCTATAAGCCAATTCACACTGGATCTCACGAGTCAGAGCTGAAAACCCCTGGTTTAGATAATTCACTTCTTTACAACCTTGTTTCTTTTTGGGGTTGTACTGAATTCTGTGACCCACCTAATTTTGTGAACCTAGGCACTGCATTGACCTAATCTGACCTACTACTAAACCTGACCCTCTAGTCCTACCATTTTTTTGCCATATTGATTACCATTTGTATAACCATAGTTAAAACTATGTTTTTGTAGCAAAACCATTTTTAATTTGTGGTTACCATAAAATATTTTAAATGTTTCTAAACTACCCTCGGCACTAGAGTCATATAATTTGGTGTGTCACAGAATTCAGCAACTGAATGAATCAGCACTAAAAGAATGGTTTTCTAACTAAGTCATTAAGACGGTCTCTTGCTGCCACCTAGTGGCATAATAATGTAACTTACAATTAAAGCACTGACTAATCGCTACCTAAATACATTTTTCAAAATCTCAGGTATTCCAGTATTATAAAATATTATAAATTGAACAACAATAGCCATTATAAACTGTATGTATTATATATTATTTGAACAAGTTCTAAATTGGATGCCATATAACTGTAATTTGTGCTAATAAATCTCTAACAATATAATAATTAGTTTTAGTGCAAACGAGTAATAAGATTGCAGTGTGATTATTATTATAACTGCAATAAAATAATTTGTAACTAGCTGAAATTGAATACATTTTACAAATGAAATGTTGCTTTTTTTCTGTTAAAATATGCATTGAAATTTCTTGGACTTTGTTGTCATATTCAACTTTGCCAGTCATTGCATAATTTTCATATGTTGTACTTTATTTGAAACCATTATACTTTATTGGTGTATATTCATGCATTTGTCTTGTTTATTGGCTTATTTATTTATTTTTGTGAACTACCCATATCACATTATTTTTTATATTTTGTGAATAAATACTACGAGTGATAATTTTTGTGTAGTATAAAGTATTAGGCCTACATATGTTTTCCAAGCCTTATAAAACCGACGAAGTCAGCAATGCTACAAGGTAAGGTGAAATGTAAATAACTGCTTTTAGGATCAATAGTCAGATTTAACACTGTAAAGAAAACATTTTGATGGCAGCGTGTAAAGTACCAGTTTAGACGTGGTAAGTATGTTATAAATACGTTTTTTCACAACGTTGCAAAAATGTTTTTACAACGTCTCCTTCCAACGTTTTAAAAACGTTATAAAAACGTTTTTGCAACGTTGTGAAAAAAACGTTTTTATAACGTTGTGTTTGCTGGGCTGTCATGTTTATGAATTAAACAGTTTCACAGTCTTTTCAACCACACAGTTCATTATTTCTGCATTACAAACATTCAAATAATCACAGAAGTACTGGGATAAAAGTTCATAGTCTGGATATAAACTCTGATATGTAGTGTAGAGATAAAAAAAGAGTAAATCATCCTTTTGAAAGTTAATTTGACATCCCGAATCATGTTAAAGATTTTTCAATTACGTTGCTATGCCAGTAGATGGCGAAAGGGAGCTGTTAATAATGTATTGGTCTTTGATCATTAATTCAAAAACACTGATTCATCCAGTAATAAACCAAGTAAATCTTGAGTGAATCACTGAATCATTTACTTATAAATTAGGCTTACATGTCATTTTGTTTAGTTTTTCTTTTTTGCTTTGTATTTTTTTTTCCCCTTCAGAATCGTAAGAGAACCACAACTTCCATTTAAAAACAACAACAACAACAACCGACTTATCCAGAATCACGCATTTTTATTTAGCAAACAGCTCTTAAGTGAATCTTGTTTTTATGTAGCCTGTTGATTTTTGTTCATGGTATTCAGCTGCAACTAAATGTTTAGAAAAATAAGAAACAGAATAAATATGCTTGATATCGTCTTTTATTCACTTTGGAATCAAAAATGGGAATCGGAATTGATAATATTCTAACGATTCCCAACCCTAGTGAAAACTGTATGAGAAATAACACTTCAACAAAAGTTCATTTGGCACGTTGTCTGTCATAATCAGGAAGTTAGTCAATATTGCCACAGAGATGTGTGAGACATTACTGCTGTGGCCTCTGAAAGCTCATAGAGTTCAGTAAGAAGGACCAACGGTGTTTCACCCGTCCTGAATATACAAAGCTTTAAACCCTACAGTGTATTATTTGCTCTTTATCGATGAACTGAGCCACAGATGCAGAACAGACTTTACACACTGACCTCAGATCAGTTTCGTTCATTTACATGACTGAGCGAACAAAAACTCAGCCTGTTTATGGCAATATAAACACTGATGCAACACAGATTAGGACAGACGCAACAAGAGAAAACAAACTCAATACACAGGTACAAATACAAACACACTTTCAATATTGTTTATGGAAATTAAAATTTCTTTATGTCTGTCATCTTCAGGAAATGATTGTGTGAAGATCAGAAACTACAGAGCAGCTGTAGTGTGTTTGGTGCTGCTGTGTGTTCTTCTGCTGACTGCAGTTATAGTTTTCCTATGCGTTTGATTACACACAGACCAGTACACAGAAGCGACAAGGATCAGTCACGTCACATTAAAGAGTGCCAAAACGGTATTTACTGCGTGAATTTCCTAATGAAATTGACAGAATTTGAAATCATCATTTTGTTTCATATCAAAAATAACACAAAGCCTAGCCTCTTGTTATTTATTGGAAGGACGCACTATGTACAGTTCATTCATCAACTGAAAACAGCATAGACCAAAAGAGCGATTGTTATTTAAGAATCGATATTGGCTCATTAAAATCAGAATCTATTAAAATCGAGAAATCGATTTATTGTTTTGTTTTGTTTACCCAGCCCTGGGGTATTTTGTTGTTTTTAAACACTGCGCTCTCGTCCTGTAGGTTCATGATAAAAAAATGAAAATGTGAACAAAAATTAAAGCAATTAAATGTGTTATTCTAAAAATATGTCAATTTAAAAATACGGTTAATAATAGATTATGAGGAATTTTTACGAACCTGTCTGTCATAATGACGGACAATGTTAAAATCTAGCGCAACCTCTGGTCCAGATCTATACAAACAACACAAACTACACACAATAGACACACCAGCTACTAACTGCGATCAAAAACCTCACAGAAGAGAGAAGAACGGACATGTGTCACACAAGGGAGATCAGCTAATAAATCAACTTCCGCTTTTTTGTACAGAGGGTAAGTTTCTTCATTCTAGTTATTCTAATCTTTGAGTAAACTATCTGCTAGAAGTTACAGGGAGGTGAGAGTAAATGGGAATACAGAGCTAATACGTAACCTCAGGGGCGCAGGTGGGATTTTTTAACTGGGTGGGACCAAATTATTTCAACTATTTTTTTTTTGCGTAATTTGGGCTTTAACTAATGCTCAAGTAGTTACTTTGCATAATTTGGGCTAATGGTTTGCACTAAAAAGCCATTGGAGGATTCTTATTTGAAATCATGGATAAAAAAACAATGAACAAAGGTAAACAAAGGCCTGCCTGACCAACACTAGCAATGCATGATCAGACTGTCATTTGTCTAGTTTGCCAACCACCCACCAAAACTTCATGCATTCTGCAAAATATATTTTATTTAGCTAAAATTTAACATGGTCGCATTTGTGCGAGTGCATGGTCTGTGCTGCTCCAAAGCGTCTGCTCTATCCACCTTATTTTTCAATGAGGAAGTAAGCTGTTTTCTGGTAATGTGTTAGACGTCCGGTTCATAATCCGCCATAGGGAAATTACGAGAAGAATATCGAAGTGCAGTAAACGGTAAAACAGTTTGCACTACAAACCAGTGTGTTCATAATTGAGATAATACATTAAAATAATATGGTAAGACACACCAGTTTGCAATATCAAGCAGCAAAACGAGCTTTTTGTGCAGCTTAAAATAGCTGGCAGTGGATGAGACTGGAAGCCAGACACAAAAAAATTACAAATGGTTGCACCCACTCTTATGGGAAGAATAAGGTGGATAAAGTGCGCGTTGCAGCAGGAGTCAGAATTCACTGATTCAGGCGATCATTTGTATGTGTAGCCTGGTTTATACCACTAGCCGCGTCAGCATGAGCGCGAAGGTGAGCGCAGCTTGCGGCAAAAATTATGTGAATATTGAGGAAACGATGTCGGTCATGTCCCCCCGTCCCTAGTGCCATCTGCGCGCCTGCGTAACCTTGATGTTTACAGATGAATGGATTTACTATCAATTCAGTTTTTACTACACGTCCAATGAGACAAATAACGGCAAAGAAACAAGGAGCTGCTAATCTTCCATAGACTTACATTAGAAAGAGCAAAAGCTTGTCTGAGAAAATGGCAGATGTCATCACTAAAACAGTTTAAGGCGAGCCTGAACAAAAGGGTTTAGAGGCATAATACTGCAATTTCCATTTGTCCTTTCACAGGAAAAAAGTAAGTCACTTGCAATGGAAGTGAATGGAGCAAATTCATAAACTTTAAAATACTCACTGTATCAGTAGCATATCAGTATCATTTGTAAAAATACTTGGTTTTAAAAGCAAGTGAGCAATAAGCAATAATTTTGCTTTCTAATTTGAATTTGTAGCTGTTTATGTTGCTCCAAACTTCTAGCAACAGGAGTAATAAAGTGCTAAAGTGAGCAACACCAACTCACATGATCCCATTTTTACACTTTATTGACAAGACTATTACTTTTTTGACTTAGTCACTATGCAAACGAAATGGTATAAACAGGCTAGACTTCACACCTGACATACTTTCTCACAATTAAGACTCATCTACTAAAAGTAAAGTCTCACAAACGGAGCAGAAACAGCATCTATTATTTATCGACTGGTTCACGGTTACTGAAAATGTAATAAAGTATTTATTTAAACACTGATGAAATGTGGGAAATGGAGCCTACTGGACTAAGCATTGTTGTTGTTTTTTTGTTTTTTTTTTTTTTTTTTTGTAAATGTTTTGCAATGAAAGTTGTTAGTAATGTGTTTTGGAGAAACCTGATTCCTCATCTCACTTTTTCTCTGATATAAGGAAGAACAGCACAACAACTCATCTGTCATAATCAGGAAGTCATCAGGTCATGAAGTAATGCCACAGTTCTTCAGAACAGAAGCAGTGCGTGGTGAGACGCTACTAACTCAAAGTTCAGTAAAATGATCCAACAGTGTCTCTTCTGTCACATCTGTCCTAAAGACACAAAAAGTTCTAGATCTTGCAATCCATGCTGTCAGTTGCTCTGTTCCTGGAGTATATGTATTGTGTTGCTTTGACTAAAAGGTATTTAGAAAGGTATCAGAAAGACCAGAGAAACCACAGGCCATAAACATGATCCCCCTCCCCCCCCTCTGTTACTGGCAAAGCAAATCTGGGTTTTGATTACCTCAGCTTGTTACTAACGTCACAAGTTCTTAAAGTGATTTTTATATTCAGACGCCTGTCTAGCTGACTTGTCCATATGCAACTGTTATTGCAACACACAAACTAAAATGTTGGAACTTTTTCTCAAAAGCACACAACTATCAAGCCTGCAAGGGAAAGACAAATATCAACTTACCACTTCCAAGGTAGCAATACTAACTATTCTCGTTAAAGGGCTAGTTCACTTTAAGTATAAAAATGTCCTGATAATTTACTCACCACCATGTCATCCAAGATTCATGTCCTGTCAAGTTCATGTCTTTCTTTTTTAAGTCTTAAGTTATTGAGGAAAACATTCTAGGATGTTTTTTAATATACTGGACTTCAATAGTGGCCAAATTGCAGTTTCAATGCGCCTACACGATCCCAGCCGAGGAATAAGGGTCTCATCTAGCGAAACGATCGGTCATTAAAAATATATATAGATATATACAAATTTAAATAGTTTTTAACCACAAATGCTCGTCTTGCATGAGCGGCTATGGCTTCATGCATTAAGTTATCACATTTGAAAGGCCACGCATGGTTAGTTCTTAGTTTGTGTACTTCGGTTCAAAAAGGTGGGGTAGGGCGAAAAACTCCATCTCATTTTCTCCTACAACTTCAAAACTGTTGTTTTACCTCTTTTTGTAAAGGACGTTTGGCTTTTTTTGCATGTTTGCTTTGTAAACACAGGGTTGGTACTTCTGCCTACGTAATGCGTGAGGTAAAGCTAGAGTAAGACGAGCATTTGTGGTTAAAAAGTATATAAATGTGTATTTTTTTTTTTTAGAAAATGACCAATCGTTTCGCTAGATAAGACCCTTACTCCTCGACTGGGATTGAAACTACAATTTGGACCTTCAACCCCTCAATCCCCATTGAAGTCCACTATATTGTGAAAAATCCTGGAATGTTTTCCTCAAAAACCTTAATTTCTTTTTTGCCTGAACAAAGAAAGACATGAACATCTTAGATGACATAAGGGCGAGTAAATTATCAGGAATTTTTTTTTTTATTCTGGAAGTGAACTAATCCTGTAAGTTAGTAGTACTGTTTACAGTATGTACTCCAACAGAGTGTAGCTCAATTTAAAAAAAAAAAAAAAAAAGATTTTTTTCTGTCAGTCTGTAATTTTACAAACGGTGAGAGTAATTCTCTCTCTCTCTCTCTCTCTCTCTCTCTCTCTTAAAGGGATAGTTCACCCAAAAATGAAAATACTGTCAGTGGCTACCAGCGACTATTTACTTGCTTACACTTTTCAAAATATTATCTTTTATTTTCAACAGAAGAACCAAAATTTTGTCACATCACAGGACAGGACAGACTAAAATGTGTCTAATGCTATAAGAAGGAGGCCACAGCATTAGACACTTTTTGACAATTCTGAATTCCATTCATCTAAATAGTCAGATGAAAAAAAAAAAAAAAAATCAGTGCCTGAACAAGATATCACATGACAACAGTGGTGACTTATACAAGTAAAAGTCAAAAAGCAGAAGTGCACAGTGGTCCAGTCCACTTGAAGGAACAACTTTCAATAATCTCACACTCAACCTCGAGCAGACTGAATATGTCATATTATGGCAATATCGACACTTTTGGGAAACGTGGGATGGAAATAGAATATGAAGAGATGGTTAACAGTAGTGACATTCAGACAGAAAGCGAGTACTCGGGCAACGAGAGACACCGAACACCTACACACAAAGGTACTGAGACTCATTTCATTATAACAACAACCAGCAGTTTAGGTCTAAACAAATTTGCACAGGAAACAAAATTGATAACATGAAATCTGTCATGTGAGCCCTGTCATTTATTATGAATCCTTTAGGGGTAAATTTTGGGTAATGACAAGATAAATGCAAACGCATGGGGCTTGGGAACAATTGTATTTGAATTCAGGCCATTTTTTAGTCATAAGAGACATTTATCTTCATATCTGTCATCTTCATTTCAGTGGGGATCAGAAACTACAGAGCAGCTGTAGTGTGTTTGGTGCTGCTGTGTGTTCTTCTGCTGACTGCAGTCATAGCGCTGTGTGTCCACATCCATACAATAAGAACAAACTGCACACAAGAGAGAGATGAGGTAATAACAGAAAAAGAAAACCTGTCAAAGGAGAGAGACCAGCTTCCAGATGTGGTCAAAGGTAGGTTTCTTCATTCCAGTAGTTTGGTGATTGTGTGTAGAGGTCTTGATGGGTCCACTTAGACCTGAAAACTAGAATAGTTCATTCTGTTCTGTTCTTTCTGATGAAGAAACAAACTCATCTACATCTTAGATGGCCTGATGGTTAGTAAACTTTCAGTCATTTTTAATTTTTGGGTGAACCATTCCTTTAACAGATCAGTGCTCTGGCAATCCTAAATGGATAACACACAAGCACAGTTCCTACTACATTTCCTCTGAGTGGAAGAACTGGACTGAAAGCAGACAAGACTGTTTGCAGAGAGGAGCAGATCTGATCATCGTAAATGACAAAGAGGAACAAGTGAGTGAAGACTGTGTTTAAATCAGTTCTGAAAACTGCTTCTAAATGTATCCGTATTCTAAATGTATAATATTTCATTCCAGGACTTTATTACAGCGGTTACTAGTGCAAACATTGTGTGGATTGGTCTGAATGAGCTTCATAAAGAGGGGATCTGGAAGTGGGTTGATGGCAGCCCACTGACCACTGCGTGAGCATCTTGTTTTTGATTCTTAGTCATACTGTGTATACGAAAAGTACAGATAATTTAAACCATAACTTCTTCACAAGCAGGTTAAGTTTAATGCACTAACTTCTATTGTAAACATATTTAGTCACTTGAAACACATATATGACACATAAACATTGGATGTTGTAATGATCTGTTGCAGGTTCTGGAGGCACGGTGAGCCCAATAACAAAGTTGGAGATGAGGATTGTACTGTATCTCACTTTCACTGGGCTGATTATCCATGTGATTTCACCTTTGTATGGATTTGTGAGAAGGATTTAGAGGTTTAACAAAGCTGTTACATCAAATCTGTACATCCAAAGTAATGCAGTAACCTAATAGCTTTGCTGTAATGTGCAAAACAGTAAGAAGAGACATTTTTAGGGGCCAAGCACCGAAGGTGGGATGACACCCATTGTATCCGTTGGCATTCTTCTTCTATGGCAACCCATAGAACCGCTTGCGTGAAAGTTGTGAAATTTGGCACACTGATAGAGTTCACATTAACAAAAAGATTAGCATTAGCAGAGTAGAAACACATTAGCAACATTAACATTAGCAAATTTCTAGTCTCTAACTCAAACTCTCTAGTGCCACCACTTGTCCGAACTTTCAATGTTTTAATGCAAATAACTTTTGAACCGTAAAATATAAAAGGAAATTTATATGGCTCATGCCGAGTCGAATGAACACCAAAATGTAAAAATCGTAAGGTTTAGTTTTTCCGCTCTTTTTAATTGTTTGAAAAACCAACTTTTTCAAACTCATCCTAGACGGTCTGTCTGATATTCACCAAAATTGGCTCAGATCATCTTGAGACCATGCTGGCAAAAAGTTATGGAATTCAAGTTGATTTGTCAAACCGTTCTCAAATAACAAGCAACCAAATTTGACGAAAAACACACAAAGATGGATGTGAGGCTATATCTCCACAACGGTTTGTTGTATTTAGACTAAACTTGGTGTGTGTTATAACAAGTATGACCTGAGGCTACCTGCAGTGTTTTGATGCAGTGCCACCTAGTGGTCAGGAGATATAAAAAATGGTTATTTTCACTTATACCTTGTGAACGGTTTGGCCAAAAATCACAAAACTGGTCTTTTTAGATTTAGTGGACCATGCCGAGTTGAACCACACCAAATTTTCCCAGCCATTTTGGGCGTCGGCTATTTTGAATTTTGTCATAAAATGCTGTATTTTATGAACGCGTTGACGTATCTTTATGAAACCAGTTGGATGAAATTCCTGTCTTGATTTATGCTGAAAACATACTTTTTTAAACTCACCCTAGACCGCTTATCCGATTTTCACCAAAATTGAGTCAGATCATCTTCAGACTGTGCTGACAAAAAGTTATGGATTTTGTGTTGATAGATGAAACCATTGTTGCATAGCAACGCAACAAACTTGAACCATGATGCCAAAAGGACTTTGACATATTGACCCCAAATTTTGTGTGTCATTGTCTCCTCACACTGAACACACCACATCAATTTGATAACAGCGCCACCTATTGGTCAAGTGATAACCCAATAAATCTTATGGGTTTTTTTTTAATGATTTGTCACCCATTTAGACTAAAATCATCTTAAAATGGCTTCAATTACTTATTGCTTCAGGTCCGATGCTTGCTGCCTTGCTTGCCTAGTGCTTGGCCCCGTAATTGCTGCTTGTAGCTATATTTACTAATGCTATATTTTAATTGATACTGGATGCTCATTTTAATAATATTAATAGAAAAATGAGATGATTAAAAAACAAATAAATCAAAATTTGCACTCATTTATCAATGTAACCTCTCGTGTGTGATATTTCTCTAATTGACTGCGCATCCATGATGTGAATCTCCCATTCCAGCACAGCCTACAGATTTGGTGACAGTGGAGTCTATTTGAGTATAGTGCCTATTACTTATAGTATTGCTATGCTCAAGAAACCAGTTTGAGATGAGTCAATGGGAACTGTAGCCTCAGTTTCCTCTTTCTAGCTGACCGGAGTGGCACCTGATGTGATCTTTTTTTGAGAAGCTGTTTTATGTAGACAATGTCTGCATGCCCAAATGCTGAGCAGACAATCTGCTCAAGTTCAAACCACACACAGAAAACTTTAGTTTACTCTAGTTCTTCTACAGAGCTTTTTCCACTATAAAGAGGCTTTTGTGTAATGGAAAGAAAGTTTCCATAAATGCTAAAGGATCTTCGAGGAACTATCCATGCCAATAAACATTTTTTTCAATAACGCTGGTTCATTCAGGTTCATACCCTCATTTACTATTCCCTACTTTACTTTTCTAATATAGACCACTTGAAATAATGAAAGAAAGTGATTGAATGAATTCAGACATTGAGTGTGGTAGATGGGCTGCAGATGTCATCTTCTGGTAAGACACAGGAATTAATTCGAAAGGGCTCTCATAGGTTTCTGTAGCGGCTGGCTGTTGAGTGTACATTTGCTACTGCAGTGCATTATGCGATTGAATAAGTGAATTCTGTAATTTTAGACACTGCTACAAATGGCTGTCCACTCAAACTGTAGGGGCGACACAGTCATTGCATCATTTAGTCAATCAATGAATTCAAAAACACTTATTCACTCAAGTATGAAACGCCACTGCTGTGTGTTGCTCTGAGAAGCGGAACTGTTTATTCTGCTTTGGCTTTATATGGAACTTTTTTTTTGGTGGAGCAAAAATAGGCTGAAATGCAAGTTCCTCAATATTAACTTGATTATTGAACTGTTGTGTCTGCATCCAATGCTATCCTTGAACAACAGCAGTATAGCACCAGTAGGGTTTTTTGAACGTGGTGTAACTTACTTCATGTACCTTACATCATGTCTGATGTGTTCAGGAAGTGAATTCAGGAAGCTGCAGAGCAGCTACAATGTCTTTGCAGCTGTTGGATGCAGAGTTTACTGGCATGAGGGCAGGACAACCTGTCAATCCCATGAGATAAAAGCAATAGGAACCACAACCATCCAATCAATTCCCAATGAACCAAATCCTGTAATAAATTTGTTTTCTTGTTTGAGAAGCTATTTAGACATACGTCACAATAGGGAAGGAAAGACTATCGCAACTTCCATTTCATGTCAACCTTAGGATCTGATGTCACATGATTTTGTGACTACTTGAACACATCTACACAGGAACGAGGAACTAAATTGTTTAATATTTGAGAACTGTAGAGCAGAAATGTCTGATATTTACAACAATGTGATCAGGACTGAGTCTGTGGAAATGAGCTCAGACAGAGAGGAGATAATGGTGGATATCTATGAGAGTGCAGACTGTGTGAAAGATCTTGACTTCAGGACAGAGACAAACACACAGCAACCACTTCAGCACACAGGTAATCACATGCATTTCTTTGATTAAATGTCAGAGTTTGCACACGTTCAGTCATCTAACATCATGTCTGTGGTGTTCAGTAAGCGATTGTGTGAAATTCTGAAGCTCCATTTTTTTTATTATTATTTTTTTTTTTTCAAGATTTTTTGACAGTCTTGTTTGCCTTTTATCAGTGAAGCAAACATCAGATGAGGTTAGGTGCATTTGAGTGTCTGTTCAAATCAGGAGGAAAAAAAAAAAAAAAACCTACATAGAAAAAAAAATAGTGTGGTGTTTTCATGACTGTCTCATGGAGGACCTGGGACCTAACAGAAATGTTCATGAGGATGCTACTGCATCTTTGTGTTGGTTGAGAAACAAAAAACAGAAGAAAAAAAAAAAAAAAAAAAAAAACAGACCAGAAACAGTTTTCAGCCTCGAAATATCCAGTGGTCAATGCATATTGATGCAGCCACAAATCGTGTTTTCTAACACTTACATGTGTCTGATTTTGACGCCAGGGAAAATAAATAAAGCAAATTTGCCTGTGAACTCATTTTGTAAATACAAAATAGGTTGGTCTAAACCCCGGTGATCACTTATATAAATGTTATATATATATATCATCATATCGTCCAGCTAAAAAACGTAAATAGTTTTTGTCAGTGTTTATTTAAAAACATCCAGTTATGCAAAATTAAGTATGGTAAATATTTAGCTTATGACTTGTCAATACGATATACTACAATACAATATGTGGGACATGATTTTACTGCACAATTCAACATATTAACATGAAATGATAACTGCAAATCCGTGTTTCGCTGCCTGGAGACCATTTGTTTCTTTGAATTGCAGCAATTAATTTGCTTCTCTTTTCAGTAGCTTTCAGCAGTCTGTAAAAATATACCTCAGGTTTCTTGTCAGATCTCTTTGTACAGTCAATCGCAAAGCTCGTTCTGATTTTAGAGGTGTTTGTGTGTTCTATCGCAGCATTCGCGTTGAAACCAATGCTGCCACTCAGTCTTTTTGCCACTCAGTGGGCAGAACCGCAGTCACTCCAGCTGACGGTGACGTTCTCTATGGCAGGAGAACAGGAACACAAACAAAAGTCCATAACCATGACAGTAACATAGGAAATGGGATTTTAAGTTAGAGGAAGGACACAAAAGCACCATTAACCCTCTGCGCCTCTTCGGTCATTTTTGACTGAAAATTTTTTTAAATTTTAAAAATCGTAGCTTTATCGGAACGAGATGACACTTGGTGACTTTTGTTGCATTAGCTATGTGAACACACAAAAAAATCATGGACATGATTCGGATATGTTAAAGGGTCACAAAAAAAAAGTCACACTTGGCTCCTTCGTGGTCAAAAATGACCGACATAAGAAATGAATGGGAAATACAAAAAAATATGAAAACTCAAGAGAATCTTTTGGTGGTACCAACTACAAATCAGCTGCTGTGCAGAAAAAAAAGTGCACAGCAATCAAGGGTGACACTAAAATATCACGAGTGCAAAATAGACACCCACGCACACACACACACACGTGCACACACGCACGCACGTACACACACAGACACATGTAGAAATGAACTGATAAAAATGCAGCAGAGCAAATTTTGAGAATATGCGAAATAAAATGAATAGACTGAAAAATACAAAAGAGTCTCTCTCACAAACACACACACACACACACTCAGAAATTTACTGGTAAGACTGCAACAGAGCAAATTTTGAGAATATGTGAGATGGGGAAAGCAATTTTCTTGTATTTTAATGTTTGATTGTAATCATAATGCAACTCTGATATTTTTCTAACCAAAAATATCTAAACCTTGACAAAAAGTAGTATTTTAGAATGTCTAAATGTATATCTAAAAGCAAAACCTAATAAAATATGTAAAAAAAAAAACAAACAAAAAAAAAAAACAACAACAATGGTAATCCAAAAGCCTCTGTATATATGTATGATATGTATATAGGGAGATGTACAGGAGCTTTAAGCAAGTTTTTATTTTTTAATGACACCAAATGGCACAATTCTCACTTAAAAAAAAAAAAAAAAAAAGGATTTTAAAAGCGTTCACTCTGTTTTAATGTGAAATGTTGAATTTATTGAAAAATAATAAAAAGAATATTATATACATAAATATTCATTAATTCTAATAGGAAAAATAGCTCATCAAAACTGTAAAAGTATTGCATATTGTCATAAAATTCCCTTAAAATTCTACATAATAATCAAAAAATATTATTAAACAAAAATATTTTACAATGATTTTCCTGAAAAAAAACAAAAAGTTTCGGTCACTTTTGACCACGAAGGAGCCAAGTGTGACT
The DNA here is from genome assembly GCA_036247105.1 of Cirrhinus mrigala. Taxonomy (NCBI): domain Eukaryota; kingdom Metazoa; phylum Chordata; class Actinopteri; order Cypriniformes; family Cyprinidae; genus Cirrhinus; species Cirrhinus mrigala. The sequence goes on from CM070016.1 coordinate 13,048,408, forward strand.
CCTAAACGAAGAGGCCCAGAGGTTTAAAAGTATCATAAAATATGACAGCCTGACTTAGGGGTTTATTGCAAGCCATTTGCAGTGATACAATAACTTTGTGTGAAGAACAAACCGAAATTTAAGATGTTATTCATTGATAATCATCTCCAGTGAGCGGTTAACCGCTGCACCTGAATCATTGAGTCAATGAGTTGAACTCAGTACAAATCAGTACAGTTTGTGAACAAATCAATCAGAATCAGATTCATTAACTGAATCAACTGATTCACTGAAAATACAGCTGCTCCTCAAACAGAACTACTCTATGACTTAAGACCTTAGGGCCTTTTTTATGACACTTTAAGTTATTTTTAAATGGTTTTCATTTAATTTAATTGTTTAATTTTCTACTAAATTTGAGGTGCATTAATTGTCTAATTGTACATAGTTATTAAAAGACTACAAAGTTGCATTGCCAGCTACTGGCCTGGTATGCATAATACAGCATTATTAATGTGAGTGGCAATCATTTTGTAATCTGTAAGTGAAACTTTTCCATTTTTGTTCATCATAGTGTCAGGTGACACAATAGCGTCCTTTTCATTATGCAACATAATAGGTATTAACACACAGGATGTCACATGCTCTTGTATTATGACACACTTTACAACCCATTGGCCTCACCTACTAAAATCAGAGTCTCAAAAGCAGAGGAGTACAGAATAGAAACACAAAAAGACAGCTTTCACCTTTTACTTTGATTGAAGTCGTACAAACAGCCTGTTTATCCCAATAAAAATAATTGTGGAACATATGAAATGGACAGACACAAAGATAAACTAAACACCTCAACACACAGGTACAAACACAAACAAACTTTCATTGTATTGGGGTTAAAAAACATTAATCTTCATATTTGTCATCTCTAGGAAGTGATTCAGTGAAGAGCAGATGTTCCAGAACAGCTGTAGTGTGTTTGGTGCTGCTGTGTGTTCTTCTGCTGACTGCAGTCATAGTGCTGTGTGTCCACATCCATATAAACTACACAAACTACACACAAGAGAAAGATGGACTACTAGCCAACATCTCCATGCTCACAGAAGAAAGATCTAAGCTAATAATACAGAATGAAAATCTGACAAAAGAGGCAGACCAGCTAAAAAATCTATTGATTTGTAAAGACAGTAAGTTTCTTCATTCTATAGTTTGGTTGTGGTCTCAGTAATTTCTAGTGTACATTATATAGTATTTCAGTAAACTATCTGTTGGAAGTTAGAATTGGATGAGTGTACAGGTTTTCATGGGTCTAAAAGCCAGAGGTCCCAAGTGGGTTTTGGTCCAAAAGTTTGACGAGTGCCTTGTACACGGGTTGGGAGTTGGTTAATTCAAAATTGAATAAACCCGAAAAGACCCAGTTTCCTTATCCAGTTCGAAAGGCCTTTTTGTCATGAATGGTTTTCTTTGTGATTACAGTATGAAAATAAGTGTTACTTTATTGCTAATAAACTGAAGCCATGCTCTGTGTCACAAATATCCTTCCTTTTATTTCTAACAGGTGTTAAAAACAGAATAAATAGCTGAGCTAGTAAGAAGTTACTCAGTTCAGTTACACATATCCAGACCTGAGAAGACCTCTAGTTGAGATTAAATAGGAATAAAGTGCTAATAGTCAAATTTGTCGTTTACAGATACATGGATTTACAATCAATCCAGTTTTTACTACTTGTCCACTGAGAAGAAGAGCTGGACTGAAAGCAGACAAGACTGTCTGAAGAGAGGAGCAGATCTGATCATAATAAACAACAGAGAGGAACATGTGAGTGAGAGATACTGTGTGTGTTTGTGGTGTTTAGCTGCTAAGTCAGAGATAGTCAGATGTAATGTGTATATTGTTAGTTTATGCTTTAAATGTGCAATTGCTTCATCTGCTCAGGATTTTGTTATGCAAATTACCGATAAAAGAGAATTCTGGATTGGTCTGACTGACAGTGATGTGGAGGGCACATGGAAATGGGTTGATGGCAGCACACTGACCTCTGGGTGAGAAATCACTGAATTCAACTGATCATTATGCAAAAAATGATTCTCACAGTCAGTATCATATCACACAGAAAGCAGCGCTGAACATCTAATGCTGATCTGTTGTTGCAGCTTCTGGGCGAAGGGAGAGCCAAATGGAGAAAGAGATCAGAACTGTGCTGCGACTCATTTAAAAAAACACCCTGAATTAATAGGGTGGCTGGATGTTGATTGCAATGGTGCTAATCAATGGATCTGTGAGAAGAGTATATGGCCCTAGGAATATCAGCCCCAGAAAAAAAGCAACTTACTGTAAATACACAAGCAAACAAGGATCATTAATGACACATTAATGGCCCGACAAATGAGAGGGGGTCCAAACACTATTTCTAACCCCCTGTCACTAAGACAAAACTGAACAGGATCATTTTACAGTGGGCATAAACAGAGGGTCTCTAAAGTTTAAGTAATATTCTAGGTTTAGTGGCATAATACCGTAATTTCCACTTGTCCCTCCAAATTCATAAACGCTGAAAAACTTCAATACACAAATAAACACAAGCTTTAAAGCAGCTACATTGAGTTTGTTGTGTTCCTCTCATGCTACTATACGACTTCTAAGACAACCAAATGTTTGTTTTCTAAAGATTCTCTAACCTGATTTCCTCTTACACTGCTCTGTCAATGCTGATCTAGTATGAGGAAGACAATGCATGAAGCTCATTAGCACCATGTCTGTCATAATCAGGAAACTGGTCATGAACTAATGGCAGTGTCTCCTCTGTCACATCTGTCCTAAAGACACAAAAAGTTTCAAATTCTGGAGCACGTAATGAAGTGTTGTGTTTACGTCATCAAGGTGACCAGATACTTTTTTATTGGATCTGGGGGAAGAGCATTTTAAAATGAGTCAATACATTGAATACTGTCTTTAAGAGTGAATCATCAAATCATTTAGTCATATGATTCTTCCAAATACGCTGATTCATTCAGTCATCTTCTGGCCTGACACTCATTGGTTTCTCTAACTCAGCTAGCTGCTGAGTGTACAACAACTGTGCACTAGTTATTGCAGTGCATTATGGGATTGAATGAGTGCATTCAATAATGTCCACTATAGTTTCAGACACAACTACAAATAGCTCTTCCCTTAAATAGTGCACTATAGGGGGCACCACACTCATTGAATCATGTAGACAATTGGTTTTTTTAAACAGGTTTGTGTGTTGCCCTGAGAATCAGAACTCTTTATTCTCCTTTGGCGTTGTTACTAACTATTTACCTGTCCATCCAATTTCTAAACTGTATGTTCCTCAATATTAACTTCTTGTTTATTCACTGTAGCTGTTTAAACATCTCTAAAAGCATATTTTGATCATAGTGCTACTTAAAATACAATTACATGAGAATGTGTCTCCCAGCTGTGTATCTGTCATGTTGTCTGTGACTAGTAATAACGGTAAGACATACTGAGCATCATATCTAATGTGTTCAGGAAGTGACTTCAGGAAGCTGTAGAGCAGCTACGGCGTGTTTGCAGCTACCGTGTGTTCTAAACATTTAGCAAGTGAGAACAGCTTGGTCATTTGTAATGGTGGTGGCCTGTATCAGCATCCTTTAAATTCTTCAGTGTCTAGAAGTGTATACAGGACATTGACTTTTTAGATGCTTCTAAACTTAAGCTTCGCATGTGACATTTTTGTTTTCACACATTGCAGGTCTGTTTCCCTCCACTATTAATAGAAGACAAGCGTTGACTACTTAAACATATGTACAGGAACAAATGCTTTAACCCTTGTGCATCAATAATAAAAAAAGTTACACATTGGTCCTTAGTGGACAAAAATGTCCATGTCAAAAAACTGTCATAAAAATTTTAAGCTACAGAGTTAAGTTTGGTCTCATTTTAAAGAAGACCCATGGCAGATTATTGTTGAAGTAGAACAAGTTTAATAAGTGAAGAGGTTTAAGTTCTTGAAAATGCTTTTTTGAACAACATTTTATATAAAGTATATATTTTATGAAACATGTTGAACTCTAAACTTGCTAGAAAATCTTCCAAATTTCCAAATTTGAAGTTGATATCTCAAAAAATGAGCTTTCAGTAAGATTTTGTTTGGGCGCAGTACCAGATTTTACTCATTAGGTGCCAGCATTTGTGATTTGCAGTATTTTTCTCTCTTAAAGGAACACTCCACTTTTTTTGAAGATTTTCATTTTCCAACTCCCCTAGAGTTATACAGATGTGTTTTACCGTTTTTGAATCCATTCAGCCGATTGCAGGTCTGGCGGTAGCACTTTTAGCATAGGTTAGCATAAATCATTGAATCCGATTAGACCATTAGCATCTCACTATAAAATGACTAAAGAGTTTCGCTATTTTTCCTATTTAAAACTTGACTCTTCTGTAGTGGCATCATGTACTAAGACTGGCGGAAAATGAAAAGTTGCGATTGTGGCTAGGAACTATACTCTCATTCCGGCGTAATAATCAAGGAATTTTGCTGCCGTACCATGGGTGCAGCAGGCGTAATGATATTACGCAGCCATCCAACTCTGCCGGCTGCAACTCTGCATCTACACAAACTTAGTGCCGGTCACTTTCAGGCGCTGCGTAATATCAGTGTGCCTGCAGCACCCATGGTACGGCAGCAAAATTCCTTGATTATTACGCCGGAATGAGAGTATAGTTCCTAGCCATATCGGTCTATAAAATCACAACTTTTCATTTTCCACCAGTCTTAGTACACGATGCAACTACAGAAAAGTCCAATTTTAAACAGGAAAAATATCGAAACTCCTTAGTCATTTTATAGTGAGATGCTAATGGTCTAATCGGATTCAATGATTTATGCTAAGCTATGCTAAAAGTGCTACCACCAGACCCGGCGATCGGCTGAATGGATTCAAAAACGGTAAAACACATCTGTATAACTCTAGGGGAGTTGGAAAATGAGCCTATTTCAAAAAAAAAAAGTGGAGCGTTCCTTTAACTATTACAAGAACGCACACACACGCAATTTTTTTTTTTTTATGACACACATTCAGACCACACTCTGACATCCATACCAACACACCCACACAATTATAGTTACATTATTTATCCAATTGGCTCTATAATATGCAGAAACAGAAAACAGGAATAAAGCGAGTATTTGCTTTATAGGCCAAGCCTGAGCTTTATGAACAATATTTAATATAAAATATATATTTTATGAAATATGTTGAACTCTAAACCTGCTAGAAAATCAAAGCCATAAATCTAAACCAGTTGTGTTCCAAATTTGAGGTTGATATCTCCAAAAATGAGGTTTCAGGAAGATTTAGTTTGGGCACATCACCAAATTTTCACCATTAGATCCCAGCAAAACTCCACTGGTGCACACAGTAGTTGGATTTGTGATTTGCAGTAGAGTTTTTCTCTCTCAAATATTACAAGCTAGAGTTGTCAAAAGGTTCGGTACTTTCGGTACTGAAATTTTAAAAACGCCCATTTCCCGCTAACATTTGAGCGCTGTTGAGCCGATTTTTAAACATCGCTGATTGGCCATAGTGTTCACGCGCTCAACAGACATGACTGTGATTGGCTACAATGATAAGCGCTTCACGCTTCTCACCGAGCGCTCACACATAAGCACAACTGGAGCGTTTGAAAGCCGCGTCTGTCAGCGGATCCGTCTATATGCAGATGTATTAGGGATCCGCTGACACACGTGGCTTTCAAACGCTCCCGTTGTGCTAATTTTGTATCATTGTAGCCAATCACAGTCATGTCTGTTGACCGCGTGAACACTATGGCCAATCAGCGATGCCTAAAAATCGGCTCAACAGCGCTCAAATGTGAGTGGGAAATGGACGTTTTTAAAATTTCAGTACCGAAAGTACCGAACCCGGTACCTTTTGACAACCCTATTACAAGCACACACAATTTTTTATGACACGCATTCAGACCACACTCTGACATCCATACCAACACGCCCACACAATTATAGCTGCATTTTTTATCCAACTGGCTCTATAATATGCAGAAGCTGAAAACAGGTCGGCGCCAATAGCCTTGTGGGCAGTGAACCGACATATGGTGCAGCTGCACCTCGGGTGTCCCGAGATCGAATCCCGCCCCGTGGACCTTTCCTGATCTCACCCCCCTTTTCTCTCTCCCACTTACTTCCTGTCTCATCTCCACTGACCTGTCAGTGAAAAATGGAAAAAGGCCAAAAAAAAAAACAAACAGAAAAAACAGAAATAAAGCGAGTATTTATCTAAAAAAATGGTACCATCTGGTAAAAAAAAATTGTAAAAAATTTAATTTTGAAGCCTTTCCAACAGAATGAAAGCCTGTTAACAAAAATTGCATCATTTTAATGTTAAATGGCACTGTAATTAAAAATAGCAGTTTTAATGAGTTTCAAAGGGGACATTTTTGTCCTTGAGGTCTGGAGAGGAACAATTTTTTGTACCTAGTGCAAAATAGATTTATTAAAGGAAATGGGGGTAAAATAGTAAAATTCCAATAAAAATACACACCTATGCCAAAAATTATGCAGCTGGCAATAACACAGGCATAATGAACAACAAAAACAAAACTGAAATGGACAAAAATGCCCAAAAGGTTGCACAAGGGTTAATATTAGATGGTGAAAGAGCAAAAATGTTTGATGATATTCATGACAATGTCATCGGGATAAAGATAAAGAGTGGAGATGACAGTGGAGATCTATGAAAGTGCCGATCATTTGAGAGATCATGACATTAGGACAGAGACAAACACACACAAACCACTTCAGCAAACAGGTAATCACATTCATTTCCTGGACTGAATGTTCCAGTTTGCACGTTCAGTCATTTGACATGACGTAGTGTGGTGTTCAGGAAGTGACTGTGTGAAGTGTTGTGAAAATGTTTTAAATGTTTACTGAAAACAATTTTTGGACAACTGGTTGATACCTTGTTAACATCAAGGGAATTTAATGCATTGAGTGTTTTATACATATATCACTATATACATTTTCCTCACAACAGTGTACGAAATATATGAGAAAGAACACCAGAACGAAAGCTCATTTAGCACCATGTCTGTCATAATCAGGAAGCTGGTCATGAATTAATGCCACACAGACGGGTGAGACGTTGTACTGCTGTGGCTTCTGAAAGCTCATAGAGTTCTGTAAGAACCATGTCTCATTTGTCCTGAAAATATATCCATTATTTGTCCTATTATCAATGAACTGAGCCACAGATGCAGAATAGACTCCTGTAAATAAATGAACTTTTTTTTGAAGCTTTCAAAACATGAAAAAATGGATATTTTAAACTTGAAGAGGACACAAAGCACACATCATAAAATATGACCATAACAGTCATACAATAGTTTTGTGTGAATAACAATCCAAAATTGAAGTTGGTATTCATTAATAATCTTTCCAGTGAACTGTTAAACAATCCAACTGAATCACTGAATCACTGAGTTGAACTCAAGAACCGATTTGTGAGCGAATCTTTTAAATCAACTGGTTCACTGAAATCTGTTCCATCTACCAAACTTGAGGTGCATTGCTCATTTTCATCACTGTACTTTATGAACGTGATCACGTGATTTGGAACTTTACACATTGACCTCAGACTCCTAAACCTGCATCTAAAACAAGCATAGAGGATAGTATAAACAAACATGCAGTGAAATAATACAGATAATGTGCAATATTAAATAGGAATTTCTGATCAATCTTAAGATTAAGTCAGGTGATGTTTTTTGCCATGTGCTAATGTTAATTATATGGTATGAACCAACAGGATGTCACATGATCTTGTACTTTGACATACCTTGTCCCACATTGGCCTCACCGACTAAAATTAAACTCTCAAAACCAGAGAACCGCCGAGTAGAAACTCACAGAGGCAGCTTCCACAACCTGTATTACCTTAGGTCAAGTCTATGAAGATGTCTGAGCCTGTTTATGCCAATATAATCATTAAAGGAACACAGGATAAGAACAGACGCAACAAGCGACAAACACCACCTCAACAAACAGGTACAAATACAAACACACATTCAGTATTGTCTGTAGAAATTAAGAAACATATTTGTTATTTCATATTTGTCTTCAGGAACTGATTCAGTGAAGATCAGAAACTACAGAGCAGCTGTAGTGTGTTTGGTGCTGCTGTGTGTTCTTCTGATGACTGCAGTCATAGTGCTGTGTGTCCACATCCATACAAACAACACAAACTACACACAAGAGAGGAATGAGCAACTAACGAAGATCACCAACCTCACAGAAGACAGAGATGAGCTACTAACCAAGATCACCAACCTCACAGAAAACAGAGATGAGCTACTAACCAAGATCACCAACCTCACAGAAAACAGAGATGAGCTACTAACCAAGATCACCAACCTCTCAAAAGACAGAGATGAGATACAAACCAAGATTAAAAAGCTCACAGAAAACAGAGATAAGCTACTAACCAAAAATGAGGAATTCAGAGAAGAAAGACGCATACTAACAACAAAGAACGAAAATCTGTTGAACGAGAGAGACCTGCTAATAAATCAACGTTCAATCCTTTGTAAACATGGTAAGTTTCTTTATTCTGTGTACGTTGGGTTGCAGTAACCTGCAGTTTACGCTATATATTCTTTGAGTAAACTAGTGCCGCAACAAACTATCAATGATTAACATTCTAATTATTATTAGACTGATTAATCAACTAATTCAGCTTTTGCAATTCATTAAAATATGTTTTACATATTTACGCAAATACATCTGCTCTGAAGTAGAAAATTAGGTTGTAATTCTAACTGAAATCAACAATTATGCTGTTTTTTTCATGTTTAATGCTGTACTGCTTGCTTTAGAATCTTAAACTGCAAACCTTGTGCAAACATCTACATCCCTATGATCAGACGGTTTCTTAAAGAGGTCATGATCTGCCTTTTTTTTATCATTTTGTACTGTTCTCTGAGGTCCACTTGCAGTATAATGTTGTCAGGATTTTTACATCAAAAAATATCATAATTTAGAAAGAATAGGCTATTTTCTGTCTTTCTTTTGACCACCGCCTCATCAGAACGCTCCATTTGAATAGGTGTGGCGGACTGTAGACTCGGAAGTAAATGCCCACTGCTATGATTGGCTAACAGTTGTGTATGTTTAACAGCGTACATTCTTCACAAATGGACGCTGCTGTGATTTAGGTTAAAAACGCATAAATATCAGTATCAAATGATCTGTAATGATAGACAAAGCAATAGTAACTACGTAATAAAACCAGTGACTCACACTTGTCGAATCCAATATAGTTGGCACAGCATCGTTGTTTAGTTTCAATCTTTCTGAAAATCCTACATCAAACTGTGTCTTGTTTGTAAACGAATCTGCAGTGATTCAAAAGTGGACTAGTGTTGCACGATATACCGGTACTTAAAAAGTATTGCGATACCCTGCTTTTAGAAACGGTACAATTCCGCATTTTACTAGTACCAGTACTTTAAGAATGCTTTTTAATAAGAGCTGTATTTCTGCGTATCTGTGTTAGTGAATGGCGCAAACGCGAGGTTTTGTTTACTACACATAAACGCGTGAAGCTCGCGGTATTTTCAGCCTCTGCCGGCTCAATATATGAGTACATGAACACATGAACACAATCTCTTGAATTGCTCTGAGAGTCACTTCATGAGCATTTTACAGTTTCTTTTGCGGAAAACTATCGTCACGTAATGAAAATCCTAAAGGTCTTCACAGCAACCCGTCAAAATGAAAGTTCGGTTTAGCTTGACAGTCAGAAATATATTAATATATTACTTAATGAAAAGATAGTATTACTACTACTAATAAAATATATTATTAAAACAGTGTTTAAGGAATATTTACCAGAAAAAATATATATATATATATATTTACCAGAATTTATTTATTTTTTCTGAAAAAAAAAAAGGAAAATATTAAAATAGCCTATAATAAATTAATTCTTATCAAATCTAATTATCCTTTATAAATTCATTAGACATGGTTTTGATTATTAAAATGTAATGAAACGATTCAAATAGAATCCAGAAAATTAATGGAAAACAGAAATTCACAAACAAAATTTGAGAAAAATAATAAAACTTATTTCATAGGGCCTTAAAAACATGTAATTTTTGTTAAACTTTTAATAAATTGCTGTTAAATTCTGGAAGTTTCATGATTTCAATTAATTAGACATGCTTTTTGACAAATATTTTTTTAATGTAACCATTAAAATATAGTCTAGAAAAATTAAAATAGAATTTTGGAAAAATAAAACATATTTCATTTGTGTCTTTGTTTTATTGTAGTTGTCCTTTAGTTTTTATTACTTGCATCTATAGGTTCTTATTATTAATAACAAAGAAAAAACAAATGACTATGACCAAATTTTTGTTTTAAAATAAAATCATGAATTCAGACTTGGCTTTATCCTTTAAGCTAACTTACCAATATAACAAAGATCTCTACATACCTGTAGGCTCGGTAGTTGTTTACCATAATCCTGAGTAGTGGCACTGGCATGTGATTACTATTATTTTATTTTTTATTTTTTAAAGAGGGGATGTAATGCTTTGTTTTAATAGATAAAATAACTATGATCTCCATCTATTATTCAATCACTTTTCCTATCGTTCTATGTTTTTTCATAGTATCGGTTCAGTAGCAGTATTGTGATATTTTAGTCAGGAATTGTATCGAAGTCAAAATTTTGGTATTGTGACAACACTAAAGTGGACCAAGTGAAGAAAGGACCAAGTTCTCACTGTGGTGGTCTGGAACTTCACTTAAAACTCTTCCTAATGCTGGGATCACAAAAAAAGGCAATGCAAAAGGCAACTGCGTCAGTGGCTGGGGTTACTGTGAACAACAAGACGAACAGAACCTTTTAATTTTTTTTTTGAAATAGCAGCTAAACTCAAACACGTTGGATTAACTGTGTTTGGATGCTGATGCAGGTTCGCAAGGCCATTGTTGATACTAGGCTTGGGAGGTGAATGTTGCTGCGTGGCCTGTGGCATCGAAGTGCCGCAAGAGCAATTCTAAAGCTTGAAGAGTCGTCTGCTCTCCAACGCTCTTGTGGTGCTTTGGTGTTGTGCTCTGGTCGGTCTGCGTGGCGCAGATGCATTTCGAGCAAGGCTGGTGGATTTGCGTTTGGCGCTGACACGCTAGTGTTCCTGGGAAAGACGAGATGCAAGATAAGATGTAAGACCTGGCTCTGTGGTGGCTCTCTAGCCCGTGGAAAAGCAAACCGGCTCTTAGAAGGCTCGCCAGTCGAAACCAACACCAAAACAGCAATAGTATATTGAGAAAATAATCTTATATTGTAGAGGTGTAACGGTACATGTATTCACACCGAACCGTCACAGGGCAAATTCCAAATGGAAGTGATCATCCTTATGCCCTACTCCCTTAGAAGGGCAGAGCCCTTCGAGTTTAGACTTTGGGGTGAGCAGGCCACATGCATGTCATTATGAAAGTTTGCAAAGCACTCGGCAAACGGGGCGACGTGATTTCCTCATTATCTTCAGATGGCATGTTTTCCTAATTTTCCCACACTCTACTGGAGGGCTGATCTACAGTCTTGCGCTACAGCGCCACACTGGTCAAACTGTGTTATTGCAGGCCCTCATTGCAGTCATATGTATTCAAATGACTATTCAACAACAAAAATATATATTTTTTTAATTGACGTTGTCGATAATATCAACTAATCATTTCAGCCATAGAGTATACTACATGCTACAGTTGCAGGCAGGTCAGAGAAAAGTGCTAATAGTTTACCTTGTTCGTTACAGAGGAATGGATTTACTATCAATACAGTTTGTACTACATGTCCAATGAGACAAACAACTGGTCTGAGAGCAGACGAAATTGTCAGAAGAGAGGAGCAGATCTTATCGTCATAAACAACAGAGAGGAACACGTGAGTAAAAGATGTTTGTAGTGTTTAGCTGCTAAGTAAGAAACGGTCAGATGAAATGTGTATTTTGTCAGTTTATGACATAAATGTGTAATTGTTTCATCAGGATTTTATCAAGAAAATGACCGATAAAAGAGAATTCTGGATTGGTGTGACTGACGTTGATGTGGAGGGAACATGGAAATGGGTTGATGGCAGAACTCTGTCCAATGGGTGAGAAATCACTGACTTGAACTGAATTGAATTTATGTAACAAATGAGCTGAACATCTAATGCAGATCCATTGTTGCAGGTTCTGGGCATCCAGTGGACAAATAAGAGAGCCAAATGGAGGACCTAGAGAGAACTGTGCTGTGACTTATTTAGAACACCACCCTGAATTAATAGGGTGGATTGATGTTGAATGTAATAATGCTTATCAGTGGATCTGTGAGAAGAGTATACAGCTCTAGTAACATCACATCCTTTTATTTTTTATTAACAGTACCAAAAAAACAAAACAAAACATAGCTTTCCTCTACAGCAGAGCTTCTGAATTGTCACTTTTTAAGCTGAGTGTAGATCTATTATAGTTTTTATTAATATTTTGAATTTGTTTTTTATTTGTATATTCCTGTTTTAACTTTAGTTTATTTATTTCAAGTAACTTCCACAGTCAAGTAATTGAATACAGTCATATCGTTTCATACAAACGCAACTGGTGCTATCATGGTGTAGTATTCATGCTGTCGCCAGGATAATTGTTTTGTTCATTGGAATGAATTATAAAATAAACCAAATCATTATTTATTAAACCTGGCTAAAGAGTGTCTCCACACTCTTGAAGAATCTGCATTAGTGCCTCACTAAAGTGCAAGTATTGTCTTCTTTGCTGCAGTAAAGCCTGAAAAAGCGAATCTGTTTGTCCAAGGTTCAAAAAAAGAGTTTAAAAGGCACATAAGCAGCTTTCAGTTAAGAGCTAATAAAATATTTAAACTCAGAACAATAGTTTGTGTGTAATTAGTCACTTCTTTCACATCACGTCCTTACCACCCTGTATGAGTTTATTTTGCGATACCACAAATATGAAAACCAAAAATACGCATTAACAGCAAAATCAGTAAATGTCACAAATGATCTGTCATAGATATGTGACCCTGGACCACAAAACCAGTCATAACAGTCTTTTATAAAGAACCTTTCCACTGATGTCTGGTTTGTTAGGATAAGACGATATTTGACTGAGATACAGCTATTTGAAAATCTGAAATCTGACGGTGCAAAAAAAAAAAAAAAAAATTGAGAAAATCGCCTTTAAAGTTGTCCAAATTAAGTTCTTAGCAATGCATATTACTAATCAAGAATTAGATTTTGATACATTTACAGTAGGAAAATTACAAAATATCTTCATGGAATATGATCATACTTAATTATGATCATAAAAAAGAATTTTGACCCATACAGTGTATTTTTGACTATTGCTACAAATATACCCATGCTATTTAAGACTGGGTTTGTGGTCCAGAGTCACATATTATTGACCAATGATAAGCATCAAGTAGTATAATTAGGAACAAACCAAACCAAACCAAACATTATTGGTTGGTTTAAAATTATGTAACTTTTCTGGGTACCTTGTGCCACTATTATACGTTTAAAAAAATAAATAAATAAATAAAAAAAAAAAAAAAAACCTTTTCGAAAAGAGCAAAAGCTTGTTGAAAAAAGGCAGATGGAATCACTAAGACAGGATTGGACAGGTTCATTTTAAGGTGGTCCTGAACAAAGGGTCACTAAAGTTATATTCTGGGCTCAGTGGCAAAATAATTGCAATTTCCACTTGTCCCTTCAAAGGAAAAAAGTGAGGGACTTGCAATGGAACTGAATGGGGCCAATCATAAATGTCAAAATACTCACTGTAACAGCAGTAAAATAAAATAAAATAAAATAAAATAATTAATTTAAATTAAATAAATAATAAAAAAAAACTTACTAATCTATTCAAATCAAATGCCATAAAACCTACCAAAAAAAAAAAAAAGTTTGAATGTCTTGAACAGCACAACTGAGTAGCGTCCAAGAGTAAAACACACTGTGACCTGCTTTAGAGAGCTCTGACATGATTAATATTCAGATTAAAAAAGAAAGTGAAGCTCCAGAGCAGCTACAGTGAGTTTGTTGTGTTCCTCTCATGCTATTATAGGACTTTAAGGTAAAGCCAATAACCAAGCAAACATGTTTTCTAGAGATAAACTGATTCCTTTGCTCTCTATGCTGATCTAGCATGAGGAAGAACCGTACAAAAACTTACTACCATGTCTGCCATAATCAGGAAGTTGGTCATGAACTAATACCACAGTTTTTCAGAACAGCAGCAGTGTGTGATGAAACGCTATAAACTTAGACTTCAATACAATGATCCAATAGTGTCTCTTCTGTCCTAAAGACACAAAAAGTTCTAGATCCTGCAGTCCATCCTGAACCTCAGCTGCCATCAGTTGCTCTGTTCCTGTAGTACATGTATTGAGTTTCTTTGGCTAAACGGTGTTTCTTCTTATCGGAAAGACTAGAGAAACCACAGACCATAAACATTATTTTCAACACAGACTTTACCAGCTTCTGTGGAATGCAAAAGATGATGCTCTGATTTCAAAACATGGTAGAGATTTCCATTAAAAGTCACAGAGAAAGAAGTCTCTCAGCCGAGTTATGTTAACAAAGTTCAAAACGTTTCTATTAGCCTCTTTGAGAGTTGCACATGATGACTTGAGGTTTCACACACTGTCCTCAGATCAGTTCCGTTCTGCTGTTATCAATAACTTGTCCTAAAATAGAATCTAAAAGAATCCAATAAACAACTGTACAACATAAAAACACATATTCAAGCAAGATAAGTTATATTTTCTGATCTAGTTTAAGTTCGTTGGACTACGTAAGATGACTTGTTTCTTACGTATAATTAAACTTTGCTAATTTGAACTTGGCGGCTACATCAAAACCACAAGGTGACCACAACAAAGCCCTTTAGAAAGGCCTTTTTTTTCTATTGCTGAGAGGATATCACATGCTCTTGTGAAATGACGTACTTTTCCAACCACTGGCAAAAGCAGAGCAGGCTTCAAAAACACACAGAGAACATCCACCATTTACATGACGGAGCTCATGGGAACAAAAACGTCTCAGCCTGTTTATGGCAATATAAACACTGTTGGAAAGCAGGATATGGACAGACAAAACAAGAGAAACCAAACACCTCAACACACAGGTACAAATACAAGCAACACTAACATTAGAAGATTAAGAAAACTGTAAAACTTTAGGGATCAATTCTCAATATTAAGGTGTTTATTACCATGCCTATTACTAGTATATTGTTACCTTGCTATTACTAACACACTACTAATTACTACTAAGCAGAAAATTAGGAGTTTATTGGGGCAGAAGTCATAGTTAATAGTTAGGTAATAGTGAGAATTGGTCCCGAAATTAAAGTGTGACCAAGAAAACATTTATCTTTATATCTGTCATCTTAAGGAAGTGATTCAGTGAAGACCAGAAGGTCCAGAGCAGCTGTAGTGTGTTTGGTGCTGCTGTGTGTTCTTCTGCTAACTGCAGTCATAGTGCTGTGCAAGTACATAAACATAACAAATGAAAGGGATTGATTATTAACCAAGCATGACAACCTGACTAAACAAAGAGACCAGGTCAAACAAGAGGTAAATCAGCTGCAGAAGATTCTCACTGAAACAGGTGACAATGAATTACAACTAAACAATTCTTCTGGGTACTGTAGTCAGTGGCGGCTCATCAGGTGAGGCAGGGGAGGCACAGCTTCCCCAAAATTTTGGGGAGAAAATGAGAGGACGACGATTTAATGTTAATAAAATTCACAACTGATTTCAGTTCATGTCTCAGAATGTGTATATTTTGTTAGCTGTAATACCATAACATGTTACTGAATTTGGACAGCGCCGCATTTCTTTTGTGAATTTGCCAAATCTGCTGATTTAATTACAACCGCTAAGTAATAGAGAAGGGGAGGGGGAGGCCAGGGGAGAGCTGAGCTCTCGTGCCTCCGTTGGTTAAAAAATAAAAAATAAAAAAAAAAAGCAGATCACCATCGAGTGTTTGCATTCAGAGCTGAGGAGTGTCGAGAAAAGAAACCTCGTAAGGGAGGCTAGCCCGTCTGGTATTTCAACCAATCATCATAGAGGTAAATTACGTGATATTAGATTACGTCTCCTGCTACGCTGTACCAAGTACTTATGATGAGTAGCCATATTGAATATTTGATTGACAGATTTACCAAGCTGTCATTCAAACAGTATACATATACAAATTAAAAATAAAGGGAGAACATGTCTAAGCTGGAAATAGGCTAACGTTACAGCAGTCGGTTTAATTAAATGGCACAACAGGCAGCTCTCTTTTATCACAGACTTTTAAGAAGGGATGAATGTTTGCTTCAAGTGACAGACCAAGTACGTGAAATGATCTTATCTTGCTGTATGTGTGTCTTTGCTTTACATTTTCCGACTAAAAGCAACCAAAAAGCCATTTTAAAGTGGTTAAGCAAATAATAATAACTAACAATCGGCAGGGATCCCCAGATGAACACAATTAGTGTGCCTCCTCTATTTTAAAACCCACGAGCCGCCACTGACTGTAGTTGAGAATAATGAGCTAATCGCTGAACTGGTTGTGTTTACAGATGGATGGTTATACTCTAGCTTCAGTTTTTACTTCATTTCTGTGCTGAAGAACAGCTGGACTGAGAGCAGAAGATACTGTACAGAAAGAGGAGCAGATCTGATCATCATAAACAACAGAGAGGAACAAGTGAGTGAAAAAGCGAGCGAAAGAAACTGGTAGGCCTATATATTTTCTTATATGTACATGTCTGGTTTATTCTATTAGGAGTTTGCAAAAAACATTTCCCATGGTAATCCATTCTGGATTGGCCTGACTGACACTGATGTGGAGGGCAGATGGAAATGGGTTGATGGCAGCACACTGACCTCTGGGTGAGAAATCACTGAATTGAAATTATTATAATGTAATAAATGATCAGATTCTCACAGTCAGTATCATATCACACAGAAAGCATCTAATGCTGATCTGTAATTTCAGATTCTGGGGGTCTGGAGAGCCCAATGGAAGAGAAATAGAAAACTGTATTGTGTCTTATTCATCAGAGTGGTGTGATTATCCATGTAATGATGCTTTTAGATGGATCTGTGAGAAAAAAATCTTAAAATTTATTAACGAATTGCAACAACCAATATGTGGAACAAGTAAAACTATAGTCTTACATGCCATGCACTACAAAACTGCTTAGTTAGCTTATGTTTAATCATTTGACTTTATTATGCAAATAAGCTTTTTTGTCAAAATATACATTATAATAAACCATTTTCGTTTTAAGTCAACATTATTTGTTATTACATTATTTAATACATGTGTCGCATGTTCCCTGTTCCCTTTTGTATGTGGACTTTTATGTTACTTCCTGTCTGGTGTACTTTTGTAGTCAGTTTGTAGTTTTTCTGTTGTTCTCAGGTTCGTCTTGTTTGCTCATTTGTGTCTGTCTATACTGTATCTGTTATACTGTCTATACTGCTCTCCCTTGTTTTTGAGTTCACCCTACATTACAACATGAATCCAAATGAGGTGTTCATCAGGCAAATGTAGAAAAAATAAAATGAATTTACTGTTTGTATGAGCAACCTGACCAGGCTGACACTGACTCAACTACTGGTGTGTATTTGAGGCAGGACGTGTCTAATTTAGTATGTCCGTTTGTTGATGCAATGGTAAAAAAATTGCCACATGCTTTTAGACTTCACACATTGATCTCAGATCAGTTTTACTCTGCTATTTTATTCGAACTTGAACTGAAAGCAAAGAAGAGAATAGCAGTCCATAAAGAATGACAGAGCAGCTACAGTGAATTGACTGTTCTTCTCATGCTGTTAAACGACCAATCAAACATATATTTTCTGAAGATCCTCTAACCTGATTTATCCTCACATATTTGCTCTATGCTGATGTAATATGGACTATAGGTTGCTTTGACCAATAGCAGACTGTGGAGAGTGATGAGGAACTTGTCTAATTTAGTATTTCTGGTTTGTTGACTCTAATTGTGGCAAGCTGCAAGGGCCACATCCTTTTTAGACCTCACACAATGATCTCAGATCAGTTTTACTCAGCTATAATATTTTAATTGGGGTTGAACGCAGGACAGAGAAGAAAAGCCAATGTGAATTGAATGGCAGCAAGGTGCACTGAACATCTGCACAGTTTAACTGTGCTGGACTTTAAAAGAGCAAAAATGTTCAATGATATTTATGATGATGTGATCAGGAGTGAGTCTGAGGGAATGAACAGAGAGAGACTGGAGATGATGGTGGTTATCTATGAGAGTGCAGATTGTGTGAGAGATCATGACTTAGGGACAGAAACCAACACACATCAACTACCTCAGCAAACAGGTAATCACATTCATTTCTTTGTTAAAACGTTGCAGTTTGCACATGTTCTGTCATTTAACATCATGTTTGTGTTAATCAGGAAGTGATTCACCAAAGATCCAAAACTACAGATCAGCTGTAGTGTGTTTGGTGCTGCTGTGTGTTCTTCTGCTGACTGCAGTCATAGTGCTGTGTGTCCACATCCATACAAACAACACAAGCTACACACAAGAGAGGAATGAGCAACTAACGAAGATCACCAACCTCACAGAAGACAGAGATGAGCTACTAACCAAGATCACCAACCTCACAGAAAACAGAGATGAGCTACTAACCAAGATCACCAACCTCACAGAAAACAGAGATGAGCTACTAACCAAGATCACCAACCTCACAGAAAACAGAGATGAGCTACTAACCAAGATCACCAACCTCACAGAAAACAGAGATGAGCTACTAACCAAGATCACCAACCTCTCAAAAGACAGAGATGAGACACAAACCAAGATTAAAAAGCTCACAGAAAACAGAGATAAGCTACTAACCAAAAATGAGGAATTCAGAGAAGAAAGACGCATACTAACAACAAAGAACGAAAATCTGTTGAACGAGAGAGACCTGCTAATAAATCAACGTTCAATCCTTTGTAAACATGGTAAGTTTCTTTATTCTGTGTATGTTGGGTTGTGTACGTATACGCTATATATTCTTTGAGTAAACTAGTGCCGCAACAAACTATCAATGATTAACATTCTAATTATTATTAGACTGATTAATCAACCAATTCAGCTTTTGGAATTCATTAAAATATGAAGTTATACATATTTACGCAAATACATCTGCTCTGAAGTAGAAAATTAGGTCGTTCTAACTGAAATCAACAATTATGCTGTTTTTTTCATGTTTAATGCTGTAAAGCTGCTTGCTTTAGAATCTTAAACTGCAAACCTTGTGCAAACATCTACATCCCTATGATCAGACGGTTTCTTAAAGAGGTCATGATCTGCCTTTTTTTTTTTTTTATCATTTTGTACTGTTCTCTGAGGTCCACTTGCAGTATAATGTTGTCAGGATTTTTACATCAAAAAATATCATAATTTAGAAAGAATAGGCTATTTTCTGTCTTTCTTTTCACCACCCCCTCATCAGAACGCTCCATTTGAATAGGTGTGGCGGACTGTAGACTCGGAAGTAAATGCCCACTGCTATGATTGGCTAACAGTTGTGTATGTTTAACAGCGTACATTCTTCACAAATGGACGCTGCTGTGATTTAGGTTAAAAACGCATAAAGATCAGTATCAAATGATCTGTAATGATAGACAAAGCAATAGTAACTACGTAATAAAACCAGTGACTCACACTTGTCGAATCCAATATAGTTGGCACAGCATCGTTGTTTAGTTTCAATCTTTCTGAAAATCCTGCATCAAACTGTGTCTTGTTTGTAAACGAATCTGCAGTGATTCAAAAGTGGACTAGAGTTGCACGATATACCGGTACTTAAAAAGTATTGCGATACCCTGCTTTTAGAAACGGTACAATTCCGCATTTTACTAGTACCAGTACTTTAAGAATGCTTTTTAATAAGAGCTGTATTTCTGCGTATCTGTGTTAGTGAATGGCGCAAACGCGAGGTTTTGTTTACTACACATAAACGTGTGAAGCTCGCGGTATTTTCAGCCTCTGCAGCCTCAATATATGAGTACATGAACACATGAACACAATCTCTTGAATTGCTCTGAGAGTCACTTCATGAGCATTTTGCAGTTTCTTTTGCGGAAAACTATCGTTACGTAATGAAAATCCTAAAGGTCTTCACAGCAACCCGTCAAAATGGAAGTTCGGTTTAGCTTGACAGTCAGAAATATATTAATATATTACTTAATGAAAAGATAGTATTACTACTACTAATAAAATATATTATTAAAACAGTGTTTAAGGAATATTTACCAGAAAAAAAAAAAAAATATATATATATGTTTACCAGAATTTATTTATTTTTTCTGAAAAAAAAAATAGAAAATATTAAAATAGCCTATAATAAATTAATTCTTATCAAATCTAATTATCCTTTATAAATTCATTAGACATGGTTTTGATTATTAAAATGTAATGAAACGATTAAAATATAATCCAGAAAATTTATGGAAAACAGAGATTCACAAACAAAACTGAATTTGAGAAAAATAATAAAACTTATTTCATAGGGCCTTAAAAACATGTAATTTTTGTTAAACTTCTAATAAATTGCTGTTAAATTCTGGAAGTTTCATGATTTCAATTAATTAGACATGCTTTTCGACAAATATATATTTTTTTAATGTAACCATTAAAATATAGTCTAGAAAAATTAAAATAGAATTTTGGAAAAATAAAACATATTTAATTTGTGTCTTTGCTTTATTTTAGTTGTCCTTTAGTTTTTATTACTTGCATCTATAGGTTCTTATTATTAATAACAAAGAAAAAACAAATGACTATGACCAAATTTTTGTTGTAAAATAAAATCATGAATTCAGACTTGGCTTTATCCTTTAAGCTAACTTACCAATATAACAAAGATCTCTACATACCTGTAGGCTCGGTAGTTGTTTACCATAATCCTGAGTAGTGGCACTGGCATGTGATTATTATTATTTTATTTTTTATTTTTTTAAAGAGGGGATGAAATGCTTTGTTTTAATAGATAAAATAACTATGATCTCCATCTATTATTCAATCACTTTTCCTATTGTTCTATGTTTTTTCATAGTATCGGTTCAGTAGCAGTATTGTGATATTTTAGTCAGGAATCGTATCGAAGTCAAAATTTTGGTATTGTGACAACACTAAAGTGGACCAAGTGAAGAAAGGACCAAGTTCTCACTGTGGTGGTCTGGAACTTCACTTAAAACTCTTCCTAATGCTGGGATCACACAAAAAGGCAATGCAAAAGGCAACTGCGTCAGTGGCTGGGGTTACTGTGAACAACAAGACGAACAGAACCTTTTAATTTTTTTTTGAAATAGCAGCTAAACTCAAACACGTTGGATTAACTGTGTTTGGATGCCGATGCAGGTTCGCAAGGCCATTGTTGATATTAGGCTTGGGAGGTGAATGTTGCTGCGTGGCCTGTGGCATCGAAGTGCCGCAAGAGCAATTCTAAAGCTTGAAGAGTCGTCTGCTCTCCAACGCTCTTGTGGTGCTTTGGTGTTGTGCTCTGGTCGGTCTGCGTGGCGCAGATGCATTTCGAGCAAGGCTGGTGGATTTGCGTTTGGCGCTGACACGCTAGTGTTCCTGGGAAAGACGAGATGCAAGATAAGATGTAAGACCTGGCTCTGTGGTGGCTCTCTAGCCCGTGGAAAAGCAAACCGGCTCTTAGAAGGCTCGCCAGTCAAAACCAACACCAAAACAGCAATAGTATATTGAGAAAATAATCTTATATTGTAGAGGTGTAACGGTACATGTATTCACACCGAACCGTCACAGGGCAAATTCCAAATGGAAGTGATCATCCTTATGCCCTACTCCCTTAGAAGGGCAGAGCCCTTCGAGTTTAGACTTTGGGGTGAGCAGGCCACATGCATGTCATTATGAAAGTTTGCAAAGCACTCGGCAAACGGGGCGACGTGATTTCCTCATTATCTTCAGCTGGCATGTTTTCCTAATTTTCCCACACTCTACTGGAGGGCTGATCTACAGTCTTGCGCTACAGCGCCACACTGGTCAAACTGTGTTATTGCAGGCCCTCATTGCAGTCATATGTATTCAAATGACTATTCAACAACAAAAATATATATTTTTTTAATTGACGTTGTCGATAATATCAACTAATCATTTCAGCCATAGAGTATACTACATGCTACAGTTGCAGGCAGGTCAGAGAAAAGTGCTAATAGTTTACCTTGTTCGTTACAGAGGAATGGATTTACTATCAATACAGTTTGTACTACATGTCCAATGAGACAAACAACTGGTCTGAGAGCAGACGAAATTGTCAGAAGAGAGGAGCAGATCTTATCATCATAAACAACAGAGAGGAACACGTGAGTAAAAGATGTTTGTAGTGTTTAGCTGCTAAGTAAGAAACGGTCAGATGAAATGTGTATTTTGTCAGTTTATGACATAAATGTGTAATTGTTTCATCAGGATTTTATCAAGAAAATGACCGATAAAAGAGAATTCTGGATTGGTGTGACTGACGTTGATGTGGAGGGAACATGGAAATGGGTTGATGGCAGAACTCTGTCCAATGGGTGAGAAATCACTGACTTGAACTGAATTGAATTTATGTAACAAATGAACTGAACATCTAATGCAGATCCATTGTTGCAGGTTCTGGGCATCCAGTGGACAAATACGAGAGCCAAATGGAGGACCTAGAGAGAACTGTGCTGTGACTTATTTAGAACACCACCCTGAATTAATAGGGTGGATTGATGTTGAATGTAATAATGCTTATCAGTGGATCTGTGAGAAGAGTATACAGCTCTAGTAACATCACATCCTTTTATTTTTTATTAACAGTACCAAAAAAAACAAAACAAAACATAGTTTTCCTCTACAGCAGAGCTTCTGAATTGTCACTTTTTAAGCTGAGTGTAGATCTATTATAGTTTTTATTAATATTTTGAATTTGTTTTTTATTTGTATATTCCTGTTTTAACTTTAGTTTGTTTATTTCAAGTAACTTCCACAGTCAAGTAATTGAATACAGTCATATCGTTTCATACAAACGCAACTGGTGCTATCATGGTGTAGTATTCATGTTGTCGCCAGGATAATTGTTTTGTTCATTGGAATGAATTATAAAATAAACCAAATCATTATTTATTAAACCTGGCTAAAGAGTGTCCACACTCTTGAAGAATCTGCATTAGTGCCTCACTAAAGTGCAAGTATTGTCTTCTTTGCTGCAGTAAAGCCTGAAAAAGCGAATCTGTTTGTCCAAGGTTCAAAAAAAGAGTTTAAAAGGCACATAAGCAGCTTTCAGTTAAGAGCTAATAAAATATTTAAACTCAGAACAATAGTTTGTGTGTAATTAGTCACTTCTTTCACATCACGTCCTTACCACCCTGTATGAGTTTATTTTGCGATACCACAAATATGAAAACCGAAAATACGCATTAACAGCAAAATCAGTAAATGTCACAAATGATCTGTCATAGATATGTGACCCTGGACCACAAAACCAGTCATAACAGTCTTTTATAAAGAACCTTTCCATTGATGTCTGGTTTGTTAGGATAAGACGATATTTGACTGAGATACAGCTATTTGAAAATCTGAAATCTGACGGTGCAAAAAAAAAAAAAAAAAAATTGAGAAAATCGCCTTTAAAGTTGTCCAAATTAAGTTCTTAGCAATGCATATTACTAATCAAGAATTAGATTTTGATACATTTACAGTAGGAAAATTACAAAATATCTTCATGGAATATGATCATACTTAATTATGATCATAAAAAAGAATTTTGACCCATACAGTGTATTTTTGACTATTGCTACAAATATACCCATGCTATTTAAGACTGGGTTTGTGGTCCAGAGTCACATATTATTGACCAATGATAAGCATCAAGTAGTATAATTAGGAACAAACCAAACCAAACCAAACATTACAAAATTATGTAACTTTTCTGGGTACCTTGTGCCACTATTATACGTTTAAAAAATAAAAATAAAAAAAAAACCTTTAAGAAAAGAGCAAAAGCTTGTTGAAAAAAGGCAGATGGAATCACTAAGACAGGATTGGACAGGTTCATTTTAAGGTGGTCCTGAACAAAGGGTCACTAAAGTTATATTCTGGGCTCAGTGGTAAAATATTGCAATTTCCACTTGTCCCTTCAAAGGAAAAAAGTGAGGGAATAAATACTCACTGTAACAGCAGTAAAATAAAATAAAATAAAATAAAATAATTAATTTAAATTAAATTAAAAAAAAAAAAACTTACTAATCTATTCAAATCAAATGCCATAAAACCTACCAAAAAAAAAAAAAAAAAAGTTTGAATGTCTTGAACAGCACAACTGAGTAGCGTCCAAGAGTAAAACACACTGTGACCTGCTTTAGAGAGCTCTGACATGATTAATATTCAGATTAAAAAAGAAAGTGAAGCTCCAGAGCAGCTACAGTGAGTTTGTTGTGTTCCTCTCATGCTATTATAGGACTTTAAGGTAAAGCCAATAACCAAGCAAACATGTTTTCTAGAGATAAACTGATTCCTGTAGTACATGTATTGAGTTTCTTTGGCTAAACGGTGTTTCTTCTTATCGGACAGACTAGAGAAACCACAGACCATAAACATTATTTTCAACACAGACTTTACCAGCTTCTGTGGAATGCAAAAGATGATGCTCTGATTTCAAAACATGGTAGACATTTCCATTAAAAGTCACAGAGAAAGAAGTCTCTCAGCCGAGTTATGTTAACAAAGTTCAAAACGTTTCTATTAGCCTCTTTGAGAGTTGCACATGATGACTTGAGGTTTCACACACTGTCCTCAGATCAGTTCCGTTCTGCTGTTATCAATAACTTGTCCTAAAATAGAATCTAAAAGAATCCAATAAACAACTGTACAACATAAAAACACATATTCAAGCAAGATAAGTTATGTATTCTGATCTAGTTTAAGTTCATTGGACTAAGTAAGATGACTTGTTTCTTACGTATAATTAAACTTTGCTAATTTGAACTTGGCGGCTACATCAAAACCACAAGGTGACCACAACAAAGCCCTTTTTTTTTAGAAAGGCCTTTTTTTCTATTGCTGAGAGGATATCACATGCTCTTGTGAAATGACGTACTTTTCCAACCACTGGCAAAAGCAGAGCAGGCTTCAAAAACACACAGAGAACATCCACCATTTACATGACGGAGCTCATGGGAACAAAAACGTCTCAGCCTGTTTATGGCAATATAAACACTGTTGGAAAGCAGGATATGGACAGACAAAACAAGAGAAACCAAACACCTCAACACACAGGTACAAATACAAGCAACACTAACATTAGACGATTAAGAAAACTGTAAAACTTTAGGGATCAATTCTCAATATTAAGGTGCTTATTACCATGCCTATTACTAGTATATTGTTACCTTGCTATTACTAACACACTACTAATTACTACTAAGCAGAAAATTAGGAGTTTATTGGGGCAGAAGTCATAGTTAATAGTTAGGTAATAGTGAGAATTGGTCCCGAAATTAAAGTGTGACCAAGAAAACATTTATCTTTATATCTGTCATCTTAAGGAAGTGATTCAGTGAAGACCAGAAGGTCCAGAGCAGCTGTAGTGTGCTTGGTGCTGCTGTGTGTTCTTCTGCTGACTGCAGTCATAGTGCTGTGTATTCACATCCACACAAACAACACGAACTACACACAAGAGACACACCAGCTACTAACCAGGATCACCAACCTCACAGAAGACAGAGATGAGCTATTAACCATGATTACTAACCTGACAGTAGAGAGAGAGCAGATACTAAACAAGAACATAAACTTGACAAATGAAAGGGATGGATTATTAACCAAGAACAACAACCTGGCGAAACAAAGGGACAAGATCAATCAGGAGAAAAATGAAATGTTCAAAAGTCTTTGTGAAATGGGTAAAACTACACACACACACACACACACGCTAACTTGACTAAATCAGAAGAAAAAAAATCATTGTTTGATTAGAATTTATAGAATCTCTACAAAAGTGAAGCTGTAATTTAACTGCTTCAAGAACAGCAATGTTACCAGCTCATTCTGAGCTATTACATGTAGCTATAATTTAATTGATAAAGCAGAGGGCATCTGGTTGTGTTTACAGATGGACAGATTTATCAGTCCAGTTTTTACTATGTTTCCTCGGAAAGGAAGAGCTGGACTGAGAGCAGAAGATACTGTACAGAGAGAGGAGCAGATCTGCTCATCATAAACAAACTAGAGGAACAAGTGAGTGAAAAAGAGTGGGGCGCACAAGTATGTGTTGCACCCTTATGCATGTCTACTTGGCACCGCAGATGTTAAACGTTGCTGTCTGGTTAATTCCACTAGGAATTCATTGAAGAGATTTCTGGTGCTACTGGAGTCTGGATTGGTCTGACTGACACTGATGTGGAGGGCATATGGAAATGGGCTGATGGCAGCACACTGACCTCTGGGTGAGAAATCACTGAATTGAACCAATTATTATGTAATAAATGATGAGAATTTCACAGTCAGTATCATATCACACAGAAAGCATCACTGAACATCTAATGCTGATCTGTAGTTTCAGGTTCTGGGGGAATGCGGAGCCAAATGGACATGGAGGAGAGAACTGTGTTGTGTCTTATCCATCAGGGTGGTGTGATTATCCATGTAGCAGTGCTTTTAACTGGATCTGTGAGAGCAATTTTTCAAATTGAGTAGTTAAATGAAACACATTAAATCAACATCCATAAATGACTACAGTATGTGAAATATGTTGTGACTGATTCAAGCCGCTGCTTATCCTCACAACTGTAAACAATGGCAGTATACAATGATGTATTTTCACAATTAATAAAACATAATTGAAGTAAATATGATGAGTCCAAAAGAGTTCATGCTGTCATAACCAACAGCATCAATAATGTCTTATCTGTCACATCTCTCACAACAAAACGTACAAAAAAGCCACTAATATGTAGAATTTATATACTAATGTGTACAATTTACTTAATAAAATGTACAGTGCACAGCATAAATGAGCACACTATCTCTGAATAAATATAAAATATGTATTTTCGTAATAATAACTAACATTATTCATGGAAAGATGGCAAAATTGAAATGTATTACACATATACTTAATAAAAACAAACAAAAAACACAGCTGCTCAAGAGTGTTAAGGCTGAGTGAAATACATGTCTCCTGAAGGATTTTCACCTTTGGAGAATGAATATTTTCATTGTCATGTTGAAAAAAATGCCCAACAATGCAGGGAATGAGGAGAGAGTAGCATCTTCTGTTTCAAGTTTTTGTATTACATCACACAGTGGTGTGTGAATTTATGACAGCGTTGATAAAGCACAACTCCCTCACACCTTCAACACTCATACATCCCAATATAAGAGGCACTTCTCACTGTACTTCTCCTCTAGCAACACCAGAACATTTTGGATGTTTTTGGATTCAAAATAATTGACTTGGTCTCAAAAAGTCTTCCCAAAACTCATATTTTTGTAACATTTTAGCACTTTGATAAGAAAATCTTATTTACCTGATACTTTTGACATTCTTCTTTGGCAATTTATCAAACAGGCTTATATATATATAATTTATCAAACAAGATTATATCTCCAAAGAACCCTAACATGTATTCTAAGTAAAGAGTAATTGTTGAATTTAAGTTTTAGAGGGGGTGTACTCATTTATGCTGTGCACTGTAACTTCAAGCCACTAAGGGGTGCATCCTTTAGGGGTAAATATGATACAAAAGTATATCCTATGAAAGGGTACCACCCTTTGAAAGGGTACAGAGTGTGAAGACACGAAAGTTGTAGACCCTGCAGTCCATCCTGAACCTCAAATACCATCAGGTGTTCTATTCCTGAATTCAAATCTGAAAGACCTACATCTAGCATTAGATAGCCATGACAAGAGGCAAAAGTCTCGAGAAGAACCTTCAGAGAAATGTTTGAGAACGCTGCTGTATCTGAGGGTTTGGTGGAAGGACGGTGAAAAATGCTCATCTTCTACATGACCTAATTGTGGTAGTAGCTCTGAGGGACAGAGAAACCACAGTGCTTTCAATCTTAACTTTACCGGCATATGTTGTTAGTAGTACAACCAACAGCTTCTGTGGAACAGAAGATGATTTTAAGATTTAAACACTTAAAAAGCCTGAAAAAGAAGACAAAACCATTAGAAGTAGCTTCAAATTCATATTTTTAGACCCTCAAATCATTGGCTTTCAAATGAGTGTCATCGCAAGGGATTCTGGGCCTCTCTTGTACTGGTTATTGCTTCAGGCTCCCATAAAACTGTTTCACCATTACATCCTGTCCAATGCCTCTGGTCACTGTAACCTAGTTTTTTTTTAAATGTCAAGAGTTTCAAACCTGCAAGCAACTAGTCAACAGTGGTTTTGCTTTTAAAAAAAGTATTGAGAGATGGGCCTAACAGATTCAGTGCAGATCCAATGCAGAAACACATTTAACACTTCGCATGTTAGGAAGTCGGTCAAAAGCAACGACTGACACAGCGCCTCGGAGTAGCTGCAACTGAGATCTGTTTCTGAGCTGTCAAATTCACAACATTCAGCAAGATGACAGTTTTTTCTCTCATGTATTATTTTTCTTTGCTAATTTGAATTTGGCAGCTGTTTGTGTTGCTCCAAACTTCTAAGTACAGAGTAATAAACTGCTGAACAAAGTGACAGAAATTGTGATTTTTTTTTTTTTCTCAATGGTTGCTGTGCAAATGGTTTGGAATGAACAGGGTAGACTTCACACAAGTTCCTGCACTTTGACACCCTTTGCTACGTCACATTTTGGACTCATCTGCTCAAAGTAAAGTCTCAAAAAGCAGACAACTACAGGGCAGAAACAGCGTTGATCATTTCACGACAGATTCACAGAGACTGAAGATGTCAGAGAGTATTTATGGCAATATAAACACTGATGAAATATGGGAAATGGACAGCAGAGTTGGAGAAGAGTTGAAGAGTGGCATCAATGCAGAAACTATAAAGAGTCGCGATGTCAGGACAAGAACAGAGAAACAAACACCTGCGAGTACAGGTACTAAGACTCATTTGATTATTATAAGACCTAACATGAACATTTTAGTCATATTAGTCATCTTATGTTAAATCTTTATCATATTGTCTGTCATCTTCAGGAAGTGACTGTGTGAAGATCAGAAGCTCCAGAGCAGCTGTAGTGTGTTTGGTGCTGCTGTGTGTTCTTCTGCTGACTGCAGTCATAGTGTTGTGCATCCAAGTCTTTACAAACATCGATCTGTTTCAAATCAAAAGCAAAAACATTATGAAAGAAAGAGTCCAGCTACTAACCAAGATTAGTAATGTGTCAGAGGAGAGAGATTGGCTTCTAAACAAGAACATAAATGTAACAAATGAAAGGGATGAATTAATATCCAAGATTACAAACCTGACTAAACAAAGAGACCAGTTCAAGCAGGAGAGAGATGAGCTGTTGAAAAGTTTCAAGGAAACAGGTAACTATCTGTTATACTATAGCTAAAAAGTTTACCAAGTGTCTTAATTTGTTGTTGTTGGAATAACGAGCAAATAGCTGAACTGGTTGTGTTTATAGATGGATGGTTATACTCTAGCTTCAGTTTCTACTTGTTTTCCTCTGAAAAGAGGAGCTGGAATGAGAGCAGAAGAGACTGTACAAAGAGAGGAGCAGATCTGATCATCATAAACAACACTGAGGAACAAGTGAGTGACAAAGAGAGCAGAAGAAAAGAGTAGGCCTATATATGTTCTTGCATGCATGAGGATGGTCCTTTTGAAAGTTGAATGTTTATTCTTTTAGATGTTTGCAAAAAAGTTTTCTCATGGTAATGAATTCTGGATTGGTCTGACTGACATTGATGTGGAGGGCAGATGGAAATGGGTTGATGGCAGCACACTGACCTCTGGGTGAGAAATCATTGAATTCAACCTATTACTATGTAATAAATTATCAGATTCTCACAGTCGGTATCATATCACACAGAAAGCAGCACTAAACATCTCATGCTGATCTGTTGTTTCAGGTTCTGGGCATCTGGACAACCCAATGGACATAAAAACAAGAACTGTGCTGTGACTTATTCACCAGGATGGACTGATTATCCATGTTCTCGTGCTTTTAAATGGATCTGTGAGAAGAGCATTGTAAAGTATCACATACCATGAAATATATATGTTCATTCAGAATATTTTAACATGAACAGAGGGTTGTTAGTTTCTCTAATGCTGTGTCATTAAAGTCTTGACATGCTTAACTTACAGGCATAGGTTTATTAATTTGTCACTCCACACTGGTCAATGTCAGTCTTGTACCTCCAGTCAGTATTTCAGTGAGAAACATAGATCAAATACACACCTCTACAGAATTAAATACACAAAGTAACGTTGTGTAAGCTGATTCCTCCTCTAACATTGGTAAGTGATGATCTAATATGATGAATAGTAAATAAGATGCTCCAATAGTGTCTCTTTGCTGTGAGGAGCAGTGAGGTTCATCTGAACTCAGCAGGACTTTCACTAGAGGTGGTTGTGTAGATCATATGCAATCTAAGAATGGCAAAATGCCTGTTTAGGATGAGGAAGTGGTTTTGAGGTGTTTTCAGCATTCATTTTGTGAATCTACTGATTCACTGCAAAAATCTGACCTATAGCAATGATTCATTCACTGTAAAACCATTTTCACCAGTTTCAACTTAAAAACTTAAGTTCAGCAGCTGCCTTGTTAAATCAACTTAAAAGTACAAGTCATCTCCACTCACTTTATTGCAGTGAATTTGAGTGTAGTGTACTAAACTTTAGTTTTTAAGTTAAAACTGGTGAAAAAGAGGAGCGGAAGAATGAAGTGTTAAACCAAACAACAGCACATCATGTGACTGCCATTATATCCTTCACCAAAGCTACTGCCTTTTAAGGTATGCAAATTGGTATATGCAGACAGGATATGACATACTGTTATACTTAGAGAGTAAAGTTGAGACTTAAAAAAGAGCACACATTAGAAAGATGCACAGACAGCTTTCAACATTTACACGACTGAGGGCAAGCCACCAAAATGTCTGACAGTACTTATGCCAATATAAATGCTGACAGAACATGGGATAAGGACAGATGCACCAAGAGGATCCAAACACCTCAACACACAGGTACAAATGCAAACAAACTTCTATTGTATTGGGTGTAGAAATTAAGAAACATTTATCTTCACATCTGTCACCTTCAGGAACCGATTCTGTGAGGATCAGAAGCTCCAGAGCAGCTGTAGTGTGTTTGGTGCTGCTGTGTGTTCTTCTGCTGACTGCAGTCATAGTGCTGTGTGTCCACATCCATATAAACTACACAGAAGAGACACATCAGCTACTAACCAAGAATAACAACCTCACAGAAGAGAGTGATGAGCTACTAACCAAGTACATAAACATAACAAATGAAAGGGATGGATTATTAACCAAGCATGACAACCTGACTAAACAAAGAGACCAGCTCAAACAAGAGAGAAATCAGCTGCAGAAGATTCTCACTGAAACAGGTGACAATGAATTACAACTAAGCAATTCTTCTGTGTACTGTAGTCAGTGGCGGTTCATCGGGGAGGCACAGCTTCCTCAAAATTTGGGGGAGAAAAAGAGAGGAGGACAATTTAATGTTAATAAAATTCACAATTCATTTCAGTTCATGTCTCAGAATATGTATATTTTGTTAGCTGTAATACCATAACATTAGTGTTGTTTTTGGCAGCCTGTTTTAATTTTAGTTTTAGTCTAGTCTTTGTGTGAAGCTGTCATTTTAGTTTTTATTAGTTTTAGTCACGTTCATACTCTTTTTAGTCTAGTCAAGTTTCAGTCAACTAAAAGTCTGAGCATTTTGACATTTAGTCTAGTTTTAGTCAATGAAAACTGTATTTAAGTCTGACAAAACTAGCTACAGTATTTGGCCAACAAGGGATGCTTAGCAGTGTTGGGCAAGTTACTTCCAAACTGTAACACATTATATATTATTAGTTACTGTCTTTTAAAAATAATTAGTTACATTACAATATTACTGTCTCTGAATTGTAATGCGTTACACTACTTTTGAGTTACTTTCACCAAAATATCCACAAAAGTATGACTAGGCATTATAAAATACCAAAATGTAGTTTATTGCAGCTCATTATGCATCCAGTGGAAGGTAATGAGGTAGGTCTATATAGCATAAAATTATAAAATCATATTTAGATAGGATACCGGTATGTAGGTCTACATTAACGTTATAGTTTAGGTTAAACACAGAGAAGCACAAATAAATAACGCCGGTAAATAAAGCGAAATGTTATAATGTACAAACAATAAACACAATACCTAGCCTATAGACTATTTTGAACGGTTTTTGAAACAAAACAAGAAAGCAATATATTAGTTGCTAAACAAGCCAAAACGAATTAGGCTAATTTAAAGCGAAACTGAAAGAAAACGCGTTGTTCTCATGCAGCCTACCTCTCTCATTCGGCATGAATCCAGTTAAATGTGTCCATATTCGCAATGTATTTGAATGCTAAGCTATTATTTATTAGTAAACCAAGCTTTGTACTTAATGCGCGTAAAAACATCCTCACATGAGCAAATATGTGTTTGGCCCGACCTCAGGCTGAACGACACGGATTGTACTACACAGTACGCACTATTTTAATTAATCAGTGTATATGTTTGGTTGACGGTATTTTATTCTGATAATGAACAGGCTGCAACGTTTGCTGTATGTGTGTGCGTGAGGTGCCGGCGCGATCGAACAGCGAAAACAAACAACAAAAAAAACACTCAGCCATTTTTGGTCATACAGATCATTTGAAATTGCAGTGTGTTTACTTATATTTCTGTCATCTCGTTTTTCTTTCCGTGAACTATCGACTATTTTACACGCAGATTTTTTTCTCTGGTGCTGTTTTGCGGTGTTGGTAAATTCACCACTTAATTTTGAGGTAAAATATGTTGTTGTAACTTGCGTTACAGAGAATGTAACGAGTAATAATATTACCCAAATTTCATTAGTAATGCATTATATTACTGCGTTACAGGAAAAAGTAATATACTACCGTAATATTATTACTTTTGTAATGCGTTACTCGCAACACTGATGCTTAGTGCACATGGAGTCAGTCAGTCAGGTAACTTAACTTGTTTGTTGTTGTCTTCTAAATAATGCCGCGAGTGGGGCTTGAGGAAGTGACGTCGCCTGCGTCTGCGCAGTGCGACCTGATGCAGCCCACTTCAGAAATACTGCAAAATAATAATAATAACACGACTAAACAAAACGAAATAACGTTATAACATTTCATTTCGTCTCGTTTTAGTCAACGAAAATTAAGAGACATTTTAGCATAGTTTTTATTTTGTAAACCACATTTAGTCTCGTTTTTACTCGTCAACAATATTGCACTATACATTTAATTATAGTCATCGTCACATGGCCAGCACTTACGTTGCGTCTTGTCTCGTTTTCGTCATGTGATAAATATTTAGTCATAATTTTCGTTGACGAAAGCAACACTACATAACACGTTACTGAATCTGGACAGCGCCGCATTTCTTTCGTGAATCTGCCAAATCAGCTGATTTAATTACAACTGCTAAGTGAGGGGAGGCTAACGTTACAGCAGTCGGTTTAGTTAAATGGCACAACAGGCAGCTCTCTTTTAACACAGACTTTTAAGAAGGGATGGATGTTTGCTTCAAGTGACAGACCAAGTACATGAAATGATCTTATCTTGCTGTATGTGTGTCGTTTGCTTTACGTTTTTTGACTAAAAGCAACCAAAAAGCCATTTTAAAGTGGTTAAGCAAATAATAATAATAATAATAACAATCGGCAGGGATCGCCAGATGAATACAATTAGTGTGCCTCCTCTATTTTAAAACCCACGAGCCGCCACTGACAGTAGTTGAGAATAATGATCTAATCGCTGAACTGGTTGTGTTTACAGATGGATGGTTATACTCTAGCTTCAGTTTTTACTTCATTTCCTCGATGAAGAACAGCTGGACTGAGAGCAGAAGATACTGTACAGAAAGAGGAGCAGATCTGATCATCATAAACAACAGAGAGGAACAAGTGAGTGAAAAAGCGAGCGGAAGAAACTGGTAGGCCTACATATTTTCTTACATGTACATGGATGTCTGTTTGGAAGTTGAATGTCTGGTTTATTCTATTAGAAGTTTGCAAAAAAGTTTTCCCATGGTAATCCATTCTGGATTGGCCTGACTGACACTGATGCGGAGGGCAGATGGAAATGGGTTGATGGCAGCACACCGACCTCGGGGTGAGAAATCACTGAATTGAACTGATTATTATGTAATAAATGATCAGATTCTCACAGTCAGTATCATATCAGACAGAAAGCATCTAATGCTGATCTGTAATTTCAGATTCTGGGGGTCTGGAGAGCCCAGTGGAACAGAAATAGAAAACTGTGTTGTGTCTTATTCATCAGGGTGGTGTGTTTATCCATGTAATGATGCTTTTAGATGGATCTGTGAGAAAAAAATCTTTTGAAAAATTAGTAAACGAATTGCATAATTCAACAACCAATATGTGGAACAAGTAAAACTATAGTCTTATATGTCATGCACAACAAAACTGCTTAGTTAGCTTATGTTTAATCATTTGATTTTATTATGCAAATAAGTTTTTTTTTTGTCAAAATATACATTATAATAAACCATTTTCGTTTTAAGTCAACATTATTTGTTATTACATTATTTAATACATGTGTTGCATGTTCCCTGTCCCCTTTTGTATGTGGACTTTTATGTTACTTCCTGTCTGGTGTACTTTTGTAGTCAGTTTGTAGTTTTTCCTGTTGTTCTCAGGTTCGTCTTGTTTGTCATTTGTGTCTGTCTATACTGTATATGCTTTTATTTCACATATTGTTTCCTTAATGTTTTCTGTGTTTATTTGTACTTTTGGTTTGCTTATTAAACTCTTGGATTCAGCTCTCCTTTGTGTTTGAGTTCACCCTACATTACAACATGAATCCAAATGAGGTGTTCATCAGGCAAATGTAGAAAAAAATAAAATTAATTTACTGTGAGCATCCTGACCAGGCTGACACTGACTAGTGGTGTGTATTCGAGGCACGACTATAGGTTGGGGTGTGATGAGGAAACGTGTCTAATTTAGTATGTCTGTTTGTTGATGTAAAGGTGAAAAAATTGCCACATGCTTTTAGACTTCACAAATTGATCTCAGATCAGTTTCACTCTGCTATTTTATTCAAACTTGAACTGAAAGCAAAAAAGAGAATAGCAGTCCATAAAGAATGACAGAGCAGCTACAGTGAATTGACTGTTCTTCTCATGCTGTTAAACGACCAAACATATATTTTCTGAAGATCCTCTAACCTGATTTATCCTCACATATTTGCTCTTTGCTGATGTAATATGGACTATAGGTTGCTTTGACCAATAGCAGACTGTGGAGAGTGATGAGGTACTTGTCTAATTTAGCATTTATGGTTTGTTGACTCTTATTGTGGCAAGCTGCAAGGGCCACATCCTTTTTAGACCTCACACAATGATCTCAGATCAGTTTTACTCAGCTATAATATTTTAATTGGGGTTGAACGCAGGACAGAGAAGAAAAGCCAATGTGAACTGAATGACAACAATGAACACTGAACATTTGCACAGTTTAACTGTGCTGGACTTTAAAAGAGCAAAAATGTTCAATGATATTTATGATGATGTGATCAGGAGTGAGTCTGAGGGAATGAACAGAGAGAGACTGGAGATGACGGTGGTTATCTATGAGAGTGCAGATTGTGTGAGAGATCATGACTTAGGGACAGAAACCAACACACATCAACCACCTCAGCAAACAGGTAATCACATTCATTTCTTTGTTAAAACATTGCAGTTTGCACGTTCTGTCATTTAACATCATGTTTGTGTTAATCAGGAAGTGATTCAGCGAAGATCAGAAGCTCCAGATCAGTTGTAGTGTGTTTGGTGCTGCTGTGTGTTCTTCTGCTGACTGCAGTCATAGTGTTGTGCATCCAAGTCTTTACAAACATCGATCTGTTTCAAATTAAAAGCAAAAACATCATGGAAGAAAGAGTCCAGCTACTAACCAAGATTAGTAACGTGTCAGAGGAGAGAGACTGGCTTCTAAACAAGAACATAAATGTAACAAATGAAAGGGATGATTTAATATCCAAGAATACAAACCTGACTAAACAAAGAGACCAGTTCAAGCAGGAGAGAGATGAGCTGTTGAAAAGTTTCAAGGAAACAGGTAACTATCTGTTATACTATAGCTAAAAAGTTTACCAAGTGTCTCAATTCATTGTTTTTGGAATAACGAGCTAATAGCTGAACTGGTTGTGTTTACAGATGGATGGTTATACTCTAGCTTCAGTTTCTACTTGTTTTCCTCTGAAAAGAGGAGCTGGAATGAGAGCAGAAGAGACTGTACAAAGAGAGGAGCAGATCTGATCATCATAAACAACACTGAGGAACAAGTGAGTGACAAAGAGAGCGGAAGAAAAGAGTAGGCCTATATATGTTCTTGCACGCATGAGGATGGTCCATTTGAAAGTTGAATGTCTGGTTTATTCTTTTAGGTGTTTGCAAAAAAGTTTTCTCATGGTAATGAATTCTGGATTGGTCTGACTGACATTGATGTGGAGGGCAGATGGAAATGGGTTGATGGCAGCACACTGACCTCAGGGTGAGAAATCATTGAATTCAACCTATTATTATGTAATAAATTATCAGATTCTCACAGTCGGTATCATATCACACAGAAAGCAGCACTGAACATCTCATGCTGATCTGTTGTTTCAGGTTCTGGGCATCTGGACAGCCCAATGGACATAAAAACAAGAACTGTGCTGTGACTTATTCAACAGGATGGACTGATTATCCATGTTCTCATGCTTTTAAATGGATCTGTGAGAAGAGCATTGTAAAGTATCACATACTATGAAATATATATGTTCATTCAGAATATTTTAACATGAACAGAGGGTTGTTAGTTACTCTAATGCTGTGTCATTAAAGTCTTGACATGTTTAACTTACAGGCATAGGTTTATTAATTTGTCACTCCACACTGGTCAATGTCAGTCTTGTACCTCCAGTCAGTATTTCAGTGTTTCTCATAAATCAAATACACACCTCTACAGAATTAAATAGACAAAGTAACGTTGTGTAACCTGACTCTTCCTCTAACACTGATCAGTGCTGATCTAATATGATGAAAAGTAAGTAAGATGGTCCAATAGTGTCTCTTTGCTGTGAGGAGCAGTGAGGTTCATCTGAACTCAGCAGGACTTTCACTAGAGGTGGTTGTGTAGATCATATGCAATCTAAGAATGGCAAAATGCCTGTTTAGGATGAGGAAGTGGTTTTGAGGTGTTTTCAGCATTCATTTTGTGAATCTACTGATTCACTGCAAAAATCTGACTTATAGCAATGATTCATTCACTATAAAAAAATTTCACCAGTTTCAACTTAAAAAACTTAAGTTCAGCAGCTGCCTTGTTAAATCAACTTAAAAGTACAAGTCATTTCCACTCACTTTATTGCAGTGAATTTGAGTGTAGTCTACTAAACTTTAAGTTTTTAAGTTAAAACTGGTGAAAACTTTTTACAGTGTCCATAAATCAGGCATCATTGCTTTTCTCATCTCAAAAGCATGTTAATAGTTTCAACCTATTATAAACCTCATTCTGGTTAAGCCCAACAAGTTCTAAAGTTCATGATTTTGAACTTAACACACTGACATCAGATCAGTTCCGTTATGTTAATCTGACTAACTTTAAATATCTTGAGGAGCGGAAGAATGAAGTGTTAAACCAAGCAAGACCACATCATGTGACTGCTACTATATCCTTCACCAAAGCTACTGCCTTTTAAGGTATGCAAATTGGTATATGCAGACAGGATATGACATACTGTTATACTTAGAGAGTAAAGCTGAGACTTAAAAAAAGCACACATTAGAAAGACGCACAGACAGCTTTCAACATTTACACGACTGAGGGCAAGCCACCAAAATGTCTGACAGTACTTATGCCAATATAAATGCTGACAGAACATGGGATAAGGACAGAAGCACCAAGAGGAACCAAACACCTCAACACACAGGTACAAATGCAAGCAAACTTCTATTGTATTGGGTGTAGAAATTAAGAAACATTTATCTTCATATCTGTCACCTTCAGGAACCGATTCTGTGAGGATCAGATGCTCCAGAGCAGCTGTAGTGTGTTTGGTGCTGCTGTGTGTTCTTCTGCTGACTGCAGTCATAGTGCTGTGTGTCCACATCCATACAAACAACACAGAAGAGACACATCAGCTACTAACCAAGAATAACAACCTCACAGAAGAGAGTGATGAGCTACTAACCAAGTACATAAACATAACAAATGAAAGGGATGGATTATTAACCAAGAATGACAACCTGACTAAACAAAGAGAGCAGTTTATTCAGGAGAGAAATGACCTGGTGAAGAGTCTTCATGAAATAGGTCATCTTGAACTTTACCAAATATACCATAACAAGAAATATAATTAATTTATACTAACAGGGAATAAATAATGAATAGCTGAACTTGTCATTTACAGATGGATGGTTATACTATAAATTTCGTTTTTACTTCATTTCCAATGAGAGGAAGACCTGGAATGGGAGCAGAAGATACTGTAAAGAGAGAGGAGCAGATCTGATCATCATAAACAACAAAGAGGAACAAGTGAGTGAAAGAGTGGAGGAAAAGTGAGAAAGACTCAAAGTGACTCAAAAAGTACACATTTTCTTAAAATTATGTGGATATCTATTTGAAAGTACAGTAAGAACAAAAGGATGTTTTAAATTAATTTTAAATTATACACTGTTCCACACTGTTTATAGTTGCATAGTCAGTTGAATATACATCAAATCTGTCACGAATCTGGTCGGTGTCCCGCTGTCCGCTCACCGCCAGATGTCACTCTCGCCCTGTCTCACACACAGACTGTTGCACCACACCCCGGACTACATTCCCCATCAGCCATTGCACTTCACCCGCGACCAGTCAGCGGCGCTATAAAAGCCCCTTTCTTTCCACTTGCAAACCACGGATTGTTTAATTGTCGTATTCCTAGTTCCTGTTCTAAGTTCCTAGTTCCTGGTTTTTGATCTCTCGCCTGGATATCTCGTTATCGTCTGTCTAGCCGCCTGCCTTTTCGGACTATCGCTCGTCTTCCTGGACTATTCTCTCGTCTCGCCTCCTACATTTCTGTTACAGGGAGTGAGAGACGTGAGGCGAGCGGATCCATATGCGAGCTTTTAGTGATAATACGAGGCAAAGACATAGTCGTGCAGGCAGGGTCAAACAACAGTAAACAGAAATGTAGGAGGCGAGACGAGAGAATAGTCCAGGAAGACGAGCGATAGTCCGAAAAGGCAGGCGGCTAGACAGACGATAACGAGATATCCAGGCGAGAGATCAAAAACCAGGAACTAGGAACTTAGAACAGGAACTAGGAATACGACAATTAAACAATCCGTGGTTTGCAAGTGGAAAGAAAGGGGCTTTTATAGCGCCGCTGACTGGTCGCGGGTGAAGTGCAATGGCTGATGGGGAATGTAGTCCGGGGTGTGGTGCAACAGTCTGTGTGTGAGACAGGGCGAGAGTGACATCTGGCGGTGAGCGGACAGCGGGACACCGACCAGATTCGTGACAAAATCAAAATCAAACTGTTATGATGTATTTTGTTATTTCTTTCAATATATGAAGTATATATTTAATCACATTACATTTATTTACTTGTCTGTCATCATAGGGATTTGTTAAACAATGTCCAGTTGGGCTTTTATTCTTAAATGTGCATACTGAAATATTGATTTAGCTTTATTTATATTGTAATTTCTAATAATTTTGTATTAAATTATGCCATCTAAGAAGCACTGAACACTGCATTGCGCTCTCTCCACATGGACTGCAGGAGTGACTCACATACGTGATAGAAATGAATTTTTTTCATAATTTTGTAGTTCGGGTTTATTGTTCACAATATTATTCATTTGTTTTGTCTAAGCTACTTCTGAGTTGTTTCCAACTTGAATGTTCCATTATCTGGGTTAAACGTGGGGTTTACAATGATGAAAGCCCAGGATTAAGCACAGTGTGAAAAGCCCTAATGTGTGTCTTCCTCATTCATTCCAGGATTTTGTCAATAGTATAGCTGATCGCAGTTATGTCTGGATTGGTCTGACAGACATTGATGTTAAGGGCAAATGGAAATGGGCTGACGGCAGCACACTGACCTCTGGGTGAGAAATCACTGAATTGAACTGACTGTTATAAATGATTCTCACAGTAACGTATCAGAGAAAGCAGCACTGAACATCTAATGCTGATCTGTAGTTTCAGGTTCTGGGCGTCTGGAGAGCCAACTGGAGGAAGAGCAGACAACTGTGCTTTATCTTATTCATCAGGGTGGGATGATTATCAATGTAACAGTGTCTACGGATGGATCTGTGAGAAGAGCTTTGTAAAGAATCCCATACTATGACATACATGTATATTCACAGTATGTCAACATTTTGACATGAATAAGTGGGTTAACTCTCCTAAACCCCAGACCGTTTTAACATTTAATAATTAGTTTTACATGTTACTAATGTTATGTCATTAAAGTGTGGCATTAAAGTGTTGCCTTACAGGTGTATTAATGTGTCACTCCACATTGGTCAGTGTTTTTTAAAGGGGTCATCAGATGCAAAGTTCACTTTTACATGTTGTTTGAACATTAATGTGTGTTGGCAGTGTATGTACAAATCTACCTTATAATAATAAAAATTTATGCAGTGGATTTAATTAATCTGTAAAAATAATATCACCTTTTTCAAATCGAGCCATTCTCAGATGCCTGTCGGTGTGGCGTCACACCGACAGAGGCCGCTCCCACAATAGTTGATTGACATGAGCATCTTACCTCAGACCTGCCCTAAATCAGCTGTAACAGTCCGACCTCCATTGTTTCGATGCTGGAGCAGGGATGTAAGTTAGACAAGAATATCTCCAACTGAGGTGTTGTGTTGCTGGATGTAACAATGAACATAGCAGTCCTCATTTACTCCTGACATCTGAGCCACTGAAGATGCAGTGGATTAGGTTTGTTTGTGAAGGGAATGTTTCTCCCGATAAATGCGTGATCCAGTTTCACCATGGGCATCGGAACCATTCAATTTGGGTGGGACAGGACTCACCCACTTTTGAAGACCTGTGATATCGGACCCACCCACTTTTACTGTCTCTAATTCAGCGAATATGTCTGCGCACTTTTTAGAGCGCCATCAGTCAAATGCATCCCACATGACGAATGCGCTAATAGATTAAGCTCTATGCTCCCGCGTACGAACAGGCAGCATCTGGGGTGGAGGAGTAGATGGAGCGGGCGCAGGCGCATCAGGTGCAATCCTCAAACATATTTCAAAGGAAGCGGGCGCCATGGTCCTGACCGCATCGCTGTCTTTACTGGGTGTGTTTAGGGAATATTTGCATTTATTCACATCCGATTTGATTAGCTACACTCTGGGTTATTTCTGTAAACACATTGTTGGGTTAATTGTGCTGGGTCAAAATTCTGGGTTGTTTGAGGTACTGTAAACACACAGTTGGGTTGATCATGCTGGGTCAAATGGACTCTAGTGGTTCTTCCACCACTGAACACGCGGCTTGGGTTATTTTAACCCAACCGCTTTGTTTATTTTTCCACTTCATCGAACTTTCTGGATTCTTCACTCGTCTCCTCTTCAGGCGGTCACGCAATTCGCAGCAAGCAGGATAATATGGTAAGTTAATATGATTAAATGATTATTTACCTTTATTTTTTAATAAGTTACGGTTTAAAGCACAGTGATTTCACTGTTTAATGCAATATTTGATATGTTGCTGTGCGTGGTTAGCGTTTTATTCTGTGAATGACTAACAAACGTTAAGTAGCAGCCTATAGTGAGGTACTTTTTTGCCTCAACAATCGCTTTATCATTAAATAAAAGTTGTGTGTGTGCACGTGCACAGTTTTATTCATATACAGTACACATGTCCCTTTTTTAACGCTTCATGAAAACAGGCATATGTTAGAAATACGGGGTTTTCGATATATCCGTCATTTTTATGTTGTGCATTTTTGCGCTCTTTTTTAACTCAGGTAGCTGCATTAGCTACGCTATGCCCCTTACTTTAATAACTCTTGTGGTGTATAAGCAGTGGTATACAGCTTATACCCACTTCTTTATCAGTTGGCTTTGCGTGTACCCACTTCTAAATCCCCTCTGTTGCGCATCAAGTAGTGTCCTCCATTAGCCAAAATCGTGACAATCCACCACATGAATAGCTCATTTAATCGCATGTGAGTAAATGTAAATATTCTCTAAAAACACCCGGTAACGATAATAATGCAGTCAGAACCGTGGCGCGGGCTTCCTTTGACATATGTTTGATGATTGCGCCTAAATGCGCCCGCGCCCACTCCGTCCACTCCTCCACCCACATGCTGCCTGTTCATACGCGAGGGCATGTCAGGGGAGGCTCTGACACAGAGAAAACCCAACCGATTTAATCAGAGACTGCGGAGAATTACGTCCAGACGTCAGTAACGCTGTTCTAACACTGAAGATCGCCAAAGTTTTACAACAATTCAATCAACTGGTTTAATTTGGCACTACTGCGGAAAACGTTAAAAAAAAACAAAAAAAAAACGTTTACGAGATCTCGCGATATTAAAATGCTTGAGAAGCTTTCTCGCAATATCAGCATAATAGAACTGATCTGTGTTTAAATGATTGTGCTGCATGTAAATGCATTAACCTGCTTTCTATATAAAATAAGTCATTGTAAAAACAGTTTTGTGAAATTCTAATTTTCTAAATCTGAAATTTCATTCTAGATATGTGAGATTCCTGCTGGTGAAGATGGACAGCTTTGTAATAGAGAAGCTAAAGGAAAGGCAGCTTGATACCCTGGTTAAAACCTTTGAAGGTAAGTTATATCATTCAATAACCATGATTTATTTTAGAATTTGATCTTTTCATTAAAATAACCATAGTTACTGGTATGGCAATAAAATCAAACAATCAATCTAACACTTAAAAGCTTTAACTTATTTAACCACATTTGTGTGTTTTTTTTGTTTTTTGTTTTTTTCTCAAATTTTATCAGATTTCACAAGACTACATCCAGAGGCAGACTTTTTGTAAACTGGGCTACAATTGCAGACCAAATTGTTGCCTATGCCCAGAAAGATGGAAAGGTGCATTAAGAGCTGGGTGACATGACTTCAGGTAAGGTATTTCTTATATGTCAATCTATAGAAACAAAATTCAACTGTATTTGACACATCAACTGGTAAATACAATAGTACAGTAACACTTAACTAGTTGCTTATTAGTTTGCGTATTGGCTGTTAATTAGCACTTATAAACCACATACTGATGCCTTATTCTGCATGAGCATATTCTACATCCCTGAATCCCACCCCATACCTAAACTTAACCTGCAGTAGTTGAATGGGGGTGGGGATTCATTTGCATTAATAACATTATAATTTTTTTTTTTTTATTATTATAATTTCATTATTTAAAGGAATGAAGAAATTTTCATATGAAAGTGTTTCAGTGTGTTGTTTTGATTATGAGATAAGCTATTATTCTTACGGTTTAGATGCTAAGGGGGAGAGTGCTTTCAAAGTGCTGCCCATTCTGGAGGAAGGGTCCACAGAACCACAACCATAAAATTCTGGAAGCTATTCATTGACATACCAACCTGTAAGTTTTGCTTTACTTTATATATACAGAGGTTGGACAATGAAACTGAAACACTCGCCAATATAGTATTGGAGGTTTCATGGCTATATTTGCGCTGTCTGGTGCCCAATCTTCACTTATTGTACATTACACCAGTTAGAGCAGAGTGTAAAGTTTCATTATGTGCACCCAATGGTTCAAACATTGTACCTTG
This sequence comes from Cirrhinus mrigala, assembly GCA_036247105.1. NCBI lineage: Eukaryota > Metazoa > Chordata > Actinopteri > Cypriniformes > Cyprinidae > Cirrhinus > Cirrhinus mrigala. Next base: position 13,092,469 of record CM070016.1, read on the forward strand.
AAGGTAGTGCTCTGTATCAGGATAATAATGCACCAATACACACAGCAAGACTGGTGACAGACTGGTTTAATGAACATGAAAATTAAGTTGAACATCTCCCATGGCCTGCATAGTCACCAGATCTGAATATTATTGAGCCACTTTGGGGTGTTTTGGAGGAGCGAGTCAGGAAACGTTTTTTCCACATCAGCATCACATAGTGACCTGGCCACTGTTCTGCAAGAGGAAAATGGCTCAAAATCCCTCTGGCTGCTTTGCAGGACTTGTATTTGTCACTCCCACGATGAAATGATGTTGTATTAGCTGCAAAAGGAGGCCCAATATCATACTAATTGTGATCTAAAACCAGGTGTTTCAGTTTCATTGTCCAACCCCTGTATATATATATATATATATATATATATATATATATGAAGAGTTCAGATGCAAAACCAGCTAAATCCATCTGACGTCTTTCTTTAAAAAATGCATTTTTATCAGGCTCCGATGTATTGGTTTCTATGTAAGTACTGGTACTTCTGATTGGGCTGAGGCTGGTATTTTATCGAGTTTAAAGAAAAAGTATTTGATGGATGTATAATACACTACCGTTCAAAAGTTTGGGGTCAGTACATTTTTATTGTTTCTTTTTTTTTTTTTAAGAAATTAATACTTTTATTCACCAAGGATGTATTAAGTTAATAATTAAAAGTTTATTAAAAGTTAATAATAAATAATTTACATTGTTATAAAATATTTATATTTTGAGTAAACACTGTACTTTTTAAACTTGTTATTCATGAAAGAATCCTGAAAAAAAAAAAATTACAGGTTCCAAAAAATATTTGGCAGCACAACTGTTGATATTATCCAACATTGATCATTCTAATAATAAATCCGCATATTAGAATGATTTCTGAAGGATCATGTGACACTTAAGACTGGAGTAACAGCTGATAAAAATTCAGCTTTTCATCACAGGAATAAATTCTATTTTAAAGTATGTTAAAATAAAAAACATTATTTTATATTTTAAAAACATTTTGCAATATTACTGTTTTTTTTTCTATATTTTTAATCAAATAAATGCAGCCTTGATGAGCATAAGAGACTACTTTAAAGACTATTACAAGTCTTACTGACCCCAAACTTTTGAACGGTAGTGTACGTGTCGAGAGCATTCACTCAGCATCATCTCATTTTTGACCGAGATGGCTTTTAGCTGGTTTTGCATCGGACTCATATATATACATATATATACATACATACAGTATATATGTATTTTTGGAAATGCAAACTGATATTTCCCACTGACACACTACAGCAAAAAATAGAAATCACTGACTTAAAACCATTTTTTAGCTGGTGGAAATACTAGTGTTTCAATCATTTTGGCCACCACTGTATGAAGTGTTCAGATGTAAAAGACTAAAAATGTGCAGTTTGAAATTTTCTTCTAAAATTAGCATTTTTTTCAGGCCTAAGTTTCTTAAAGACTAAGTGTCGTATAATTAACAGGTGGGGACCAGCATGGTGGATTTGTGCCTTGGGGACGAGACAACGACATCCCAGACCTTCGCCATTGTTACGGGCCGTGCCACTGATGCAGACTCGTTGCCTGGGAATTTCTCCAGCTTGCAGTATATTATATTGATGGACATAAGTCTTCATGTGTGAATTTTTTAAGGCCAACAGTTTTTTCTGACCACTTGTAACATGTTTAAATTGTCATATGTATTGTCAGGTGGACACTTTGTTTGGCTTAGTTTTAATAGCACAATGTTTGCAATGATTCTCATGTGGCAATAATTAATTTTTGAGTGTTCTGCTGCTGCAATGTTGACAAAGAATCGGAATCTACAGTGCCTAGTTTACACAGTTTTGTGTTTTAAGGTACCTGATCTACTAAAATTGTTGTTTTATGTGTCTGTAATGGCTGGATAAAATGTGTGACAGCTGCACCCATTTGAAAATTGTTTTAAAAAGAAATAAAACTCATTAAATTGATGTTTACATTTGCATCTGAGCATCTGAGCAAAGCATCTGAGCGTATCTGCTGCTCAGATACACCTTATCCTACCGTGGGTGGGTACCCACATTTATTTTGCTTCCGACGCCCATGAGTTTCACCTACAGCAGAAGTGAGTGCAAGGTTTTTTTTATTTTATTAATCTCTGCAATCACCTTTCCTAAACGTGCTAGTTAGCAAGTTTCATAGCTAAATGCGCTAAATGCGTTAAATGTGGCTAAAGTAAACAGGCTTGTCACTTTTTTAAAAAAAATCTTTAAAAAATTAGTAAACGAATTGCATATTAATTCAACAACCAATATGTGGAACAAGTAAAACTATAGTCTTATATGCCATGCACAATAAAACTGCTTAGTTAGCTTATGTTTAATCATTTGATTTTATTATGCAAATAAGCTTTTTGTCAAAATATACATAATATATAATAAACCATTTTCGTTTTAAGTCAACATTATTTGTTATTACATTATTTAATACATGTGGCGCATGTTCCCTGTTCCATTTCGTATGTGGACTTTTATGTTACTTCCTGTCTGGTATACTTTTGTAGTCAGTTTGTAGTTTTTCTGTTGTTCTCAGGTTCGTCTTGTTTGCTTATTTGTGTCCGGTGGGTTCCTTTTTGGGGCAGCCGTGGCCTAATGGTTAGGGAATCAGGCTTGTAATCGAAAGGTTGCGGGTTTGAATCCCAGGTCCGGCAGGGATTAAAGGTGAAGGGAGTGAATAACCAGCGCTCTCTCCACCCTCAATACTACGACTGAGGTGAGTCCCTTGAGCAAGGCAAAGATCCCCCAACTGCTGTGTGTGTGCGTGTTTGTTCACTACTCACTACTGTGTGTGTGCACTTGGATGGGTTAAATGCAGAGCATAAATGGGTCACAGTATGGGTCACCATACTTGGCCTCATGTCACATCCTTTCCTCTCCTTTTCCTTATAATAAAATGAATTTACTGTTTGTATGAGCAACCTGACCAGGCTGACACTGACTCAGTGGTGTGTAGGACTATCGGTTGGGGTGTGATGAGGAAACGTGTCTAATTTAGTATGTCCGTTTGTTGATGTAATGGTGAAAAAATTGCCACATGCTTTTAGACTTCACACATTGATCTCAGATCAGTTTTACACTGCTATTTTATTCAAACTTGAACTGAAAGCAAAGAAGAGAATAGCAGTCCATAAAGAATGACAGAGCAGCTACAGTGAATTGACTGTTCTTCTCATGCTGTTAAACGACCAATCAAACATATATTTTCTGAAGATCCTCTAACCTGATTTATCCTCACATATTTGCTCTATGCTGATGTAATATGGACTATAGGTTGCTTTGACCAATAGCAGACTGTGGAGAGTGATGAGGAATTTGTCTAATTTAGCATTTATGGTTTGTTGACTCTTATTGTGGCATGCTGCAAGGACCACATCCTTTTTAGACCTCACACAATGATCTCAGATCAGTTTTACTCAGCTATGATATTTTAAACGGGGTTAAACGCAGGACAGACAAGAAAAGCCAATGTGAACTGAAAGACAACAACGAGCACTGAACATTTGCGCAGTTTAACTGTGCTGGATTTTAAAGGAGCAAAAATGTTCAATGATATTTATGATGATGTGATCAGGAGTGAGTCTGAGGGAATGAACATTCATTTCTTTGTTAAAACATTGCAGTTTGCACATGTTCTGTCATTTAACATCATGTTTGTGCTAATCAGGAAGTGATTGTGTGAAGATCAGAAGCTCCAGAGCAGCTGTAGTGTGTTTGGTGCTGCTGTGTGTTCTTCTGCTGACTGCAGTCATAGTGCTGTGTGTCCACATCCATACAAACAACACAAACTACACACAAGAGAGAAACCAGCTACTAACCAAGATCACCAACCTCACAGAAGAGAGAGAAGAGCTACTAACCAAGATTAAAAACCTCAAAGATAAGACAGATGAGCTACTAACCAAGAACATAAGCTTGACAAATGAAAGGGATGGATTATTAACAAAAAATGACAACCTGACTAAACAAAGAGAGCAATTTATTCAGGAGAGAAATGACCTGGTGAAGAGTCTTCATGAAATAGGTAATCCTGAACTTTACCAAATATACCATAACAAGAAATATAATTAATTTATACTTCAGTGTATATTTCCGTCATCTCGTTTTTCTTTCCGTGAACTTTCGACTATTTTACACGCAGATTTTTTTTCTCTGGTGCTGTTTTGCTGTGGTGGTAAATTTACCACTTAATTCTGAGTTAAAATATGTTGTTGTAACTTGCGTTACTAAGAATGTAACGAGTAATAATATTACCCAAATTTCATTATTAATGCATTATATTACTGCGTTACAGCAAAAAGTAATATACTACTGTAATATTATTACTTTTGTAATGCGTTACTCGCAACACTGATGCTTAGCGCACATGGAGTCAGTCAGTCAGGTAACTTAACTTGTTTGTTGTCGTGTTCTAAATAATGCCGCGAGTGGGGCTTGAGGAAGTGACGTCGCCTGCATCTGCGCAGTGCGACCTGATCCAGCCCACTTCAGAAATACTGCAAAATAATAATAATAACACGACTAAACAAAACGAAATAACATTATAACGTTTTGTTTCGTCTCGTTTTGGTCAACGAAAATGAAGAGGCATTTTAGCATAGTTTTTATTTTGTAAACCACATTTAGTCTCGTTTTTATTCGTCAACAATATTGCATTATACATCTAATTATAGTCATCGCCACATGACCAGCATTTACGTTGCGTCTCGTCTCGTTTTCGTCACGTGATAAAGGTACGTTGACGATGATATTTAGTCATAACTTTCGTTGACGAAAGCAACGCTACATAACATGTTACTGAATTTGGACAGTGTCGCATTTCTTTCGTGAATTTGCCAAATCTGCTGATTTAATTACAACAGCTAAGTGATAGAGAAGGGGAGGGGGAGGCCAGGGGAGAGCTGAGCTCTTGTGCCTCCGTTGGTATAAAAAAAAAAATAAAAAAATTGCCAATCACCATCAAGTGTTTACTGTCAGAGCTGAGGAGTGTCGAGAAAAGAAACCTCCTGAGGGAGGCTAGCCTTCCTTCTGGTATTTCAACCAATCATCATAGAGGTAAATTACGTGATATTAGATTACGTCTCCTGCTGCGCTGCACTTATGTACTTATGATGAGTAGCCATATTGAATATTTGATTGACAGATTTACCAAGCTGTCATTCAAACATTATACATATACAAATTGAAAATAAAGGGAGAACATGCCTAAGCTGGAAACAGGCTAACGTTACAGCAGTTGAACAAAATTAGTGTGCCTCCTCTATTTTAAAACCCATGAGCCGCCACTGACTGTAGTTGGGAATAATGAGCTAATCGCTGAACTGGTTGTGTTTACAGATGGATGGTTCTACTCTAACTTCAGTTTTTACTTCATTTCTGTGCTGAAGAACAGCTGGACTGAGAGCAGAAGATATTGTACAGCAAGAGGAGCAGATCTGATCATCATAAACAACAGAGAGGAACAAGTGAGTGAAAAAGCGAGCGGAAGAAACTGGTAGGCCTATATACTTTCTTATATGTACATGTCTGGTTTATTCTATTAGGAGTTTGCAAAAAACTTTTCCCATGGTAATCCATTCTGGATTGGTCTGACTGACACTGATGTGGAGGGCAGATGGAAATGGGTTGATGGCAGCACACTGACCTCTGGGTGAGAAATCACTGAATTGAAATTATTATAATGTAATAAATGATCAGATTCTCACAGTCAGTATCATATCACACAGAAAGCATCTAATGCTGATCTGTAATTTCAGACTCTGGGGGTCTGGAGAGCCCAACGGAAGAGAAATAGAAAACTGTATTGTGTCTTACTCATCAGGGTGGTGTGATTATCCATGTAATGATGCTTTTAGATGGATCTGTGAGAAAAAAATTGTTTAAAAATTAGTAAACGAATTGCACATTAATTCAACAACCAATATGTGGAACTAGTAAAGTAAAACTATAGTCTTATATGTCATGTATAACAAAACTGCTTAGTTAGCTTATGTTTAATCATTTGACTTTATTATGCACATAAGCTTTTTTGTCAAAATATACATTATAATAAACCATTTTCGTTTTAAGTCAACATTATTTGTTATTACATTATTTAATACATGTGTCGCATGTTCCCTGTTCCCTTTTGTATGTGGACTTTTATGTTACTTCCTGTCTGGTGTACTTTTGTAGTCAGTTTTTCTGTTGTTTTCAGGTTCGTCTTGTTTGTTCATTTGTGTCTGTCTATACTGTATCTGCTATACTGTCTATACTGCTCTCCCTTGTGTTTAAGTTCACCCTACATTACAACATGAATCCAAATGAGGTATTCATCAGGCAAATGTAGAAAAAATAAAATGAATTTACTGTTTGTATGGGCAACCTGACCAGGCTGACACTGACTAGTGGTGTGTATTTGAGACAGGACTATCGGTTGGGGTGTGATGAGGAAACGTGTCTAATTTAGTATGTCTGTTTGTTGATGTAAAGGTGAAAAAATTGCCACACGCTTTTAGACTTCACACATTGATCTCAGATCAGTTTCACTCTGCTATTTTATTCAAACTTGAACTGAAAGCAAAGAAGAGAATAGCAGTCCATAAAGAATGACAGAGCAGCTACAGTGAATTGACTGTTCTTCTCATGCTGTTAAACGACCAAACATATATTTTCTGAAGATCCTCTAACCTGATTTATCCTCACATATTTGCTCTATGCTGATGTAATATGGACTATAGGTTGCTTTGACCAATAGCAGACTGTGGAGAGTGATGAGGAATTTGTCTAATTTAGCATTTATGGTTTGTTGACTCTTATTGTGGCATGCTGCAAAGGCCACATCCTTTTTAGACCTCACACAATGATCTCAGATCAGTTTGACTCAGCTATGATATTTTAAACGGGGTTAAACGCAGGACAGAGAAGAAAAGCCAATGTGAACTGAAAGACAACAACGAGCACTGAACATCTGCACAGTTTAATTGTGCTGGATTTTAAAGGAGCAAAAATGTTACATGATATTTATGATGATGTGATCAGGAGTGAGTCTGAGGGAATGAACAGAGAGAGACTGGAGATGATGGTGGCTATCTATGAGAGTGCAGATTGTGTGAGAGATCATGACTTAGGGACAGAAACCAACACACATCAACCACCTCAGCAAACAGGTAATCACATTCATTTCTTTGTTAAAACGTTGCAGTTTGCACATGTTCTGTAATTTAACATCATGTTTGTGCTAATCAGGAAGTGATTGTGTGAAGATCAGAAGCTCCAGAGCAGCTGTAGTGTGTTTGGTGCTGCTGTGTGTTCTTCTGCTGACTGCAGTCATAGTGCTGTGTGTCCACATCCATACAAACAACACAAACTACATACAAGAGAAAGACCAGCTACTAACCAAGATTAACAACCTCAAAGATAAGACAGATGAGCTACTAACCAAGAACTTAAACTTGACAAATGAAAGGGATGGATTATTAACAAAAAATGACAACCTGACTAAACAAAGAGAGCAGTTTATTCAGGAGAGAAATGACCTGGTGAAGAGTCTTCATGAAATAGGTAATCTTAAACTTTACCAAATATACCATAACAAGAAATATAATTAATTTATACTTCAGTGTAACAGGGAATAAATAATGAATAGCTGAACTGGTCATTTACAGATGGATGGTTATACTATAAATTTAGTTTTTACTTCATTTCCAATGAGAGGAAGACCTGGAATGGGAGCAGAAGATACTGTAAAGAGAGAGGAGCAGATCTGATCATCATAAACAACAGAGAGGAACAAGTGAGTGAAAGAGTTGAGGAAAAGTTAGAAAGACTCAACGTGACTCAAAAAGTACATATTTTCTTAAAATGATGTGGATATCTATTTGAAAGTACAGTAAGAACAAAAGGGTGTTTCTAAATTAATTTTAAATTACACACCGTTCCACACTGCTTATAGTTACATAGTCAGTTGAATATACATCAAATATGCAAAATCAAACTGTCATGTATTTCGTAATTTCTTTCAATATATGAAGTATATATTTAATCATATTACATTTATTTACTTGTCTGTCATCATAGGGATTTGTTAAACAATGTCCAGCAGGGCTTTTATTCTAAAATGTGCATATTGAAATATTGATTTTATTTATATTGTAATTTCTAATCATTTTGTATTAAATTATGCCATCTGAGAAGCACCGAACACCCCAACACTGCATTGCGCTCTCTCCACATGGACTGCAGGAGTGACTCACATACGTGATAGAAATGAATATTTTTCATCAGTTCAGGTTTATTGTTCACAATATTATTCATTTGTTTTGTTTAAGCTACTTCTGAGTTGTTTCCAACCTGAATGTTTCTTTATCGGGGTTAAAAGTGGGGTTTACAATGATGAGAGCCCAGGGTAAAGCACAGTGTGAAAAGCCCTAATGTGTGTCTTCCTCATTCATTCCAGGATTTTGTCAATAGTATTGCTGATGGCATTTATGTCTGGATTGGTCTGACAGACATTAATGTTAAGGGTGAATGGAAATGGGTTGATGGCAGCACACTGACCTCTGGGTGAGAAATCGCTGAATTGAACTGGTTGTTATGTTATAAATGATTCTCACAGTAACATATCAGAAAAAGCAGCACTGAACATCTAATGCTGATCTGCAGTTTCAGGTTCTGGGCATCTGGACAGCCAACTGGAGGAAGAGTAGACAACTGTGCTTTATCTTATTCATCAGGGTGGGATGATTATCAATGTAACAGTGTCTACGGATGGATCTGTGAGAAGAGCTTTGTAAAGAATCCCATACTATGACATACATGTATATTCACAGTATGTCAACATTTTGACATGAAAAAGTGGGTTTACTCTCCTAAACCCCAGACCGTTTTAACATTTAATAATTAGTTTTACATGTTACTAATGTTATGTCATTAAAGTGTGGCATTAAAGTGTTGCCTTACAGGTGCATTAATGTGTCACTCCACATTGGTCAGTGTTTCTTAAAGGGGTCATCAGATGCAAAGTTCACTTTTACATGTTGTTTGAACATTAATGTGTGTTGGCAGTGTATGTACAAATCTACCTTATAATAATAAAAATTTATGCAGTGGATTTAATTAATCTGTAAAAATAATATCACCTTTTTCAAATCGTCACACCGACAGAGGCCGCTCCCACGATAGTTGATTGACATGAGCGTCTTACCTCAGACCTGCCCTAAATCAGCTGTAACAGTCTGACCTCCATTGTTTCGATGCTGAAGCAGGGATGTAAGTTAGACAACAATCTCTCCAATTGAGGTGTTGTGTTGCTGGATGTAACAATGAACATAGCAGTCCTCATTTACTCCTGACATCTGAGTCGCTGAAGATGCAGTGGATTAGGTTTGTTTGTGAAGGGAATGCGCCTCCCAATCTACATAAATGCATCTATGCTTGCACAAATCATTCGTGATCCAGTTACACCTACAGCAGAAGTGAGTACAAGGTTTTTTTTTTTATTAATCTCTGCAATCACCTTTCCAAAACGTGCTAGTTAGCAAGTTTTGTGGCTAAACGTGCTAAATGCAGTTAAAGTAAACAGGCTCATCACTCCACAGTGAGAAGAGATGGGCGGGGCGAGCAGAGCTCATTTGCATATAAGGGACAATCCCTCTGATTCTATTCGACTCCCAGTTTCGATTCCAATGTGAATAAAATATGATATCAAGCATATTTATTCTGTTTCTTTTTTTGCTAAACATTTAGTTGCAGCTGAATACCATGAACAAAAATCAACAGGCTACATAAAAACAAGATTCACTTAAGAGCTGTTTGCAAAATAGAGCTGCATGATTCTGGATGAATTGGGTTGATGTTTTTTTAAATGGAAGTTGTGGTTCTCTTACGATTGTAAAGAAAAAAAAAAAATATTAGACAACTAAACAAAATCACATGTAGGCCTAATTTAAAAGTAAATGATTCAATCACTCAAGATTTACTTGGTTCATTACTGGATGAATCAGTGTTTTTGAATTAATGATCAAAGACAAATACATTATTAACAGCCCCCTTTCGCCATCTACTGGCATAACAACATAATCGATAAATCTTTAACATTATTTGGAATGTCAAATTATTTTTTTTATATCCAGTTTATATCCAGACTATGAACTTTTATCCTAGTACTTTTGTGATTAGTTAAATGTTTGTAACAGAAATAATGAACTGTGTGGTTGAAAAGAACTTTCATTCATATACATGACAGTGGCTCTCTTTAGGTCAGTGGCAGCACGAATGCAGATTTGGTTGTACACTGCACGGAAGAAAGTTTGAGGACCCCAACAGATGAATCATTGTTATTTAGGAACAGAATCACGTTGGTATTTGAGTCGTGTTTGTGGTCTTTAATGATCTGTTAAATTAACATGCTTTGTCATATTGGTGGTGACACATCTATTGCAACATGTTTAGCTTAGCACAAATATTATAGGCTACTTTGCGTTTTCGACTTCTGATCGCAAGTGTAGCCATACTTTGCAGCCAATATAAATACACACCAAAAGAACAGAGACTTTGACCAAAATTATATTAATTATATTTTGTGACCTTGGAGTAGATACATCGATATGAAATCGCAATCGCGATTAGGCAGAAGCTGCGATTGTCTTGCCTATCTTTTAGTGAAGCATGGTTCTGTGATCAGCAGTAAATCTCCATCCGAAGGCCAGAGGGCGCTCTCGCGTGGAAACTCTAAACACACTCGAAGACGACACCCAGAAAATGCTACAGCTAAATAAACAGAAGATTTAACTGCTTTCATTGATTCAACGTGACTAATAAACAGTTCTTATTATTATACTTTTCATTATAATAAAGTATATTTATAAATAAATTTATGAAGTGAGTTTGGAGTAAAAACTTGTTATTAAATGTGGTATTTTCACATGCTTTCAGATGTACTACACAGAGCCGTAGTTCACTGAGAAGCTATGCAGACAGCTGTCATTATCATGAACGATTTCTTTCGATTTCATAATCGTGCAGTGATATCATCTGCAATTTTTTTTTGCATAACCTATCAGTGAACTACGAACCGGCTTTACTGACAAAATGCGCATGGAAATCACATTCGATTAATCATGCAGCCCTACTCTGGAGTGACTTTGGATTGTCCTGAATAAAGAACAACATAAAGAAGCAAATCAAATATTGTATGAATGTGGTCCACATAAACAGGTCTACACTAGTGTCTGTGTATCACATCATCATCTGGCTTCATCATCACTGAATCTCTCTCTATATATTAAAAAAAAAAATAAATAAATAAAACAATTCAATTAATTTAGCCTCACCAGGCTGACACTGACTCAACACTGATCTCAAATCAGTTTCACTCAGCAATTTTATTCTAACTGGGATTGCAAGCAAAGATGAAAAAAGCTGTCCATTAAGAGCGACACAGAAAAAAAAATATCCAACATTATTTGTGTTTTTAAATAAATATCTGAGAAGAGCTGTACCATGAAGTACGTTTATTCAGAATATTTTTCTGATTAAGTTTGCAGCCTCACTAGGAGGAACATACTGATGTCAGTGCTAAGCTAATGGCAGTTTCTAGACACAGTAAAAAGTTTGAAGACACAACTGAAAATTAAGGAATGTTCAGTCTTTATTTTCAATGAGACATGACCTGTTAATATTGCACTTAGTGCATCAGTCATCTAAAAAGCCAGCTGAAGTGCATGCAAATATGCTGATATAATGAACATGTTTCATTTCCTCTAAAGTACTATAAGCACAGGAGATCAAATGTCTTCCTCAAATCTGTATGATGCTGGTATTCTGAAATTCATGTTCTTTTTTTCAGTTACGCTTGTCTTTTTTTTATCCATCCATCCATTCATCCATCTAAAATAAGTCTAAAAAATTTGTAATTGCTGTATAAAGTACAACTAGAGAGTACCACAACATATGTCATGGCACTCTTGATAATGGTGGAAGATGTGACTTAGAGGGGAAGAATTGTAGAATAAAATTGTTATGTTTGTTTTCTTTGTGCACAAAAAGCATTCTCGTAGTTTCGTAAAATTACAGTGAACCACTGATGTCACATGGACTGTTTTCTGATGTCTTCACTAACTTTCTGGGCCTAGGAACATTTCAGTTGCGTGCTGCCTATGCAGGATCAGAAAGCTCTCGGATTTCATCAAAAATATCTTAATTTGTGTTATGAAGATGAACGATGGTCTTACAGGTTTGGAATGATATGAGGGTGAGTAACTAAGAGCAGAATTTTTGGGTGAACTAACCTTTTAATAAGTCATGCAAATGGCTACATGTCACCACATCACATCTGTACTACGATGTTTGATTGTGTTTGGAATCAGTGAAGTTGGTCTAATTGCTGTTTTTTCTCATTTTATTTTTCTCATGCTATTAAACGACTTCAACCAATCATACACATATTTTTTTAAAGGTCCTCTAACTTGATTCCTTCTAACATATTTGCTGTCTATGGTGATGTAATATGGACTATAGGTTTCTTTGACCAATAGCAGACTGGAAAGTGATGAGGAACTTGAAATTTAGCATTTCCAGTTTGCTGACTGCAATAGGCACAAGTTGCAACAGCCACATCCTTTTTGGACTTCACACAATTAACTCATGTAGCTATTACATTTTAAATGGGGATGAAAGCAGGGAGGAGAAAAAAAGTCAATGTGAACTGAAAGACAAGGAAGAACATTCAACATTTGCACAGTTTAATTGTGCTTGACTGTAAAAGAGCAGAAATGTCTTATGGTGATCATAACAATGTGATCAGGACTGAGTCTGAGGAAATAAACAAAGACAGAGTGGAGAAGACAGTGGATATCTATGAGAGTGCAGATTGTGTGAGAGATCATGACTTCAGGACAGAGACAAATACACATCAACCACCTCAGCAAACAGGTAATCACATTTATTTCTTTGATAAAAACGTTGCAGTTTGCACAAGCTCAGTCATTTAACATCATGTCTATGCTGTTCAGGAAGTGATTGTGTAAAGATCAGAAGCTCCAGATCAGCTGTAGTGTGTTTGGTGCTGCTGTGTGTTCTTCTGCTGACTGCAGTCATAGTGCTGTGTGTCCACATCCATACAAACAACACAAACTACACACAAGAGAGAAACCAGCTACTAACCAAGATCACCAACATCACAGAAGAGAAAGACCAGCTACTAACCAAGATCACCAACCTCACAAAGAAGGGAGATGAGCTACTAACAAAGAACACAAACTTGACAGATGAAAGGGATGGATTATTTACAAAAAATGACAACCTGACTAAACAAAGAGAGCAGTTTATTCAGGAGAGAAATGACCTGGTGAAGAGTCTTCATAAAATAGGTAATCTTGAACTTTACCAAATATACCATAACAAGAAATATAATTAATTTATACTTCAGTGTAACAGGGTATAAATAATGAATAGCTGAACTGGTCGTTTACAGATGGATGGTTATACTATAAATTTAGTTTTTACTTCATTTCCAATGAGAGGAAGACCTGGAATGGGAGCAGAAGATACTGTAAAGAGAGAGGAGCAGATCTGATCATCATAAACAACAAAGAGGAACAAGTGAGTGAAAGAGTGGAGGAAAGGTTTGAAAGACTCAAAGTGACTCAAAAAGTACATATTTTCTTAAAATGATCTGGATATCTATTAGAAAGTACAGTAAGAACAAAAGGGTGTTTCTAAATTAATTTTAAATTACACACTGTTCCACACTGCTTATAGTTGCATAGTCAGCTGAATATACATCAAATATGCAAAATCAAACTGTCATGATGTATTTCGTTATTTCTTTCAATATATGAAGAATATATTTAATCACATTACATTTATTTACTTGTCTGTCATCATAGGGATTTGTTAAACAATGTCCAGCAGGGCTTTTATTCTAAAATGTGCATATTGACATACTGATTTAGCTTTATTTATATTGTAATTTCTAATCATTTTGTATTAAATTATGCCATCTGAGAAGCACCAAACAGCCTAACACTGCATTGCGCTCTCCCCACATGGACTGCAGGAGGGACTCACATACATGATAGAAATTAATATTTTTCATAATTTTGTAGTTCGGGTTTATTGTTCACAATATTATTCATTTGTTTTGTCTAAGCTACTTCTGAGTTGTTTCCAACTTGAATGTTCCATTATTTGGCTTAAACGTGGGGTTTACAATGATGAGAGCCCAGGGTTAAGCACAGTGTGAAAAGCCCTAATGTGTGTCTTCCTTATTCATTCCAGGATTTTGTCAATAGTATTGCTGATGGCAGTTATGTCTGGATTGGTCTGATAGACATTGATGTTAAGGGCGAATGGAAATGGGTTGATGGCAGCACACTGACCTCTGGGTGAGAAATTGCTGAATTGAACTGATTGTTATAAATGATTCTCACAGTAACATATCAGAGAAAGCAGCACTGAACATCTAATGCTGATCTGTAGTTTCAGGTTCTGGGCGTCTGGACAGCCAACTAGAGGAAGAGCAGACAACTGTACTTTATCTTATTCATCAGGGTGGGATGATTATCAATGTAACAAGGTCTACGGATGGATCTGTGAGAAGAGCTTTGTAAAGAATGCCATACCATGACATACATGTATATTCACAGTATGTCAACATTTTGACATTAATAAGTGGGTTTATTCTCCTAAACCCCAGACTGTTTTTAACATTTAATAATTAGTTTTACATGTTACTAATGTTATGCCATTAAAGTGTTGCTGTGTTTACCTTACAGGTGTATTAATGTGTCACTCCACATTGGTCAGTGTTTCTTAAGAATCATATACACACCTGCAGAGCATTCGATTCCTTTAAACAACAAAACTGAGTATCAGGGAGTGAAACACACCGTGACCTGCTTTAGAGAGGCTTGACAGGATTAAATAGACAGAATTATACAAAATTATATTAATTATATTTTGTGACTTCGGAGTAGATACATCGATATGAAATCGCAATCGCGATTAGGCAGAAGCTGCGATTGTCTTGCGTATCTTTCAGTGAAGCACGGTTCTGTGATCAGCAGTAAATCTCCATCCAAAGGCCAGAGGGCGAAGCGAAAACACAGAAAATGCATATCGCTATAGCTGAATAAACAGAAGATTTAACTACTCTTATTGACTCAGCGTGAATAATAAACACACAACTACCATAATACATGACTTATCTGAGTTCTTACTATTAAAATTTTCATTATAATAAGTTATAATTATAATGTAATGCCTTTATCACTGCTTAGAATACTATAAAATATGTTGTGTGCCTTATTCTGTGTAAGAAGCCACATCATCTCACAGAAGGATTTATTTCAAACATTCGACTGATGCTATGAAGTGAGTTTGGAGTAAAAACAAGTTATTAAATGTACTACACAGAGCCGTAGTTCACGGAGAAGCTTTGCAAACAGCTGTCATTATCGCAAACGACTTCTTTTGATTTCATAATTGTGCAGTAATATCGTCTGTGCTTTTTTTGCGTAACCTATCAGTGAACTACGGCTCTGTGTAGTAACTGCTGCTCCATCTGAAAGCAGGTGATTACAGAACCAGCTTTACTGACAAAATGCGCATGGAAATCGCATTTGATTAATCGTGCAGCCCTACTCTGGAGTGACTTTGGATTGTCCCGAGTAAAGAACAACATAAAGAAGCAAATCAAATATTGTATGAATGTGGTCTACATAAACAGGTCTACACTAGTGTCTGTGTATCACATCATCATCTGGCTTTATCGTCACTGAATCTCTATATATTAAAAAAAAAAATCAGAATATCTTTTCTGATTAAGTTTGCAACCTCACTAGGAGGAACATACTGATGTCAGTGCTAAGCTAATGGCACTTTCTAGACACAGTAAAAAGTTTGAAGACACAACTAAAAAAATTAAGGAATGTTCAGTCTTTATTTTCAATGAGACATGACCTGTTAATATTGCACTTAGTGCATCAGTCATCTAAAAAGCCAGCTGAAGTGCATGCAAATATGCTGACATAATAAACATGTTTCATTTCCTCTAAAGTACTATAAGCACAGGAGATCAAATGTCTTCCTCAAATCTGTATGATGCTGGTATTCTGAAATTCATGTTCTTTTTTTCAGTTACGCTTGTCTTTTTTTTATCCATCCATCCATTCATCCATCTAAAATAAGTCTAAAAAATTTGTAATTGCTGTATAAAGTACAACTAGAGAGTACCACGACATATGTCATGGCACTCTTGATAATGGTGGAAGATGTGACTTAGAGGGGAAGAATTGTAGAATAAAATTGTTATGTTTGTTTTCTTTGTGCACAAAAAGCATTCTCGTAGTTTCGTAAAATTACAGTGAACCACTGATGTCACATGGACTGTTTTCTGATGTCTTCACTAACTTTCTGAGCCTAGGAACATTTCAGTTGCGTGCTGCCTATGCAGGATCAGAAAGCTCTCGGATTTCAACAAAAATATCTTAATTTGTGTTATGAAGATGAACGATGGTCTTACAGGTTTGGAATGACATGAGGGTGAGTAACTAAGAGCAGAATTTTTGGGTGAACTAACCTTTTAATAAGTCATGCAAATGGCTACATGTCACCACATCACATCTGTACTACGATGTTTGATTGTGTTTGGAATCAGTGAAGTTGGTCTAATTGCTGGTTTTTCTCATTTTATTTTTCTCATGCTATTAAACGACTTCAACCAATCATACACATATTTTTTAGAAGGTCCTCTAACTTGATTCCTTCTAACATATTTGCTGTCTATGGTGATGTAATATGGACTATAGGTTTCTTTGACCAATAGCAGACTGGAAAGTGATGAGGAACTTGAAATTTAGCATTTCCAGTTTGCTGACTGCTATAGGCACAAGTTGCAACAGCCACATCCTTTTTTTGGACTTCACACAATGAACTCATGTAGCGATTACGTTTTAAACGGGGTTGAAAGCAGAGAGGAGAAAAAAAAATCAATGTGAACTGAAAGACAAGGAAGAACATTCAACATTTGCATTTACATTGTTTAATGTGCTTGACTGTAAAAGAGCAGAAATGTCTTATGGTGATCATAACAATGTGATCAGGACTGAGTCTGAGGAAATAAACAAAGACAGAGTGGAGAAGACAGTGGATATCTATGAGAGTGCAGATTGTGTGAGAGATCATGACTTCAGGACAGAGACAAATACACATCAACCACCTCAGCAAACAGGTAATCACATTTATTTCTTTGATAAAAACATTGCAGTTTGCACAAGCTCAGTCATTTAACATCATGTCTATGCTGTTCAGGAAGTGATTGTGTAAAGATCAGAAGCTCCAGAGCAGCTGTAGTGTGTTTGGTGCTGCTGTGTGTTCTTCTGCTGACTGCAGTCATAGTGCTGTGTGTCCACATCCATACAAACAACACAAACTACACACAAGAGAGAAACCAGCTACTAACCAAGATCACCAACATCACAGAAGAGAAAGACCAGCTTCTAACCAAGATCACCAACCTCACAAAGAAGGGAGATGAGCTACTAACAAAGAACATACATTTGACAAATGAAAGGGATGGATTATTAACCAAAAATGACAATCTGACTAAACAAAGAGAACAGTTTATTCAGGAGAGAAATGAGCTGGTGAAGAGTCTTCATAAAACGGGTAATCTTGAACGTTAGCAAATATATTACAATAACAAACATAATTCATACTTCCGTGTAAGGGGGAATAAAGAATTAATTGCTGAACTGGTTATTTACAGATGGATGGTTCTACTATAAATTTAGTTTTTACTTCATTTCCTCTGAGAAGAAGAGCTGGACTGGCAGCAGATTATATTGTACCGAAAGAAGAGCAGATCTGGTCATCATAAACAACAAAGAGGAACAAGTGAGTGGAAGTATTTAGATGTAAGAACGGTGTTTCAGATCTGAATTAGTTCAATTAGGTAATTCTAAACTCATAGCCAGTTGAATACACATCAAATACGCAAAATTAACCTGGCATGATGTATGTCATTATTTCTTTCAATATATGAAGTACATATTTAATCACATCACATTTATTTATTTATAAACACAGGACTTTGTTAAACAACGTCCATTAGGGCTTTTATTCCAAAATATGCGTATTTGGAGAACTACTGATTTAGTTTTATTTATATTGTCATACATTATTCATTTTGTAATAAATTTGCTATCTGAGGAGCACTAAAAACCCTAATACTACATTGCGCTGTCTTTACATGGACTGAAGGAGTGACTCACATACATGATTTATATCATTTTATAGTTATTCAGGTTTATTGTTCACAATATTATTCATTTGTTTTGTTTAAGCTACTTCTGAGTTGTTTCCAACTTGAATGGGTTAAAAGTGTTTACAATGATGAGAACTCAGAATTAAGCACAGTGTGAAAAACCCTAGTGTATGTCTTCCTTATTCATTCCAGGATTTTGTCAATAGAATTGCTGATGGCAGTTATGTCTGGATTGGTCTGACTGACACTGATGTGGAGGGAACATGGAAATGGGTTGATGGCAGCACACTGACCTCTGGGTGAGAAACCACTGAACTGAACTGCTTATAATGCAATAAATTCTTACAGTCAGTATCGTATCACACAAAAAGCAGCACTGAACATCTAATGCTGATCTGTAGTTTCAGGCTCTGGGCGTCTGGACAGCCAAATGGAAGAAAAGTAGAGAACTGTGCTTCTTCTTATTCATCAAAGTGGTATGATTATCAATGTAATAATGCCTACAAATGGATCTGTGAGAAGAGTTTTGTAAAGCATTTGATACTATGAAATACATGTTTATTCACAGTATTTCTGACATGAAAAAGGTTTACTTTTTTTTTTTTTTACATTCAATAATTTGTTTTACAAGTAACTAATGTTATGTCATTAAAGTCTTTATGTGTTTAACTTGGAGGTGTATTAATGTGTCAACATTTGTCAGTGTTCCTTTTGAATCATATACACACCTGCAGAGCATTTGATTCCTTAAAACAGCAAAACTTAGTACCAGGAAGTACAACACACTGTGACCTGCTTTAGAGAGGCTTGACATGATTAAATATACAGAAGAAAAACTTTATAGCAATTACAAATGGTTTAAATTTGTCTTGTCATAAAATGCATGTCTAATATGAGGAAGTGTCTCTGGAAGACAGAGAAAAAAACTCTTAGAGGGAAAAATAGTACAGTGGCTGTCAGTGGGGCGATAGCATTTCAAAGGGTACTAATTTAGGTAGTAATATGTAATATGAAGTAGTAGGTAGTAATATGCACCCTTTAGGGGATTCTGAACTTTTGAACTACACAATGACGTCAGATCAGTTCCATTCCGCTTTTCTGAACAACTAGGGCTAAAGTAGGATGAAGAATGAAGAGCTGAGCATAGCAGCCAGTGCAAATAGGCAGCAAAAGAACTGAGACTTTGACTAAAATGAATGAATTATATTTTCTAATTTCCACTGACAACTATTTCCTAACAGGTGTGACTCTGGATTGTCCTGAGCAAACAACAACGTTAAAAAGCCCAACAAATATGGTCTGTATGAACGTCCACATAAACAGGTCTTCACTGATGGCTGTG
This sequence comes from Cirrhinus mrigala, assembly GCA_036247105.1. Taxonomy (NCBI): domain Eukaryota; kingdom Metazoa; phylum Chordata; class Actinopteri; order Cypriniformes; family Cyprinidae; genus Cirrhinus; species Cirrhinus mrigala. The sequence continues at coordinate 13,112,109 of CM070016.1, forward strand.
TATCACATCATCATCTGGCTTTATTATCACTGATTCTCTATGTTTAAAACTACATGAGCCTGACACTGACTTAACATTGATCTCACATCAGTTTTATGATTTTATTCTAACCGGGATTGCAAGCAATGAAGAAAAAAGCTGTCCATTAAGAACGACACAGAAAAAGTATGCCACATTTTTGCGCTTTTGAATAAACAGGTGAGAAGAACTTTGTGATGTATTACTGCATACATAGGGCCCTATGAAATCTGTTTTTTTTTTTTTTTTTTTTTTCAAATTCCATTTTTTCCGTTTTAATTTTTATGGATTCCATTTTTTTCTGTTTTAATTCATTTTCAACTCCTTTTTAATGGTTAAACTAAATTGTATTAATCAAAGAGCATGTCCAATTAATTAAAATCATGAAATTTAGACAATTTCAAATCAATTTAATAAAGGTTTAACAAAAATGACATGCTTAGGGCCCTATGAAATGTTTTCTTTTTTCTCACCATATGTTTTATTGTTATCAAATTCTGTTTTAACATGTCTAATTATTTGAATGCATACTTAATTTATTCAAATTTATTTTTAAAATAGCCTTATGAAAGTTTTTTTTTACCCTCAGAAATTCTGTGTTGTGTATTCAAAATGTTCTGGTTATCAAATGAAGGCATAAAAAAATAATTTCATTTATCTTTTAATTATTTAAAATTAACTTATTTTTTTTGGTTGGGGGGAATTTACTGTTAAAATTAAAACATGGAAGAAATGGTGTGATTATACCCTAAAAATAATGTTTGTTTCATTTTAGTAGTAGTAGTAGTAGTAGTAGTAATAGTAGTAATATATTTCTGGCACAATGTCTTCAAGTTAAACCGGACTTTTATTTTGACGGGTTGCTGTATCTACCTTTACATTTCTGTGTGTATATGACATGACCAAGCGGCAACAGTCTTAAAGTTCTGCATAATTTAGGGCGTAGCCACTTGAGTGACAGGTGGATTGCCGCTGCTGTCACCACCGTCGCACTATGCGGGCGTGGTTTTAGCAACCAGCTCCACTCGCGTCCCGTGTTTTTTGCCCATTTTCGATTATCCGGGAGTGACGTGCAGTAACGCGATTCCAAGATGGCGACGACTGACTCCCGCCCACTAAGAGCTTCAAAAATGCTCTTCAGAAACCTAGGGGTGACGTCATGGACACTACGTCAGGGGTGTCGCTAGGGCTAATCATTCGGGGCTCGAGCCCTGAAAGATTTTTCTCTAGCCCCGAATGTTTTTACGGGTTGGTATCGCCCAATGATTTCCGAGGAATTCACGGAATTGTCAAAGTTTGAATGAATTAATCAAAAGCCGGTCATTACACTTAAATCAAATTGCGATATGGACAAGTATCTGTAAATATTCAGCCGCAAAATACCATTTAAATATGAATCCTGCATGTTCTGCGTGTCTCTTTATGAATGAATGGTGCAGAGCTACGCGCGGTTTCCTTTACATTACACACACGTAATGCTCGCGGTGATTTCAGCGCCTGCTATAAAAAAAAAAAAAAAAAACGCATTAACAACATCTCCAGAACTACTTTGAGAGTACTTTGTGAGCATTTCACTCTTTTATTTGAGTAAAACCAGGGTCATATACTAACAGACATTTAAAGGTATTCATGGCAACCCGTCAAAATAAAAGTTCGGTTTTAGCTTGTAGACATTGTGCCAGAAATATATTACTTTATACTTTATTATTACTTTATTTTTTTTAATATGTTACTTTTATCATTCAGTAGAATGTACGTACCATAGTACTGCTACTACTGCTACTGTTGAAAAATTAATAAAACTTTGTTACACAATATTTCTTCCATCTTTTAAATTTTAAAAGTACATACCCTTTATTTGCCAAAAATAAAATTTCATTTTCATTAATAAAAGGATAAATTAATATTTTATGCCTTTATTTGATAACCAGAAAAATTTAAATACATAACGCAGAATTTCATAAGGATGTTGTAGAAATAAATAAAAGTTGTTTTATGCATTCAAATAAATAGACATGCCAAAACAAATTTGGTAACAATTTCAAAGGGCCCAAAACATAGCTTTTGATAAATTAATGTTAAAGTTTCATTGTTTTAATTAATTACACATTTTTGTTGTTGTTGTTGTTGTTGTTGTTTTTGATTAATAAAATTAAATTTAACCATTAAAAAGGAGTCCAGAAAAATTCAAACAGGAGAAAAAAAAAAAAAAAATGAATTTGGGGCCCTATTTTTGCATGCAAATATATATTTGTTACAGTTGTAAATACATTTTCAAATTTATTATTGTATTTGTGTAATGTATTTTTGTAAAGTTATAATTTTGTTATAACACTTTTGTTTGCTATTTGCAGTGATTTACTATTTACTATACTATTTTTCATAGTGTAACAACACTGTTTTGTGCCACTGCTTTTGCCAAAGTATCTGTCAAATTAACTAAAATCGAAAGCACAATATGACTTTGCTCACATGATCAGTTCATGATCCGATGTTTTCAGAGTATCAGAAGAGGGGTGAGTCAGGTCATTGACCTTTTTTGTTTGTTCAATTTGCACACTGAACATGGGTTAACTTGGAGCTCTTATTTTTAAACTCTTAAAGTCCACCAGATTAATGAATTTTCATTTAAAATATCTCATATTTTGCATGGCCCTAGAAGGATCCAGGTTTACCCACCTGTGCCTAACAAAATTTTACGTATGATGTTAGCTCCCATCTATCACCACTAGCCCCTGATGTTCTGGCACCAGCCCCGAATGTTTTTAAATCCTAGAAATGCCCCTGCACTACGTCCATATTTTTTACAGTCTATGGATATGACGCTAATTTTCCTAAAATGGAACGGTCAAATGCTGAAATCACCGCGAGCGTCAAGCGTGTGTAGCGCTTCAGTGTGTGTAGTAAACAAAAACGCTCATCTATTTTGCAGCATGATATTTACAGATGCTAGTCCATATTGCGGTTTGATTTAAGTGTAATGACCTACTTTTGATTAATTCATTTAAACTTTGACAAATTCCATGACATTCCGCGTTATTCAGTAAATTCCGTTTTTACGACTGGATTCCGCGATTCCGTCCGCGTTTTCCGCATCGCGGAAATCATAGGGCCCTAAGTACATGTTTATTAAGAATAATTTTATGATTAATTCTGCAGCCTCACATTATAGGAAGAATGTGCTGATTTAAGCGCTAAGCTAATGACTAAATCTGGATAATATTACTTAGCAAGTTTAAGGACACAACTGATAATTAAGAAGAATGTCCTTATTCTCAATGAAACATGACCTGTTAATACTGCACTTAACGCATCAGTCAGCTAAAAATCCAGCTGATGTAGACGCAAATATGCTGTGCTATAATAAATATGTTTGGAACAAAGAAATGTACTAGTTTCTCTCTTTTTTTTCCTGACTAAGAAAAAAAAATAATAATAAAAAATCAGCGCCTGTAAAAGATGTCACATGACCACAGTGGTGCCTTATAAAAGTTATAAGCCCAAAAAGCAGAAGTTTAGAGTGGTTCAGTCCACTTGACACAACAACTTTCAATAATCTCACACTCAACTCCAGCAGACTGAATGCGTCTTATTACGGCAATATGAACATTTCTGGGAAACATGGGATGAAAAGAGATTATGAAGAGATGGATTTAAACAGTAGTGACGTCCAGACAGAAAAAGAGCACTCGGACACCAAAAGACACGAAACACCTCAAAATACAGGTACAGACTCATTTCTTTATAATAATAGTTTAGGTTTGAACAAATCATGGTTTGCATTGCACACAAAACTGATAACATGAAATCTGTCATGTGACCCGGGGAGCGTACAAAGCTGAAGCCAAGACTGCCTATATACATACATGCTACGGAGGTCGCCTGAGTTCGATTGGTCATTTATCTTCAAATCTGTCATCTTCATTTCAGTGAGGATCAGAAGCTCCAGATCAGCTGTAGTGTGTTTGGTGCTGCTGTGTGTTCTTCTGCTGACTGCAGTCATAGTGCTGTGTGTCCACATCCATACAAACAACACGAACTACACAAAAGAGACACACCAGATGCTAACCAAGATCACCAACCTCACAGAAGAGAGAGATGAGCTACTAACTAAGATCACAGCCCTGCAAACAGAAAAAGACCATTTAATAAGCCAGAAGAAAAATCTGACAAGTGATAGAGAGAGATTATTATCTAAGAATGTCAATCTAACAAAACAAAGCGAAAAGTTACATCAGGAGAAAACTGAACTTCGGAAAAGCCTTCTTGGTAATTGGACACAATCTGTTAAAAATGTTGCGTAGTTCAGTACAAATGAGAAAAGTGCTAATAGCTGAACTGGTTGTGTTTACAGATGGATGGATTTACTATCAATCCAGATGTTACTTCATTTCCTCTGAGAAGAAGAGCTGGACTGAGAGCAGAGGATACTGTATGGAGAAAGGAGCAGATGTGATCATCATAAACAACAGTGAGGAACAAGTGAGTAAAGAAGAGAGTGGAAAAAACAAGTAGGCCTCTCTCTCTCTCTCTTCTCTCTCTCTCTCTCTCTCTCTCTCTCTCTCTCTCTCTATATATATATATATATATATATATATATATATATATATATATATATATATATATACGGCACGTGGGTGTCTATTTGGAAGTTGAATGTCTGGTTTATTCTATTAGGAGTTTGCTAAAACATTTTCTCATGGTAATGCATTCTGGATTGGTCTGACTGACATTGATGTGGAGGGCATATGGAAATGGGTTGATGGCAGCACACTGACCTCTGGGTGAGAAATTACTGAATTGAACCAATTATTATGTAATAAATTATGAGATTTTCACAGTCAGTATCATATCACACAGAAAGCAGCACTGAACATCTAATGCTGATCTGTAGTTTCAGGTTCTGGGGGTATGCGGAGCCAAATGGACATGGAGGAGAGAACTGTGTTGTGTCTTATCCATCAGGATGGTGTGATTATCCATGTAATAATGCTTTTAGATGGATCTGTGAGAAGAGTCTTGTAAAGTATTAGTTACCATGAAATACATGTTTTTTTTACACAAAATTTTAACATAGAGGGTTTTCTCTCCTAAACCCTGGACCAATAAATAAAGCCCAGTAGTGCCTAAGAATAGTGAAATGCTTGTCATGTCTTATGAGGAAGTGGCTTTGAGGGACAAAGGAAAAAAAACGGTACTAATTTACGCCAAAAAAATACCAATATATACTATTAAAGAAACACTCCACTTTTTTTTGAAAATAGGTTCATTTTCCAACTCCCCTAGAGTTATATAGATGTGCTTTACCGTTTTTGAATCCATTCAGCCGATCGCCGGGTCTGGCGGTAGCACTTTTAGCATAGCTTAGCATAAATCATTGAATCCGATTAGACCATTAGCATCTCACTATAAAATGACTAAAGAGTTTAGATATTTTTCCTATTTAAAACTTGACTCTTCTGTAGTTGCATCGTGTGCTAAGACTGGCGGAAAATGAAAAGTTGCGATTTTATAGGCCGATATGGCTAGGAACTATACTCTCATTCCGTCAACTCTGCCGGCTGCAACTCTGCATCTACACAAACTTAGTGCCGGTCACTTTCAGGCGCTGCGTAATATCATTGCACCTGCTCCAACCATGGTACGGCAGCAAAATTCCTTGATTATTACACCGGAATGAGAGTATAGTTCCTAGCCATATCGACCTATAAAATCGCAACTTTTCATTTCCCGCCAGTCTTAGTACACGATGCAACTACAGAATAGTCAAGTTTTAAATAGGAAAAATATCGAAACTCTTTAGTCATTTTATAGTGAGATGCTAATGGTCTAATCGGATTCAATAATTTATGCTAAGCTATGCTAAAAGTGCTACCGCCAGACCCGGCGATCCACTGAATGGATTCAAAAACGGTAAAACACATCTGTATAACTCTAGGTGAGTTGGAAAATGAGCCTATTTAAAAAAAAAAGTGGAGTGTTCCTTTAAGGAACTAACATGTACCCTTAAGGGGTAAAGAAGACACAATGATGTATTTTTTTTTTTTTTTAAATGGTACAGCCCCCAAATGGTGACAACTCCTGTGTAGTTTTTCCAGTTTTCATTTAGTTTTTAGCTTTATGAGCTTTCTTAGCTTTGCTTTTTTTCTCATTACTCGAAAGTCTCATTTTATATCACAAATCTGTCATCAAGGAGAGTCAAGACTTTCTGTAAAAATTATGGTAAGCTTCAAGATGTGTTATTTTCATTCAATGACCTGTTTTATGAAGTGGCTCTTCATAAACTTAACTCTGTGTCAGCATCATTACATCAGTAAAGTTTTTTTTTTTTTTTTTTTTTTTTTTTTCTCTTGTAGTCTAGTTTGGCATGATTTTGAACTTCAGATGTACTGACATCAGATCAGTTCTGATCAAATATTGTCTGTGAGCAAATTATTAAAGTCAAGCACCCTTTATTATTCTCATGATAGTTGTGAATAATGTAATCGTAGTAGTAGTGACTAAGTAAAGTAAATATCAGTTCCGTTCAGTTCAGTAATTTATATCAAAGGTTTAACTACACATTCTAGCAGTCTACAAGCAAACTGTTTACACTGGGGAAATGGAGATCTGTATCATTTCTCAGTACACTTTTTAATATAAGCAGACAGGAAATAACTGCTCAGTGCGGTCACAGCGGTGTAGTTGTTCAGCCTCTTAAAGTATTAGCACACAGTGGTGCAAGTCCACACACTAGCAACTTACACGGTTTAACTCTATAAGCCTAAAAATCTTCTAGACGATTCACGCCAATAGAAGCCTTGAGATACGAGAGATGGAAAGAAAAAATGTAGGGGAGGTGATCACTGATGCCAAAAGAGATGCTAGAAACCGTCATCAGGTCAGGACAGAATCTGAGAACGCGGACACCAAGAGACACCAAACACCTCGACACACAGGTACTGAGACGCATTTCATTATAGTCACATAAACTAACATGCACATTTGAGTCACATATGTGTTTAAGAAATATTTCTCTACATATTTGTGATCTACAGGAAGTGACTGTGTGAAGATCAGACACTACAGAGCAGCTGTAGTGTGTTTGGTGGTGCTGTGTGGTGTTCTGCTGGTTGGAGTCATAGTGCTGGGTGTGGATCTCCATAATATGATTGAAGACTTTTACACCAAGAACAAAAACCTCACTGAAGAGATAGACAAGTTAAACAAAAATAAAGATAACTTGAAAAAAAATGTTACGGAATTATCAAATGAGAAATCAAAACTTGTCAATGAAAATGAGAAATTACAGGAGATGATGACAGATTTGCGGCAGCAAATGGGTAATAAAGAACAACAATAAAACTACACAAATATTCAGTCGATATGTTTTGAGTAAAACCTGTTATAAATAGGTTGTGTCAATCACTGTGGATGGGAAAGCTAATTATTGTACTGCCTGTTTTTACAGATAGATGGAACTGCTATCAAAACAGTCTCTACTATGTTTCCTCAGAAAAGAAGAACTGGACTGAGAGCAAAAGAGACTGTACAGAGAGAGGAGCAGATCTGATCATCCTAAACGACAAACAAGAACAAGTGAGTGAAAGAAAGTGTCTTTCTGAGACAGCTTCAAGCAGAAAATTGATTAATACAAAAAACAAATACTAAAATAATTAGGGGGTGAGGTTCAGGTTGTTATATTTTTGTGTTTTTGTTTATTTAAACATATTTTAGGAGTTTCTGAAAAAAATTTCTGGTGGTTCTAAATCATTTTGGATTGGTCTGACTAAGGTGGGAGGCACATGGAAATGGGTTGATGGCAGCAAACTGACCGCTGGGTGAGAAATCACTGACTGAATAAAATATTTAATTCAACTTGAAATATTTCAGATTTCAGATGTTCACGTCTTTCTTTCTTCAGTCGAAAAGAAGTTAAGATTTTTGAGGAAAACATTCCAGGATTTTTCTTTATATAGTGGACTTCAATGGTGCCCGTGAGTTTGAACTTCCAAAATACTGTTTAAATGCAGCTTTAAAGGCATCCCAGCTGCGGAAGAAGGGTCTTATCTAACAAAACGATAGGTTATTTTCTATTTTTAACCTCAAATGCTCGGCTTGCCTTGCTCTGCGATGCACATACGTACACTGTAAAAAACAATTTGTTGAGTCAACTTAAAATAATTCGTAACCTGGCTGCCTTAAAATGTTATGTTCAGTTTACTCAAAAAAGTTTATTCAACTTGAAATGTTAAATTATACTAAGTGACAACTATATATTTTAGTTGAATCAACTTAACATTTTAAGGCAGCTGGGTTACTTACCCATCTGTTAAGTTTAGCAAACACAAATATCTAAGTTGTTACTTAGTACAACTTAACATTTCAAGTTGACTAAACTTATTTTAGTTGAACTTAAAATTTTAAGTCAGCAGGGTAACAAATTATTTTAAGCTGACACAACAAATTGTGTGTTTTTTTTTATTATTATTATTTTTTACAGTGTACTCTGTGCAGTCCCGTTTAAGACAGTTAGGGAATGTCGAAAAACTCCCATCTCATTTTCTTCTCCAACTTCAAAATTGTCCTACATGGCTGCCAAAGTACTGACCCAGTGTTTACAAAGTAAATGTAGATAGAAAAAAACAAAAATTTAAGTTGGAGGAAAAAATGAAATGGGAGTTTTTCAACATACCCTAACTGTCTTAAACAAAACTGCACAGAGTACGCATGTGCATCGCAGTGCTAGACAAGACAAGCATTTGAATTTAAGAAGTGTACAAATTGTAATTTAAAAAAAAAAAAAACAGATCATTTGGCTAGTTAAGACCCTTCTTCCTTGGCTGGGATCGTTTACAGCCCTTTGAAGCTGCATTTAAACTGCATTTTGGAAGTTCAAACTCGAGGGCACCATAGAAGTCCACTATATGCAGAAAATTCCTGAAATGTTTTCCTCAAAAAACAATTACTTTACAACTGAAGACAGACAGACATGAACATCTTGGATGACAAGGGAGTGAGTAAATTATCTGTAAATTTTAAAGTTATTCATCTATCAATTCAACCAACCATCCATTCAACTACCCACATACCTAGCTACGCATTGGCCCTTTTTGTTAAGCCAAAATCAAAGTTAGTCCTGACTTAATCTCACAGTCTGACATCTAATGCTGGTCTTCTGTTGCAGGTTTTGGGCACCTGGAAAACCTACTGATAGCTCTGGTAATAAGGATTGTGCCATGATAAATCTGTCAACAGGGGTTGCTGATTATTTATGTGCTGACACTTCTGGATGGATCTGTGAGAGGAACAACTGAAGAAATAATCAAGGGTTAATATAGGGTGGTTACAACATTTTTGGTCTCATTTCACTTTTTCTTAAACAGTTTTACAAGTACGCTTCTCATGTAATAAATAATCGTCATAATTAAAACTTTGAGTAAACTCATTTATGATTCTGTTTAATTTTGTTACTGATACAACATCTAGCAAACTCACACTTAAAGACTTTTTTTTTTTCGCTATTAAAGGGATAGTTCACCCAAAAATTAAAATTCTTTCATTAATGTCAGCACCCAACTGCACTCACAGCGACCCGAGTTCGAATCCCACCCCGAGGTCCTTTGCTGATCCTGTTCCCCACTCATAATAAAGGTGTAAAAAGCCCATAAATATAACTTAAAAAAAGAAAAAAAAAAAAAAAATCTGTCATTAATTACTCACTCTCATGTCGTTCCAAACCCGTAAGACCTTCGTTCATCTTCAGAACACAAATTAAGATATTTTTGTTGAAATCAGAGAGCTTTTTGACTCTGCATAGACAGCAATTTAACTACCGTGTTCAAGGCCCAGAAAAGTAGTAAGGCCATTGTTAAAATAGTTATGAAGTTACGAGAATAGTTTTGTGCGCAAAGAAAACAAAAATAACTATATACAGTTGAAGTCAAAAGTTTACATACACAATGCAGCATCTGCAAAATGTTTATTATTTTACCAAAATTGTTAAAGTTTTTTTTTTTTTTTTTTTTTAAGTACTGACCTGAATAAGACATTTCACATAAAAAACATTTACATATAGTCCACAAGAGAAAATGTTAAATTTATAAATATGACCCTGTTCAAAAGTTTACATACACTTGATTCTTAATACTGTGATGTTACCTCAATGATCCAACTTCACACTTCACATTTAAAAAAGGAATATCAATTTCAATCATTTATAAAAGCAAGAAAATGTAATTACATTCAAAGGCTTAACAACATGACTAGTTTTTCTAGTAGTCTCAAAAAAAGCTTACGGGCTGGGGGGTGGAGGGAGAGATCTGTATCATTTCTCTGCAAAAATGTTTTTATATAAGCACACAGGATATGACTGCTCAGTGCGGTCACAGCGGTGTAGTTAACGTTCAGCTTCTTAAATTATTAGTACACAGTGTACAGTCCACACACTAGCAACTTGAACGATTTGACTCTAAAAGATCGAAAATGTGCAAGAGGAACAGCACAGGTACTGAGACTCATTTTATTATAACAATAACTAACACACATTTTAGTTATGTGAGTAATTGAGAAACATTTATCTACATATCTGTCATTTCCAGGAAGTGATTCTGTGAGGACCAGAAGATACAAAAAGGTCACAGTGTATTTGGTGCTGCAGTGTGTTCTTCTGGTGGAGGCGATTGTTTTGCTGTTTACTGAACACAAAACTAAGACTCGCCAGTATGAAAATGGCAAGGCAACCTTAATTGATAAAAGGAACAGGCTAAGTAACGAGATTCAAAACTTGTTAAAAGAGAAGGATGGATTGGTGAATGCCATTGACGAAACCGCTAAACAAAAACAACAGTTAATTGCGGAGCAAGACATGCTGGCAAAACAGCTTCTAAAAATGGGTAATCTTGAACTACACTACAAATATTCAATATTAAAAAGATGCAGCATGCATCTTGATTCAATTCAGGGTAAATGAGAACAAGGAGCTTGCAACTAATATGGTTGTGTTACCAGATGGATGGAGGTGCTATGAATCCGGTTTATACTACATTTCCACTACGAAGAAGAGCTGGATTGACAGCAAAGAAGACTGTTTAAAAAGAGGAGCCAATCTGACAATTATAAACAGCAAAGGCGAACAAGTGAGTAAAACACGGATTTAAAATTATTAATTTACTCATATAAAATGTATGTTATTTAAGACATTAAAACATTATTTTAATTATATTCTATAATTAGGAGTTTTTTAAAACTTATGGTGAAGTCTGGATTGGTCTGAATGACAGTGATGGGAAGGGCACATGGAAATGGGTTGATGGCAGCACACTGACCCCTGGGTGAGAAATCACTGAATTAAAACAGACTATTATGCAATAAAAGATTCTCAAAATCAGTATCATATCACACAGAAAGCAGCATCTAATTCTGATCTGTAGTTTCAGTTTCTGGGCGACTGGACAGCCAAATAGACAAGGAAGAGAGATGTGTGTTGTGACTGTCTCATCAGAGGCGTCCGTCTATCCATGTGATTCTAATTTTAAATGGACATGTGAACGAAAACCATCTTAACATAAAAACTTTAACAAGACCGCTAATAGGCAGCAGGTAAAAATATAAAGTTGTACTTGTATTTGCTTACTTGTAAGCTAACGATTGTTTCTTCTACAAGTCCCATTGCAATAAATCTTCTTTGTTAAATCATTGAGGAAATTAATCCGCTATTTTGTTTGTGCACATGTGCTGCTTTTGAAGCTTTCTGCAGTTTTAAAATGCATAACAGCTACACCCAAAAATGCTGGGTTATTTTTGTTTAACCCAAATGCTGGGTTTAACTTGTTGGGTCATTTTATTGGGTTATTTTATTTATTTTTACCCAGGTGGGTCATTTTTCTGTAACTAAGTTGCTATTAGTTATTTCTTTCTACTCAACTCCTAGGTTGAGCCTGTCTCCGGCGAATGTGTCTTCTGACTGTGCTGAGTTACAGTCAGAGCGTGGCTTTTTGAGTCCTCTACAGAAGAGACCGGTTCTCAGTGCCGCCGATTTGGTGCACTTCTTCAGCGAAATAAGATTTTTTTTACATTTTATTTCATTTATGAAGTCTTTACTGTGCTGTAAATTGTAATATTTTACGCAATGCAACATAAGGATGAGATGTCAGTCAATGCTTCAGCAGCAGTTGTTTCACAGGATGGAAATGCCTTTTGCCTTGCATAAAATAAATGGATTTTATTCGTTACTGTACTGAGTTTAATTAAATTTGCTGTCGAAATGTTCTCTAATGTCAGTACTGCTTGTTTAGGGCGGGTTCATGGCATCTTTCAGCTACGAGCGAAGCGTGAGGCCGCGGTCTGAAGTCCGCTGTCAACCCAGCGAACAGCAGCTCTTCATTGGCTCAGATTTCAGCAACACATCTGGCATGAGAATTAGCGCTAATTCGGTAAAAAGCGATTACAGAGAGCAGTTAAATACACTAAAATTTTTATGTCTAAAATGCTTGTTAAACGAGTTTAAATGTATGTAATATTGTAAACTATGCTGTAATTACCCACATAAATTCAGTTTGTCTTGTACTTTGTCCATGTGCTCTTGTTTAATAATAAATGTTCATCTTTTGATTATTGCTGTTGCCTCTGGTAATTCGGTGTGTTTTTTTTTTTATAAATTCCAGTCCATTTTAAACCAAGAAAGAAACTCGTAATCTTGCGCAAGTGGAGAAAAATTAACTTGGAAGTTTTTAGAATTGCATGGAAAAACAGTATGTCCAGATATAGACAGGCTTTAAAAGCTGCCAGGGCCGAGCATGTCTGCAAACTCATAGAAAATAACCAAAACAACCCAAGGTTTTTGTTTAGCACAGTGGCTAGATTAACAAATAACCAGATGCCACCTGATCTAAATATTCCCTTACAGTTTAATAGAAATGACTTCACTTCAATGAATTTCTTCACTGATAAAATAGATAACATCAGAAATACAATAACCAATATAGATTCTACTGCGTCTAATATGTCATCTTCTTTCGTCACACCCAAAGTGCTTTACAACTAGGACAGGAAGAGCTAAATAAACTCATCACTGTCTAAACCAACGACATGCCTATTAGATCCTGTACCCACTAAATTACTAAAAGAATTGTTACCTGTAGCAGAGGAACCATTTCTCAATATTATTAACTCATCGTTAATTTTAGGTCACGTCCCAAAACCATTCAAGCTGGCAGTTATTAAACCTCCTATTAAGAAACCACAACTAGACCCTAGTGAACTGGCAAATTACAGACTCATTTCTAATCTTCGGTTTATGTCTAAAATTTTAGAGAAAGTTGTATCCGCTCAACTGTGCTCCTTCTTGCAAAAAAAAAAAAAAAGATATCTATGAAGAATTTCAGTCGGGTTTCAGACCCCATCATAACACAGAAACTGCACTTGTTAAAATCACTAATGACTTGCTTCTTGCGTCAGACCAAGGCTGCATCTCATTGCTAGTTTTACTTGATCTTAGTGCTGCGTTCAAAACTATAGATCGTGAAATACTAACAGATCGACTACAAAACTATGCGGGTGTCCAAGGGCTGGTTTCAAGATGGTTTAGATCAGGGGTGTCAAACTCATTTCCCTAGAGGGCCGCAGCCCTGCAGAGTTTTGTTCCAACCCTGCTCCAACACACATACTATGCAGTTTTCAATTAAGCCTGAAGGACTTGATTAGTTGGATCAGGTGTGTTTAATTATAGTTGCATCTAAATGCTGCAGGGCTGCGGCCCACCAGGACCGGAGTTTGACACCCCTGGTTTAGATCCTACCTGTCCGATCGCTACCACTTTGTTTATCTAAACGGGGAGTCATCTCACTTATCACCAGTAAAGTATGGAGTGCCACAAGGATCTGTCCTAGGTCCTCTGCTATTTTCAATATACATGCTACCCCTTGGTAATATTATTAGAAAATATGGGATTAGTTTCCATTGTTATGCTGATGATACTCAACTGCATATCTCAACAAGACCAGACGAAACTTCTAAATTATCGAAGTTAATAGAGTGTGTTAAAAATGTAAAAGATTGGATGACCAATAATTTTCTCCTATTAAATTTAGATAAGACAGAGATATTACTTATTGGAACAAAAAACAATACACCGAATCTCTTGGCTTACAATCTACAACTGTACTGTTACTTCCACTACAGGCAAAAGTCTGGGTGTTATCTTAGACTGCAACTTGTTTTTTGAAAATCATATTTCTCATGTTACAAAAACAGCATTCTTCCATCTTAGAAACATTGCCAAGCTACGAAACATGTTACCTCTTTCTGACGCAGAAAAGCTAGTTCATGCATTCATGACCTCTAGACTGGACTACTGTAATGCACTACTACGTGGTTGTCCTGCATCTTCAATAAACAAGCTACAGTCCAAAATGCAGCGGCTAAAGTCCTTACCAGGTCAAGAAAATATAATCATATTACCCCAATTTTAAAGTCACTGCACTGGCTACCTATTAGGTTCCGCATCAGCTACAAAATATTACTTCTTACCTATAAGGCCTCTTAAACTCTGGAATAACCTTCCCGATAACGTTCGGGGTCCAGACACACTCTCTCTGTTGAAATCTAGATTAAAGACTCATCTGTTTAGCCAAGCATTCAAAAAAAGGCATCTCATGAACTTTTACTGCAGTTATATCTGATCAAATGCACATTATTAATCTTTTAGCTCTGGTTAAACAAATCTTTCTTTGCTTGTTTTGAACAGCAGCTACGCTAATTATGTTCCGATTTGTTCTCTGTTTCTGCCATGGGACTGACATCCCACGGTAACTAGGAATTCACAAGCTTCAGTCTGGATCCAAAACACTTAAGAAGAGATGATGTCAACCCCTCAGAGAACTTCAGATGATGCCAACCCTGAAACAACATACAGCACTACAGAATTTTGCTACTAATTTATAGTGTTCTTTGTCTGTTTATGTCATTAATTGATCTTTACCATACATCTCTGCCATATGTACATCAACTTGACAGAGTCACCACTTGTAAGCTACCACTAAATATATTGTAAAAACTTTAATTTGCTGTAAAGTTGCTTTGCAATGATATGTATCATGAAAATCACTATACAAATAAATCTGAATTGAATTTGAATTGAATTTTGACCAACATAGCTTCTTCTGAAAACCTCAAGAGCAGAAGCATAGAAGCAGAAGTTCCGAGTAGTACAATCTCCCTGAACAGAATCAGAACACTCACCAATTTAAGAATTTAAAGAAACTGATAATGTCTGAAAGTTAAAGGAGATAAGCAGAAAAAGGTAAGAGGAATAATTATCGACGCCAGTGCAAAATATTTTTTAGACTTTCCCTGCAATATATGATCACTGGTTAACTATGGACAGAGGAAAACAGCAAGAAACCTTAACGTCAAATATGTGTCTTTTATAATACATTTCAAGAAAGAAAAATAAATATGAAGAACAAATATTATACAAATGTATCATCTTAACAGGATATCACGTGTTCCTGACCAAAGTTGCAAAAGATCAAAACCAGAACACTTCCCTTACCCTTAGTAGAACAGTTTTACTATCTATCTATCTATCGATATGTATTGAATGCAAATGTAAGTCGCTTTGAATTAAAGTTTATACCAAATGCATGTAAATATAAATTCAGAGTCACTTTAGTGTTTAAAAGCCTCCTGACATGATCATGCCAATATGCCGTGATATAGATGTGAGGAGGAAATGTCTCTTAGTGACAGAAACCACAATTT
Source organism: Cirrhinus mrigala (assembly GCA_036247105.1). Classification (NCBI taxonomy): domain Eukaryota; kingdom Metazoa; phylum Chordata; class Actinopteri; order Cypriniformes; family Cyprinidae; genus Cirrhinus; species Cirrhinus mrigala. The sequence goes on from CM070016.1 coordinate 13,127,868, forward strand.
TTCTTCCTGTAAAGTGTTTTTAGTGCAGCACATCAAATCTTTCCTTAAAGATGCATTATCTGCAATTTCTTTCACATTCAAATGTTTTCCCCCTAAAAAATAAATTAATATTACTTTGAAAATATGCGACACTCAGTCACAATCACTCAATCAAGTAGTTATGGGAAAGGTCTGACAGGCAAGTCCTCACTGTACCAACCCATTCCTTATCAGCTAATAATAACTTCTGCAATCTTTGCAAAAAAAAAAAAGTATTAACTTAATCTATATAGTTATGCATTGGAGCAGAAATCACAACTGTGTTCTTCTGATAGGTGTTAATACAGTGAGACTTGTGGCACTGGTGTCATTTGCAGCACCAGCATCTGAGAAATGCTTCTTAACCAATGCGTTTGTTATACAGAGATTGTAACTGTAGTGAAGGAGCAACTGTGGTGAACAGTAACTACAGTGCATTTCATTATGATCTGCAGTACAAGAGATAAAGCTTAAAAAAATGTATGTCTTACCAGGATATCACATGTTTATAACCACAGTGGTGCCTTACAAAATAGAAAAGAAAAAGCTCAAAGCAGAAGTTCAGAACTGCAGCCTGCTTGAAAGAACAACTTCTAATAATCTCACGTATAAAAAAAATCTTATTCATGGAATTCAAGGAACATAGAATGGGTAAAAATGAAAACATCTATGTTAATGTAGATCCTATAAACATTGTCAGGACACAAACGGAGAACACCAGGAGACACCAAACACCTCGGCACACAGGTACTGCAACTCTAATTTCTAATTTCATTAGAACAACAACACACCCTTGACACACACATAACACATATATTTGAGTTATATAAGTGTTAAATAATAATTTATCTTCAGGGAGTGATTGTGTGACGATCAAAGGATACAAAGCAGCTGTAGTGTGTTTGGTGCCGTTGTGTGTTCTTCTGCTGATGGCAGTCATAGTGCTGTGTGTCCACTTCCGTACAAACAACACAGCCGAGAGCGGTGAGCTACTAATTAACATTACCAAACTCACAGAAGAGAAAGACCAACTACTAACCAGGAATACAGAACTCACAGAAAAGACAGACCAGCTTGTATACAAGAACATGCAACTGACAAAAGAGAGAGATGGATTATTAACAAGTAACTGTGACCTGATTGAACAAAGAGACCAAATACAACAGGAGAAAAATAAACTGTTGAAAATAATTTATGAAAAGGGTAATTATGGACCTATACTAAAACTAAAACAACTACTTATTGGTAGATCAGTGTGATGGGAATAAAGTGCTAATAGTTGAACTGGTTGTGTTTGTAGATAAATGGAATTACTACCAATCAAATCATTACTTCATTTCCTCTGAGAAGAAGAACTGGACTGAGAGCAGAAGATACTGTATGGAGAGAGGAGCAGATCTGATCATCATAAACAACAGAGAGGAACAAGTGAGGGAAACTAATTTTGTAACTATTGTCTGTAGGAAGAAAAATGTTATTACTTTAGCATATACATTTTTTTTTCTTTCATTTTCTCAGAATTTTCTGAAGGAAATATCTTCTAATGCTGCTGTCTGGATTGGTCTGACCGACACTGATGTGGAGGGAACATGGAAATGGGTTGATGGCAGCACACTGACCTCTGGGTGAGAAATCATTGAACTGATTATGATGTAGTAAATGATTCTCACAGTCAGTATCATATCACACAGAAAGCAGCACTGAACATCTAATGCTGATCTGTTGTTGCAGGTTCTGGGATCCTAGAGAACCCAATGGAAAAAGAATGGAAAACTGTGCTCTAACTTATTCACCAGGATGGGCTGATTATCCATGCAGTGATCTTCATCTATGGATTTGTGAAAACAGCAGTTTAAAATAAGTCATTACATGAATTGCAGGTTTATGTAGTAAAATGAAAGGTACATTTTTCCCCTAAGAACAGATATATTTAAAGGAACTGCAACTGAGTAGAATCATTCACAACACCAAAAAGTGAAGTGAAAGTGCTTGGGAGTGAGCAGGATAAAATCAAAGACAAACTTTGAATTAACCAACCGCTGTATCTCAACTGTAAATAATGTCATTTTATGGTTTATGATGTTACATAACATTTTTGCAAAGCATGTCAAAAGCTTTCCTTAAATGTGCACTCTTTGTAATTTCTTCCACATTAAATATACCAAAATAATAAGTACTTTCGAAATGTGTTACACTTTATTTACACTCACATGAGATGAAGACTCAGGAAGCAACACAATTTGTTTCCTGATTAACTTCACTGAACATCACAAGATGATCACATTTTAAAACATGAAGTCTTACACTGAAGATCTGACTGTTACAATACATACTTCAGATTCATGGGATGCTAACAGAAATACAGCACAATACTCAGTAGACTGTAAGCAGATGTGTTAGCATGAGACTACTGGCTAAACCAACTAGCTACTCTGACCTTGACTACTACTCCTGTGCATCATTTTAATTCCCTGGACCATTAAAAGACAGACTTCATCACTGCATGAGGACCTACCAATGTAAGAATGCTAATGCTCTTATCAAAGTTGTCCTAAAACCAAAACAGTATCTGTTCTTGTCTTAGGACAACTTTGATTAACTTTTTTGATCCACTTCAAATGTTGACTACTGTATATATATATATATATATATATATATATATATATATATATATATATATATATATATATATATATATATATATATATATATATATATGCTCGTTCACCACATCAAATGCAAATAATTCTCAACTAATATGTTAGTTATACAAAGACTGTAACAGTAGGAAGAGTAACTTTTCATAATTAACCGCATGAATAATAGAGGAATTTTCTCATCAGTTGTCAGCAAAAAATAGTATATGTATATCACACAGGATGTCACATGTTCTTGACCAAAGTGGTCGCTTTTAAAATAAAGGCTCATAAGCAGAAGTTCAGAAGCAACAGCTTCAAATACTCTCACGTTTAACTCCAGCAGACTGAATACGTCTTATCCATACAAACAACACAAACTACACAGAAGACCAGCTACTAACCACTGATACCAACCTCACAGACGAGAGAGAGCGGCTACTAACCAAGACCCCCAACGTCACAGAAAAAAACTGCCAGCTCTTAACCAACAGTACCAACCTCACTAAAGAGAGAGACCAGCCTCTGAATCTATACTGAATGCAGTCACTAGTTATTTATAATTTTACACTAATTATGACCGTCCCTCAGTTCCTCAATTCCCCACAGTTCCTCATTTATCCCCAAAGTTCAAAAGTTCGCGTACTTGTTTATCAATGAGGGAAAAATGACTGAGCTTAGCAGAGTACAGAGAGCAGTATATATTGAGATTTTTTCAGATGAGCTGAATGCTGACTACTGAGAAGGGTGTTAATGAACTTCCATCTGTTGTGCATTATACAAAATGGCTGTCATGGCACTAAAAAAATTGACAACTTCCTTCAAATGCTTGTTTCAAGTGGAAAAAATGAAAACTGGAAACTGAAAACTGCTGAGTATACATAAAGGAACCGTTCACCAAAAAACAATATATCTGTCATCGGTTAATCATCCTTGACTTGGAACTGTATCTTCTCATTTTTGGGTGAACCGTTCCTTTAAGCTTCATCTCTTTAATTCCTTTAGCTGAGAAGGTATTTTATAGAGACAAGTGTTCAGACGAGACAGTCAGGGACAGTTGGAGACGTACTAACTGATATTTCGAAGGTCATTAGAATGAATAACATGAAAAAGAAGACGCTTTTGTATGTGACTTGGCCTTTAACCAACCTACAGACGGCTGCTGTCTCATAGCAACTGCAGGTGATACTATGTTTCTCACATTATAAGTGTGTTCTAAGGTATTAAGCTTTTAGTCATAGAAACAAAGAAAAACTAAAATGTATCAGAATCAATTTCAACCAACTGTTTACAAATACATGTATCAACTAAAAACATACAAGTACCTGAGAATGTTGTCTGTTAGAATTCCCATGCTTGTCAGAACAGGAGGATGTGTGCGTATGCGTGTGCGTGTGCGTGTGTGTGTGTGTGTGTGTGACACACATAATGAAAAACATGCTCATAAAAGCCATTTGAAACTCATCTGGTCAACTCATTGGGGAAATATGCAGTGGACACACACATTTAATGTCAATAGCCAATCAAGTATAAAGGTAATAGAAGCCAGGCAGCAGGTATTCGGGACCATGTAAATGCCCTCTGAGGCCCTCACCTCTCTGCTTTATTGATTTACAACCTTTTCCAGCCCTTCAGCAACCTTTATTGATTTCTCACTTTGTTACAATTATTGGGTATTTGTCCTGTACCTGAGCCGAGAGACATTCTGAAAAGAAGTGTTCAGGAATGTGAGTATAAAAAAAAATTATAAACTTCATTTAAGAATAATTTACACATAATAATTTAAATAATAATTTATTTTACACATAGTTTTATTATGTGGCACTCAGCCAAAAAAAAAAAAGAAGTTAATAATAATAATAATAATAATAATAATAATAATAATAATAAAAACCTTGTCAGGGTTTGACAGTCACATTTTTTCAACCACCCCAATGACGTTTTCAGATGCTGTGAGGCAAAAATAAAATAAAATAAAATAAAATAAAATAAAATAAAATAAAATAAAATAAAATAAAATAAAATAAAATAAAATAAAATAATTACTATTTTTTTAAAAAAAATATTTGTTTGTTTGTTTACTTTTTACAACATATTTTTGTTATTTTATTAAACATTTTTACTACATTAAATTAAACACAAGAATAATAATTTCATTATATGACACTCAAAAATTAGCTAATTTACAAATAAATAAATAAATAAATAAATCTGTATCAGTGTTTAAATAATCACAATTCTTTTCAGCTACGCTGATGAAGTTTTCAGAGGTTCTGAGACAAAATAAAATAAATAAAATAAAATAAAATAATTATTATTTATAAAAAGTATTTGTTTGTTTATTTATTTATTTTATTAAACATTTTTACTACATAAAATTACACTTTACACAAAAACAATAAGTTCATTACATGAGACTTTTTTATGTAATTTTACAAATAAACAAATGAACAAACGAATGAATGAATGAATGAATGAATGAATGAATGAATGAATAAATAAATAAATAAATAAATAAAAAATTATTTAAAAACAAATTATCAGGGTTTTCAATTACATTGATGAAGTTTTTAGAGGGTGTAAAATAAAATATTTTTTTTACAACATATTTTTGTTATTTTGTTAAACATTTTTACTACATTAAATTACACTTCACACAAGAATAATAATTTAATTGTATGACACTCGGCCAACAAAAAATAGTTAAATTTAACAAACAAAAAACTAAATAAATAAATAAATACAATTACACACACACACACACACACACACACACACAAACACACACACACACACAAACACAAACAACAAAAAACAACAACTTTTCAGGGTTTGAAAGAGGTCAAATAATAAAAGAGGTAAAAAAAAAAAAAAAAAAAAAAATTATAATAATAAAATAATTTATAAAAAAGTATTTGTTTATTTCTTAACTTTTTTACAACATATTTTTTGTTATCTTATTAAACATTTTTACTACATTAAATAACTTGACAAGAATAATAATTTCATTACATGACACTCGGCCAATAAAAATTAGTTAAATAAATAAACCTTATTAGGGTTTAACAGTCACAATTTTTTTCAACTACCCTGATGAAGTTTGCAGAGGCTCTGAGCCAAAATAAAATAATAAATAAAATAAAATTATTATTTATTTTAAAAAATATATATGTATTTGTTAATTTATTTACTTTTTTACAACATATTGTTATTTCACTAAACAGGATTTAATAACAGGTTATTAAAAAGGTTACTTTTCTCTATTATTTTTAACAACATGTATTCACTAAAGCTTTTGAAGCAAAGTATTTTAATTCAATTCTGGTTCAATGAAACTGATTTCTTTCAAAAAAATAAATCAATAAACCAATAAAAACAATTTTAAAACTTTGTTTTGTAAAAAATAATAGAGAAAAAAAATCACGTTTTTAATGTAGTAAAAATGTTTAATAAATAAATGTTGCAAATAGTAAGGAAATTATTATTATAATTATATTTATTTTATTAATATTTTTGCACCTCAGAACCTCGTCACCATTCAGAATCTGAACTGCTGGTCTGAACAGAGCGTCTGCAAAAAAAAAAAAAAAAAATTGTGACTGTCGTGCCCTGACAAGGTCACGGCAATCACCGTGTACGTTCCTGCAGCGCTCTGTGTAATCGTCTTAACCTGAAACAATTTCCGACAATAACATGCGACCATAAGCCAACACTATTAGAGATAATGAGACATTTATTCAAATGTGATTGCATGACTCTCCAACCTAATCTGGGTTAAATACAAACACGCATTAAAGGGCCCTGCAGCGGCTTTGTTTGAACGAGATTGTGACTATGGCGACAGAGTGTGTTGGGTTAATTACGGCCGTCGTCCACTATTACCGGTGACGAGGCCACATTCCACCGGTCTGTTCCGATAACTTTCGGCCAGCGGTGTAATGAATCGCAATTCAGAGCGGAAAGGAAGCCGCGTATCAAAAACAATTAGACTCGATCAGGCTGACTCATAATCACCCTAATTATCTGTATTTGCATCCTGATTAAATACGTATTTGCTATGATAAGATGCCACGCTGTATTTATTTGAGACAAACCGCAGCGTGCGGTTTAAAACAGATGGGGGATGGCGAGATAAAGAGACAAATGAAGAAATATCGGGAGGATACAATAACCCTGCAACACCGGGGCAGTTTTTCAGGGCCCTCGTTCACAATTACTGACAACTAAATCACAGCCTGACAACAGGAAATCCTCTTACCAGATCATTCCGTGTAACACCTCATGATTTGAGACGGCCCGGTCACTTTATGTCATTCAGCGACTGTCAAGTTCAGACCAAGCAGCTACGGAAATTGCTAGGGAAGAAACGGAAAAAACGGGATATGCTGCTCAAAGAGGAGAAACCTGATTCCATCAGAGAGAGGAGAGATAAATGGATTCTATGTAAAGACTGTCGAGAGAAAGCGAGAGACAGTGCAGGTGTGAGACAGACGGAGCGAGAGAAACAGGAAACGCCTCTCAACTCTGTGATTTAACGGTCCGGAGAGCCGTGCCCGGCGGCAGACGGGAAAACAGTTGGCATGCCTCTCATTACGGTGTCATGCTAGTGTCCCTCTCTCTCTCTTCGCCACCTGTCCAGCATACCTAATGCCACCCTGGCATTTTGCCACCACCATTGGCTGACATCATCAAAGCGAGCGAAGGTGGGGTGTCACCCCAGACTGGCAGCGAAGAGATGGGAAGTTGTCTAGTGCCATATGTTTTTGCCCTTCCAAACCACAGGTCATTACTGCCACTTCTGGCTTTTTTTTTTTAAATTATTTAAGTTTAATTAACCCATCTATGTGGTCGCTCTTATGGGCCAAGAGCTTGATCCTGACAGAAGCCGAGGGTCTTTAGAAGTGCTAAGCGTTTGTGAGATCACAGAAAAGCAGTCTGTAATCACATCATCTCCACAGAATGCTCAACACAGTGTTTGACAAAACTGTTGGACGGCATCAAACCCCAACAGCTTGATATTGAGACAGTACCTTCTACACAATGTGCTATTATAATTAGGGTTGGGAATCAAGAACTGATTCATATATAATATTAGAACCTGATGATGTTTTAATGGCGAAAAAAAATAATGAGCGGTTATTTATAGTGAACAGAAACATATGAGCATGAGTAGTGAAGTCCGTTTCCCAAGTTTATGACTCTTATGAGTGATTCTTTTTAGTGAATCAAAAACATCTAGGAAGTCTGATTCCTATTTGAATGACTCTTATGAGCAGGTGCTTTTAGTGACTCAAACAACATAGATATTGTTCAGTGTAGTATAATTTCTGAGCTAATGATTTTTACAAATGTCTCTTTTTAGTAAATCATAAATATTCAAACAAGTCTGATTCGTAAGCTAAAGACTTTTATAAGCATTTTAGTGAATCATAAACATACAAGAAGTGTGATTCCCGAGTGAATGACTCTTATGAGTGGTTCTTTTTAGTGAATCATATACATACAAGTCTGATTTCTGAGTGAATGACTCTTATGAGTGGTTCTTTGTAATGATTCAAAACCATACAGGAAGTCAGATTTCCAAGTGAATGATTCTCATGAACATGTTAATTATAATAAATCAAAACTATACAGGGAGTCAGATTATTGAGTGAATGATTCTTATGAGTGGTTCTTTTTAGTGACTCATAAACATACAAGAAGTCTGATTCCGGAGTGGATGACTCTTATGAACATACTCTTTATAATGAATTATTAATCATACAGGAAGTTGGGTTTCTGAGTGAATGACTTGTTTGAGTGGTTCTCTGTAATGAATCAAAACCACACAGGAAGTCAGATTTCCAAGTGAATGATTCTCATTAACATGCTCTTTATAATGAATCAAAACCATATGGGAGTCAGATTATTGAGTGAATGACTCTTATGAGTGGTTCTTTTTAGTGAATTATAAACATACAGAAAGTCTGACTCCCAAGTGAATGACTCTTATGAACGTGTTTTTTTTTAGAATGAATCAGAACCATACCAGAAGTCTGATTCCCGAGTATGACTCTTATGAAAATGTTCTTAAGAGTCAAAAGCGTACAAAACGTCTGATTCCTAAGTGAATTACTCTGATGGATGTGTTCTTTATAATGAATTACAATAATACAGGAAGTTGGGTTTCCAAGTGAATGACTCTTTGAGTGATACTTTATAAATCAAAACCATATAAGAAGTCTGATTCCCAGGTGAATGACTTTTTTGAGTGGTTGCTTTTAGTAAATCAAAAAACAGAGCTTGACTTGTGAAGTCTGATTCCTGAGCAAAAGATTCTTATAAATGTGTCTTTTTAGTGAATCGTAACTATTCTGAGCAACAAATGAAGTCTGATACTTAAGCTAAAGACTTTAATGAGAATTCTCGTTTTAGTGAATCAAAAACATACGACACTCTCGAGTGAATGACTCTTATGAACATGTTCTTTATTAATGAATCAAAACCACACAGGAAGTCGGATTTCCGAGTGAAAGACTCGTTTGAGTGGCTCTTCTTAGTGAATCATAAACATACGAGAAGTCTGATTCCTAAGTGCAGAGTAAATGACTCTTATGAGTGGTTGTATATAATGAATCAAAAACATACAAGGAGTCTGATTCTCAGGTAAATGACTCTTATGAGTGGGTGCTTCAACTGAATCAAAAAACAGAGCTTGACCAGTGAAGTCTGATTCCTGAGTTAATGATTCTTACAAATGTCTCTTTTTGGTGAATTACTCCACTTTTAAAAAGCATTTTCTTTTTAGTGAATCAAAAACATACAAGAAGTCTGATTTCCAAGTCAATGACTTTTATGACTGGTTCTTTATAACGAATCAAAACCATACAGGAAGTCTGATTTCCGAGTGAATGACTCATTTGAGTGGTTGAGAGCTTGACTTGTGAAGTCTGATTCCTGAGCAAATGATTCTTACAAATGTCTCTTTTTAATAAATCGTAAATATTTAGCGACAAAGTCTGATTCTCAAGCAAATGACTCTTACGAGATGGTTCCTTTTAGTGAATCAAAAATAAAAGAGTCTGATTAATTAGCAAATGACTTACAAACAGTTTGAATCAGAATCAGAAGATTCTGTATTTAGTGCATGAAAAAACTAAGTTTGACAAGTAATGTCTAATTGTTGAACAAAAAACTCTAATGAATGGTTCATTTGACCGAATCAAAAACAGTACAGTTCCAGTCATGCTGTGATTCTGAGTCACTAAATCGAACCGCTAATGAGAGACATTAGCTTGAGAACTGGACTTCGCTGATATTGATTCAAAAACAACCAGTGTAGTCTGATTCTCAAACAAAGTATTGTTTTATCTGCGTCCCTAAATATAATACATAGAAAAATGCAGGTTCTGTCAAGAAAAAACAAGATTTGGATAGTGAACAGTGGCAGTGCTGGAACCTAACACCACCACAATCTTTTAATAACCTTCCCACAATCAATAAGCACATTACAACTCCTGTATAATTCAATACGCATATAATTCAATACGTTCCTTGCGCTAAAAACCTCCTCGGCTATATTAGGAACGATATGAAACCATATCACACATTTCAGTTCTTCAATTTCAACCCTCTGTGGACACGAACATCCAAGCATCCATGTAATTAGAAACTTCTTTGTTTGAACTTTCTGCCATGACCTTTTGACGACCATGTAAATAAATGAACTGCATTCCCTCCCTCCACTATTCCCTAGCAGCAAGGCCTCATGGGTAATGTAGTCCATGGTTGTAATACAGAAGAGCCTTCTCAGGTGTACATTTTTTTTTTTTTCGTTCTCTACAATATTCTGCAAGGCGACAGTGTCCTAAATGCAATTACTGTACACAGCAGAGCGGAGCGGAGAGTGTCCGCGGGGATCGCCGGTAAACAGGATGCAGTCGGGGGTGCATGAGTTCTGCTGCTACCTAATTTAATTGGCGCGGCTACTCAGCTAGCCCCAGGTGACCGCTATGTGGAATCACTGTAAAGAATACGTTTAAAATCACCCCAGGCTATACTAATGCACATTTTTTCCCTTTAAGATCCCTTCGTGCTGGCATTTTTTTTATTACTTTCCCTTTGTCCCAGGGAGGAACTGTCATCGTCATGATGAGTTTATGAGGAAGATATTAAGAGCGTAAACAGTGATGGTACCGCAGAGATGAAAAAATAAAGAAGAAAAATAGGTTGAGGGGAAGAGAAAAGGCATGACAGACAAACAGAGGACAGTAACCAAATCCTGTTTATTAGCCATACGATGCACAAGAAAAATTATTGCGCCGAATTAAGGACAGGCAAGGTTTCTTGAGGATTTTGAGTGTTAATCACTGCTGTGGGAGCTATGCATATTGCTTATGCCTTTGTTTATGATGACTAAATTATGTATACTCAATGCATGGAAACTTATAGGGACATATGACAGCTGTTATTAAGAATGAATTGAGGTTTAAGTTTGAGTATTGCTGACATTGCTTTGTTGCAGTCTAGTTTTGTGTGATTTATGTTTCCCTCCGGCAAACTTGTTCCCTGTTGAATTTAAGCCAAAAAAATAAAAGAATAAAAAAAGTTTTATGTACAAGATATATTCTGGGTAGAATTGAGTGTTTGAAATTCCTGTTTCAGAGTTGAGTCAATTATTATTGTTTTTTTTTTTTTTCTAAACAAAACACTAAGTGCAAATAGCAATGGATTATATTTACACATACAGCAGGTCTGATTCCTGAGTGAATGACTCTTATGATTGTCTTTTTTTAGTATATCATAAACATACAAGTCTGATTTCTGAGTGAGTGATTCTTATGAACGTGCTCTTTATGATGAATCAAAAACTTACCTGAAGTCAGATTTCTGAGTGAATGACTCTTATGAGTGGCTCTTTTTAGTGAATCATAAACATACAAGAAGTCCGATTCCTAAGTGAATGACTCTTATGAACGTGTTCTTCATAATGAATCAAAACCATACAGGAAGTCAGATTTTCGAATGAATGAACTTTATGAATGGCTCTTTGTAATGAAACAAAAACATACCAGAAGTTGGATTTCCAAGTGAATGACTCTTATAAGTGTTTTTTTAGTAAATCATAAACATACAAGAAGTCCAATTCCTGAGTAAATGACTCTTATGAATATGTTCTTCATAATGAATCAAAAACATACCCGAATTCGGATTTCTTAGTGAATGACTCTTATAAGTGTCTCTTTTTAGTGAATCATAAACATACAAGAAGTCTGATTCCTGTGTAAATGACTCTTATGAATATGTTCTTTAGAATGAATCAAAACCATACAGGAAGTCAGATTTCCAAGTACATGGAACCCTTATGAGTGGTTCTTTATAACGAATCGAAAACACACCGAAAGTTGGATTTCTGAGTGAATGACTCTCATAAGTGTTTCTTTATAATGAATCAAAAAACAGCTAGACCAGTGAAGTCTGATTCTTTAGCTAATGACTCTTGATTCTTTTGAGTGAAAAATAAATATTTAGCACAACCACTGAAGTCTGATTCTCAAATGTCTCTTACGAAATGCTTCTTTTTAGTAAATCAAAAACAAAGGAAAGTCAGATTCCTTAGCAAATGACTTCTAAACAGTTTATTACAGCGAATCAGAAACACAGGCGGGAGTGAGTCCTATTAATTTTCGTTTTATGTGTGTACGGAACAGCAGTCACTCTGGCATTTGAACCATAGGAACTTTTTGGTGTCTTGCAGGAGTGAATGATAATTTAGCCATTTGGTCTCTGTTTTTGTTTGGGCTAAATACTCTTTTTGTCCTTTGTTTTTTGTGTATGTTTGGGAGGCTGCTTTAGAGAGCGCAGTCTTGCAGTGTTGCCATGTCCTCATATTTACAAGTGCATTTAGGCATGTTGTTTGGTCTTCGCTCATAAAGCCAGGCGCTTTCAGGAGTTAATAAAGTAGTCTTTTGCGGATATGATACATGATTTATATATATGGGCTGAGTTAGTGTAAATAGCTTCTGCCAACATATTTATAACCAGCATATATCAATAATTATCATTTCTATATATGTTACACACACACACACACACACACACACAACCACAAAAAAAAAAAAAAAAAACAGTTTACATATTTTACCACACAATATCTGAGACACTACTTATTTATCATTAGCAACCAACAAAAGTTCTGCTTGTCAGATCATACCAACAGATCTGACGAAACCTTCATGGACATTTTATCAATTCTAGATGCCAAGAGCTGCTTGCTCGTCATCCAAACAGAAGAACAAACTAAAAATGTAGATATCAGTTAGATGGAAGTGCAAATGATCAAATGTTAACATAAAAGCTAAAACCAATAAGCAGTGTCCTAAAACCAAATGTGTCCTCTGGGACAATCCCATCCTCCAAACCAACATCTCACTTCCTTCCCCTTAGCCTTATTCACCAAGTAATGTTCTTCAATTACTACATGCTTCAGTTCTTTACACAAGACTCATTCATTCAAATATTACTTACACTCTCAAAACAGGAAAACTGATTTTTCAAAAATAACTCAAGCTCATATGTACATTAATCTCCCTGAACACGCTGGAAATAACCATCCCGTCTTCTGAGCGGGCTCATTAGCTGATTCTTTGATACGTCTAAACAGAATGCCGGATGATCCGTTCACATCTCATCTTGAGGCTGTCGGCCGTCACACAGTCGTGAGCTTGCAGAAGCCCACACTCATCACTAGAACATTCCAATTACCCTAACAACAAACCCATCGCTCACATCGCCAACTTTCCCTAATTTGAGGCATTGTCAAATTAGCGCTTGACTTCTTGCCTTCCCTAAGTGGCACTACACCATTCGTAAAAGAGTTTAAAACCAAACAGCCAAAACAGCCTCAGCAGATGACGTCTGATGACATTTCAGCGAATAAAAGAGGATTTGAAACCGTGCTTACCTGAAACGGCGAGAATATCTGATCAGCCACACAGCACATGAGGAGAGAGAGAGAAGAAAGAGATGGTGATTAGACCTCAGGTAATCAATCAATGTTAAATGATTATCGCCATTAGTTTAATCACCATTAAATCTAATTAACTAGCCATTAAAGGACTTCTTCAGGTGGTCAGCATTCCTGTGATGAAAACTGTCACACAGCTGCAGTGACATTACAAAAGTACATCAATTATTCCTTGACAAGAGCTACTTTATTTAACGTACAGGAGCCACGCTAAAAGAAAGACTGCTGCTAATTATTCATGGTGGAATGAATACTTAATTGAACATTATTTCCTCTGGAGCAGCCTTATTTATTTCTTCATGAAAAAACTCAAGAGATTTTTCACCCAAAAATGAAAATTTCCCCATGATTTACTTATCCTCAATCCATCCTAGGTGTATATGACTTCCTTCTTTCAGACAAATACAATCAGTCATATAAAAAAAAAAAAAAAAAAAAAAAATGCCCTGGCTCTCTCAAGCTTTATAATGGCAGTGAATGGCTGTTTGACATTTTGAAGACCAAAAAAGTTCATCCATCCATCATAAAAAAAAGTGCTCACACAACTCTGGAGGGTTAATAAAGGCCCTCTTAAGTGAATCAGTGCGTTTGTGTAAGAAAAATATCTATATTTAAAATTTTATAAACCGTAATCTCTAGCTTTCGCTAACCATCGCATGTGCGTTCACAAAAGAGTGGCACTCCAGTGGATGTGCAGCATTTAGGCAAACGTGGAAGTGCAGAGGAGAGAGCAAAACAAAACACGGTTGAGGATTTTTGATGGATAGATGCACTTTATCGGACTTGAAAATCTCAACAGCCACTCACTGCTATTATAAAGCTCAGAAGAGCCAAGACATTCTTTAATATAACTCCGATTGTATTTGTCTGGAAGAAGAAAGTCATATACATCTAAGATGGCTTAAGGGCGAGTAAATCATGGGGTAATTTTCATTTTTGGGTGAACTATCCCTTTAATCTGATTCTGCATGTATGGACATATTTCCTTCCTATTTACAAAATCAAACTCATCATATTTACTGCAAAAGAACGGCTCTCCAAGTTTAGATGTTGAGAGGAATAAGCAAGGAAATACGAATGGTTGACCGCATGTGATTATGCAGATTGCAAATTGAATTTAATTTCCTCATTAACAGAGGTGAAGTCAATGTGCGTCTGTTTGGGTTAGGGGTAGTTTATGGTAATTATAATTAGCTGTATTTAAATTTTGAAGCGGAAAAGGTAAGCCAAAGGGGGGTTTGAGACGATGTTTCCACTGGACACCTTTATAAGTTTGTCATAAGACAGAACTTTAGAAAGAACATTAACATCCACTGCCTTTAGGGAAACAGCGAATGGTGGGCTTTTAAAGTGGTAAATATAGGAGGAATATGTCGAAGTCATTTATATGTGCCAAACGTCCTGCTATGACTATAACGGAATATTAACATGTAGGCGTCTTCAGACCAGAACTTTTATCAAACGTGAAGTTTGGTGCAGATTTAACATGGTATGATTAAGTTAGTGTAAATTATGACAGATTTTGTTGCCAGCAGATGGCGCTATGATTGTAAATGAATACTGGCCTTTAGATGTCTTCAGGCCAGGGCTCTTACCAAACAAAGTTGGTGCAGACTGCACATTGCATGTTTAAGTTAGTGTAAAACAAATCATTTCCTGTTGCCAGCAGGTGGCTATATGATTATAACTGGATACTGGACTTCACATGTTTTCAGGCCAGAACATTTATGAATGTGAACATTTATGTCGAATGTGTGAAGTTTGGGTCAGATCGGACATTGTATGGCTGAGCGGCAACACCTTCTATTCCCATGGCGAAACATCAAACTTTGTCAGGCCGCCACGGACACGCCCTTTAACGAAAACTCAAGATCTTCGCAATGTAACATCGCAAAGGCCTTTAGATTAGACTGACCAAACATAATGTTGCTGGCATTAAATCTCTAGGAGTAGTTTGTTGGAGCATAAAACATGCCACTTCCTGTTGCCAGCAGAAGGCGCTAAGACTATAACTGAATATGGGCATGTGTTCAGGACTCTTATCAAACATGTCGATTTTGGTGAAGATCAGAAATTGTACACCTGAATTATAACAACTTCCTATTTCATGGCAAAACATCGAAGTTGAACGATGAACACGGCCTTTAACAAAAACTGAAGATCTTCGCAATTTAACGTCACAAAGGGCTTACAATGACCAAATTTGGTGCTGATCTGTTTAAATTTCGAAGAGGTTTTTGCTGAAAATGGCAAAAACGGCACAAAACTCGCAGAGAAAATTCAAAATAACAGACTTCCTGTTGGGTTTCGGACTTCAGACCATGGGACCTTTTTGTAGGTATTGGTGTGTTACATGCGTCTGCCAAATTTCGTACATGTA
Organism: Cirrhinus mrigala; assembly: GCA_036247105.1. NCBI lineage: Eukaryota > Metazoa > Chordata > Actinopteri > Cypriniformes > Cyprinidae > Cirrhinus > Cirrhinus mrigala. Next base: position 13,143,907 of record CM070016.1, read on the forward strand.
TGTGAAACACTGCTCAAGCGGCACTTCGTTGAAATTTTATAGGTGCCGCTTTCGAGCCATTTTGATACCCATATCAGATGTACATTTTCACCACTTTTGGCATGTTTGCAAAGTTTCATGAGTGCTTGAGCATGTTTAGGCCCTCAAAAATGCAATTCATTTTGGAGAAGAAGAAGAAGAAGAAACTGAGCAATTCTGACCACACTTTTAGTTTGTAAGGGAACTAAACCAAAAAACCTGTTACACTGACAAAGAACTAAGAGTGGCCTTTGGAGGGCAGGTGGAGTGGCAATACCAGGACATCGCCATGAGGGGAGCATGAGGGTGTCAGTAATCAGGTGGATAAGGGTGAAGAGAGCCGGACAGCTTGCCACAGTGTTTCTCTGCCAAGGTTCTGGATGACACCTGGTCTACCATAACTTGAGCCCAAAACACAGGGCTGTGTGCCCTGACACTGCAATTACCACAGCCATGATTAAAGAACAGAGCAAAAACTCATTGATGAGTGCACTTCGATGCATAATAAACATTTATTTCGCTCTTTTCTGAGGTTTACAGCACCATAAGGTTATTCAAACAATCTGGCTTTATTTTGCATCTGGCATTAAAGCCCTCTAAGGTCCTATTTTTCCAACCCAGAATCCTTTGCTGGCTTGTAAATGCTGAGAAAAGACCTTTTGCATACACTAGACTCATTTCCGTCTCGCTCTTTTTGCAAGACTGACAATCAAAGGCCTTCTACACACCCCTCTTATTAGAACGAGTGACATTGCTCGCTTTACTTAAGTAGCCACACCGTCCTATAAACCACGCTAAAAGGATGTCAGCACTCTCACTACACATTCATAACTGAATATCTGCTTAGATCTGAATGAATATGGATTCTAGAGGATTAGGCGGACTTCCACACACACCAACACAAACACATTCACACAGTCTCACTTCCTCCAAACGCTGGCACAGTGATCGCTCTCGGCACATTCATGCTGATGGTGCACAATGTGCCCACTAGGAGTGAAGAAAATAAAAAAGTAAAACAAAAAGGAGGAATACAATAAACAATTTGTGTTGGCAAAATATTACATTACCATTCAAAAGTGTGGGGTCTTTTATGCTCACTAAAGCTTCATTTATTTAGAAAAATGCAGTAAAGACAGAAAAATAGATCAATTGTAATATTGTAAAATATAATTACAGTTTTAAATAACTAGATGTATTCCTGTGATGACAAAGCTAATTTTTCAGCAGCCTTTATTCCAGTCTTCAGTGTCACATGACAAATGATCCTTCAGAAATATGCTGTTATAATATAATATGCTGCTCACCTCAGGTGTGCATTATTTTTTTAAGACCTCAATGGCCTGTTGTCAATTATTCCTTACTTAATAAATTCTGTAAAAGTATTGTTTATTTCTTATTTTTCTATGTACTGCATTAAAGGAATAGTTCTCCCAAAAATGAAAATGACCCCATTTACCCTTAAGCCACTCTAGGTGTATATGACAATTGAATACAATTTGGTTTGTTCACTGAATATCTGGGCTGCTATTTTTTTTGTTTTTGTTTTGTTTTGTTCATTAAATATCTGAGCTGCATATTTTTTTGTTTTGTTTTCCCTAATTATCCGGCCTGCTAGTTTTTGTTTTGTTTGTTTGTTTTTGCTTTTAGTTTTTTTCGGAGTATCCAGGGTGCTATTTTTTTCCCCTTTGTTTCTTTGTTTTGCATCTTCTGAATATCCATTCTGCTAGTTTTATTTCAATTTTTTGTTTTGTTTCCCTGAATGTCCGGGCTGCTAGTTTTTTTTTTTTTTTTTTTTTTTTTTTCTTTTCTTTTCTTTTTTTCTGAGTATCCAGACTGCTAATTTAGTTTTCTTTTTTTTTGTTTGTTTGTTTTGTTTTGTTTTGTTTCTTTGCTTTGATTTACATAAATATCCAGGCTGTTAGTTTTAGTTCAGTTCTGTTTTGTTCTGTTTTCCTGAATGTTCGGGATGCTTTTTGTTTGTTTGTTTTTTGTTTTGTTTTGTTTTTTCCTGATTACCCAGACTGCTAGTTTTTTGTTTTGTTCATTAAATATCTGAGCCACTAATTCTTGTTTTGTTTTGTTTTCCATGAATATGAAGTCCGCTAGTTTTCTGTTTTGTTTTCCCTAAATATCAGCACTGCTTGTTTTTGTTTTGTTTTGTTGTTTTGCTTTCCCTAAATATCCATGCTGTTAGTTTTAGTTCAGTTTAGTTTTGTTTCCTTGAACGTTCGGGCTGCTAGTTTTTGTTGTTGTTGTTTTGCTTTGTTTCTTTGTTTTTTCCCCCAGTATCCAGTCTGCTAGTTTTTTGTTTCGTTTGTTTTGTTCATTAAATATCTGGGCCGCTATTTTTTATTTTAGTTTTTATTTTTTTTTCTGAGTATCCAGGGTGCTATTTTTTGTTTTGTTTTGTTTGCTTTGATTTACATAAATATCCAGGCTGCTAGTTTTAGCTCAGTTTTGTTTTGTTTTGCTTCCCTGAATGTTCGGGCTGCTTTCTTTGTTTGTTTGTTTGGTTTTGTTTTGTTTGTTTTTTCCTGATTATCCAGGCTGCTAGTTTTTTGGTTTTGTTTTGTTTTCCATGAAAATACAGACTGCTAGTTTTTGTTTTTCTTTTCCCTAAATATCTGCACTGCTTGTTTTTGTTTAGTTTTTTGTTTCTTCATGTTGTTTCTTCATGTTTTTCTGAGTATCCAGGCTGCTAATTTTTGTTTTGTTTCGTTGTTTTGCTTTCCCTAAATATCCAGGCTGCTAGTTTTAGTTCAGTTTTGTTTTGTTTTGTTTCCCTGAATGTCCAGGCTACTAGTTTTTGTTTTGTTTTGTTTTTGACTGCTGTGTGGAGTACTTTCTATGATGGGATGGATGGATGCGCTTTATTGGACTTCAAAATCTCAACAGCCATTAACTGCCATTATAGAGCTTGGAAGAGCCAGGACATTTTTTATTTTAACTCCATACTCTGACTGTATTTGTCTGGAAGAAGAAACTCATATACACCTAGAATGGCTTGAGCGTGAGTACATCATAGGGTAATTTTCATTTTAGGGTGAACTATCCCTTTAACCAATTAATTTATAAAGTGATTGGGAAACTCATATGTTATTTGCTCACAACGTTAGCTGGGATGATAAACACACTGGTTTTCTTTCACATTACACTCTGTAAGTCTTACCTATTATAGGTAAATGTGTTAAATACAATTAAATGATCTACAAAATATTCTCTGGTCAATTTATTACTGTTATTTTTTTTAAAGGTCAAAGTTCAGTTTGAACCTGCATAAATGACAGGCCATGCTTAGCACAATGGCAGTGGTGTTTAAGTCTTGACTGATATTATTTCCAGCACTAACCATATAATGACACACGCTGAGAATAAAGGAAATGACCTGTCATTTCTGTGATTGTGCTGCCATTTTCAGACACTAATTCCATTTCCTGTGAACTCTCAAAGCGACTGATCACACACTGAGGAAATGGCTCACAATGCTCAACAGGTGGTCTTCAGAATTACACAGCTCACAGAGATCAAACCTCCAGAGGCAAGTGATTAAAAAACGAGCACATACTCCATTCCTCAACTGGGGGTCACAACCCCTTGCTTGGAAAGTGTCACGGTCAGCAGGGATGAAACAAAGCTAAATGCATAATAAAATGCAACTAACCATATAATCAAAGTCTCAAAAGTGACCCGATCAACCTGTGATCTTCCCTTAACACAAAGGGGGAAATCAAGCCATATCAATCACTATTCCTTTCAACCACACAAATTCTCTCCAACATTTCTTTTCTCTTTAATCCCTGGCTCCCCATCACTCCTATTGGCAGAGCCATTACATCGAGTTGGCAGCGGCACCAGCGGATTTTGGCTGGCACCAGACGTTTCATCAAGATCAGCAGTGATTCCGAGAGGGCGAGGCTAAACTGCCCATTTCCCACCACGAGCTGGCACCACAGTCAATGCAAAAGGTCTCTAACAGGCGGAGCCGCCGCCAAATGAGGTCCGCTGGAGTCCAGGAACACTGAGCGAGACAGAGTGAGGCTCAGTCCCACAGAACACAGCACCTGCTGACCACTGCATGGAGGCGCAGCGGGGCATTGGGTGACCTTTGAGGGTGGAGATCCATCACAGCTGCTGAGCACGCAACATTGATGCATTATTTCGGAAAGAAGAGTATGAATACATCAGCATTTTAAATAATATCTTATTGCATACATGGAACAGGGCTGCTGGAATAGGGGTTGGCAGTGAAAGGGTTAACTGCATATTCTATAAGCTGCTGTGAAATATCAAAGTGGATCATCTGCAGTTCCTGTCTGAGCGCTCGATGTGGCGTCTCATTGATGTTATGGTGCATCATATGAATACAAAGACAGTTCTGATATTCAAACTGACTGTATTCATGACAGTATAAGCAAAGCAGCCGGCTCAAATACGTTTTCAAGGGTTGTTTGCGAATCAAACGATTCCCATTTTCGAAGCGCTACACAAAGATGCACTGCAATTTAGTCATTCAGAAATAAATAATGACTCTTGAAGCTGCAAGAAGCATAGGAGAATATTATCCAGAATGTGATAATTACTTAATTGCAGGTTTATAAATGAAAACAAATTGAGATTTCCATGTCTGTACCCTTTTTTTTTTTCCTTTTTGGCAATCAGAGGCGTTTCAGCCGAGCGACTGCTTTAAGTGCATAGTTATGTAATCTCTCTAAATGACCATGCATAACAATAATTAAGCAGCAATGTCATTGTTCACATTTCCCAAGGCCGAGGACACAGCGGCATGAGATACAACCACATACTACTGAAATGAGTCATGATAATAGCACTAATTAAGCTTACACACAATCGCAAGATAACTGGAACTATCATTTCCACTTCATTTCATGGGTTTAATGATCTAGCTTTATAGGCAGCGAAAGATTTGTCCTTTAAAATCACACAATCCACAAAAAAACAAGCGTGGGTTCGACCACAATACAATATGTCATGCCACATTGTCAGACGCTAGTACATTTATTTAAATTACGAGATACAAATATAAAGAGACAAAATATATGGAGTAAAAATAAGTACCTATTTGTGTTGAGTAGAAACTAGCAGCCTAGATATTCAGAAAAAAAAAAAAAATGACAAAACAAAACTAGCAGCCAGATGTTCATGGAAAACAAAACAAAGAAACAAATAACAAAACTAAACTAAACTAAACCTAGCAGCCTATAGGAGAAGGAAAAGCAGCTCTTTTAGTTCAATGATGGAAACCTTCTCATGACCTTTTTATCAAGCATTGGTTACATTCCTTACTTGAGATACTATATTTGGAACTGTCATCAGCATGGAACAATCATGCTAAACCGGTCATTTTGTCTATGTGGAAGAATTGTATTCTATTTTTTTTTGTAGTTATTTATTTATCTGTATTTAATTTATTTTCAAATTCTTGATGTGCGGTGGGTTGGATGAGGGTTAGGGGGAAGTTATTGGGGTAGTAGTTGTCTAATACATTTTCTTGTTTGTTGTAACCTATATGCTACTTTGAAAGTAAATGGAAACACTGAATTACAAAAATAAATAAATAAATAGATAAATAAAAATAAAATAAAACTAGCAGAACAAAACAAACAAACAAACAAACAAAACAGCCCAGATATTTAGCAAACAAAACTAAACCAAAACTAGCAGCCCAGATATTTAATAAACCAAAAAAAAAAAAAAAAACTAGGAGCCTGGACATTCAGGGAAACAAAACAAAAAACTAAACTAAACTAAAACTAGCAGCCTGGATATTTAGGGAAATTATAAAAAAACAAAACAAAAAACAAAAAGCAAAAACAAAACTAGCCGCCCAGGGGGGTGTTTCGTAAAACAAGTTTACCAAATAATCCACTCTTATTTCAGTTAGTCTGATTTATTGTCACTTGATTTGGCTTAAAGTAAGTCAGACTAACTGAAATAAGCCTGGCTTATTTGGTAAACTTGTTTTATGAAACACCACCCAGATATTTAAGGAAAACAAAACAAAACATAAAACAAAAACTAGCAGGCCGGATATTCAGGGAAAACAAAACAAACAAAAAAACAAACAAAAAAACTAGCAGCCCGGATTTTCAGGGAAACAAAACTAAACTAAACTGAAGTAAAACTGTATATTTAGGGAAGGCAAAACAAAGAAACAAAACAAAACAAAACATAGCAGCCTGGATTAAAACAAACAAACAAACAAACAAACAAAACACAGAAAAAAAAAAAAAAAACTAGCAGCCCAGATATTCAGGAAAAACAAAACACAACAACAAAAAAAATATAATAATAATAATAATAATAATAATAATAATAATAATAATAGCAACCCAGATACTTAGTGAACAGAACAAAACAAAAAATAGCAGCCCAGATATATAGCAAACAAAACAAAAACTAGCAGCCCAGATATTCAAGGAAAAAAAAGAAAACCAAAAATAGCAGCCTAGATATTTAGTGAATAAAACAAAAACTAGAAGCCCTGATATTTAGGGAAAACAAAACAAGACAAAAACTAGCAGCCCAGATATTCAAGGAAAACAAAAGAAAAACCAAAAATAGCAGCCCAGATATCTAGCGAACAAAAAAAACTAGCAGCCCAGATATTTAGGAAAAAAACAAAACAAAACAAAAAAAAAAACTAGCAGCCCAGATATTCAGGGAAAACAAAACAAAGCAAAAACTAGCAGCTCAAATATTTAATGAACAAAACAAAACAAAAGCAAAACTAGCAGTGCAGATATTTAATGAACAAAACAAAACAAAACAAAAACTAGCAGCCCAGATATTTAATGAACAAAATAAAACAAAACAAAAACTAGCAGAACGGATATTCAGTGAACAAAACAAACAAACAATCAATCAAACAAAAAATAAAAATGACTAAATAAAACAAAGCCAAATGCATCCAGTTATGCCTGTGCTGAAAACATAAAGATTACATAAAGTGCTGTTTGATTGTTGTTGCACTACATCAGAAGAGAGATGTTTTGGTAATGCATCCTTGTCGCAAACAGTGACATTTTCTTAATAGCGTTTTGTTGTCCCTGCACTTTCAGAATCTGATAAATACACCTTCCGCAGTCATTACAAACCTTAATGGGCCAAACTGTATTTATGATGAGCCCGCATCCCACATACTGATAACAAATCCCACATAAAAATGATTCATCAAAATGTCTAAGTTGCCAACCATAAACAAACCAATTGTTCACGTCGAAGCACCAGACTGATGCTCTCTTCTTATCACTGCAAAAAATGATTTTGCTAAAGCCGAAGAGTTGAGCCGCATAATTGATTTGCTTCTTTCCGCCATCTTTCCATTTGCAACAGAAACATAATGGGTTTTGTGAACAACATTGCAAATGGGGAATTACATAAAAGTTACTGAACGACAAACAAACGGCCTAGCAAGCAGACGAAATCTCTTTGTTTATTAAAAGATTAGCAGGGCTGAAAAAAGCAAAGGGGATCCAGATTTATGTTCTGTTTTCAATATCTAAACCGCATTAAACACACTTTGATTTCAGCGGCTTTAATAGCTTGTGGGGAAACAGGTCTTGCGTGTTCAAACATGCTCTGTTTAATTGTATTGACTTAGGCACTACTTTTCCATTAAGGGTGTCTCATCTCTGTATTCTATTAGTGCTGCGCGGTTGGGCTGGGTCGGGACAGAGGATATCATTTTTCAGGCCGCATCGAGGAAGACATGCCACATTAGTAGCAATCAAAACAACATTTCCAGAAGATGTGTGGAGACGATGCCTCAGACTCTATGGAGAGGGCAATAGTGTTAAACTAAACAAACAGAGACCCGGGACGATCCTAAACTAACTAATCACACCACTGGCTGATGTCAGAGACCAGAGAACAGAGAAGGATAAACTCAAACGGTTTATGTTTTGGATGGGCCTGTATATTTCTGTGGTTACAACTTTAGGACACTTTTTACTGTAAGTTTAGATCAGCACCCGATTCACCGGTGTTCCTGAGGGTCAATACAGTTGGATATAAGGTCTGAGACTACACTGAAAATCTATTCATTTATTTAAATTTGTTCTCGTTTTTCACTCACAATTTTATGCTCATAATATAGTTTCTGAAATAAACAAACAAACAAACAAACAAATAAATAAATAAATAGAAAAGGGGTATGGAACAGTAGTATTTACCACAATTCCATACTTTTTTGAAAGAAATTCTAAGAAATAACAACCTACAGAAAAAAAAAAAAAAAATAGGAAACCAGAAACTAGCAGCCTGGATGTTCAGGGACAGAACAGAACAAAAATTAGCCGCCCAGACATTCAGGAACAAAACAACAAAACAAAACAAAACCTACAGAAGCCAGAATATTCAGGGAAACAAAACAAAATAAAACAAAAACTAGCAGCCCAGATATTCAGGGAAAACAAAACAAAACCAAAAAACTAGCAGCCCAAATATTCAGGGAAATAAAACAAAACTAAACCGAAACTAGCAGCTCAGGTGTTCAGGGAAAAACAAAACAAAAAACAAAACAAAAACTAGCACACTGAGTATTCAGGGGACAAAAAAAAAAAAAACTACCAGACCGAATAGTTTAGGGAAAACGAAACAAAACCGAATATTCGGGGGGGGATAAATCAAAACAACAACAAACAAACAATACAAAAACTTGCAGCCCAAATATTCATGGAAAAAATACAAAACAAAACCAAAATTAGTAGCCCTGATTTTCCGGGAAAACAAAACAAAACAAAAACAAGTTTTGTCTGGTTACAAAACTGTCTGCCTGAATCAAGAAAAACAAAAATTAAAAATAAAACTAGCAGCCCAGGTATTCAGGGAAGAGGAAAAAAAAAAAAATAATAATAAAAAAAATAAAATTGCAGACTGAGTATTCAGGGAAAAAAACTAAACAAAACAAAACAAAAAAACAAAATACTACCAGACCGAATATTCAGGGGAAAACAAACAAACAAACAAAAAAACAAATCAAAACCACAAAACAAAACAAAACAAAAACAAAAACTAGCAACCTGGATATTTAGGGAAAACAAAACAAAACAAAACCGAATATTCAGGGAAAAAAAAAATCTAATCAAAGCAACAACAACAAAAAACAAAAAAACAAAACAAAACAAAAAAATCTAGCAGCCCGGATATTTAGGGAAAACTAAACAAAACCAAAATTAGTAGCTCGGATATTCCAGGAAAACAAAACAAAAGCAAAAACTATTTTTGTGTGGATGCTCAAGAAAAACAAACAAACAAACAATAAAACAATAAAACAAAAAAAAAATAAATAAATAAAACAAATGTTAAATATCAATTTCAAAATCAATTTCAAATAAAAATTAAATGAAAATTTTTCTCTCTTTATTTAATGGTCTATTCAAAAACCTGAAGAAAAAAAATGTTTTCAACATTGATGAAAAAATGTTTCTTGAGGGGCAAATCAGCTTTAGATTGATTTCATGTGACGCTGGAGTAATGACTGCTGAAAATTCTACTTTTTTACATAAATTACATTTACTCACGTAGAAAGCAGTTATTTTAATTTGTAATATTATAATACCATAAGAGACTTTTTTCAAAATCGTTAAAACATCTTACTGGTCCCAACCCTTTGAATAGTAATGTAAATATAAAACTAAATGGAAGTTAACTCAGGAAGAAAAATAAATAAAATAAAATAAAATAAACCGTTTTTTTAATAAAATAATTAAAATAAATATTAAACATTGAAATAAAATTATTTAAATGTTATTATCAATAACAGAATTTAAAAAATGCAATCCAGAACCGTATCTGTGCCATTTTTTCCCAGTCCCTCCAAAACATTACTGTTGCTCTTTAATGTGCCAACTAAAAATGCCAAATAATGCCTACACAAATTTATCATATAGCATAAACACTGTATTTTTAAGTTTATGGAAGTTAATGCTTAAATTGCTGTATTCATTTTTTTTTTTCTTATTAATAAAGCATACACCTGTGTGTGGTCATATGTGCATGTTTATGAACATGTTCCCGGACTCAAAACCACACACAGGCAGTGAGGAGAGGTTCCAGGGGAACAGACGGACAGGGCAGAGGAGACCTATTTGCTGGGGCCGTTGCCAGGTTCACCCACCGCTGGGACACATGGAGCATTTACTCTGACCAGGCTCCATCCTTTGATACCACCATGTACTTTTTCCATGAGCTGAGGGTTTGCATATGTCAAAAAGGAATTAATGTGGACATTCGGCCCACATGACACCTGCACCAATTTGCCAGCGCTGGCAGGTGAAGCCGATCTCGGCTGGGGCTTCCTGTACACGAGCCTTATCTGTGACTTTCTTGCGACCACATTAATGTCTTCATAATGTTCCTGCGATGATTAATTGTGCTGACACTATAAGACAAAGCCTTAGACCAGAGACATCTAAACTTTGAAATTGCCAAATCTAAATGAGTTTATGAAATACCAAATGCCAGAATGGCGATGGCTTTTTCTCTTTCCTTTCAGAAAAGGCCCTCAGCTCCATCATGTTCTCAAACAGCTATTGCTCTCTCTTTCTGTCTCTCTCTCTCTATTCTCCGGTCTGTCCTTGAGGGAAGGAAATTAGCCACAATGATTTACTCCTGTCATGTCTCCAGGGCTATTCTGCTTCTAATGGACTCATTTACCTTGCTTTAATCACAAATTCACAGCTTGGTCTCCTCAGTCCCTTGACGCGCTAACTTCCATTGCTTTGATGTCCTCTAGTCTGAGAATGGTGGGGTAGGACGGTCCCTCTTCCACAGAGAGCAGGAGTCATCTACATGAGCTTGTATAAATAATCAGAATTAAAATGAAGAGGATATTGGCGAAGTTATGAATTAGTTCATCTTCTTTGCCTCTGCTTGTTCAAAGTCAGTTCAAATAAGCTAAAATGAATAGCTGACGTGCAAGTAGTCATGAGCTCTGTTATCTCAACATAAAGTAACATTTAGGTCAGTAAGAATTCTTAAATGCATCTTATGCTCACCAATGCTGCATTTTTTGTTTAAAAACACAGTAATGTTGTGAAATATTAAAATTTTTTATATAAAAAAAAAAAAAAAGTTTTTTGTTTTAATATTGTGGAAGCCTGTTTCCACCACTTCATTAAAGCTTTTGCTATTTTTTATCTCACAGTTCTGACTTTTTTTCTCAGAAGTGCATGAGATAAACTCACAATTTCGAGTTATAAAGTCAGAATGGCAGTATATAAACTGGCAATTGCGAGAAATAAAAAGAGATTAAAAAAAAAAAAAAAGATAAAGTTTTTTCTCACAAATGCAAGTTCGTATCTTGCAATTTTGACTTTTTTCCTCAGAATTGTGCAATATAAACTTGCAGTTGCAAGAAATAAAGTCAGAATTGGAAGATAAAAACTTACAATTCTGACCTTTTTCTTGCAAATGTGAGTTTGTATCTTGCAATTCTGACTTTTTTCCTCAGAACTGTGAGATATAAACTAGCAATTGCGAGTTTTAAAGTCAAAATTGCAAGATATAAACAGGCAATTCTGAGAAATAAAGTCAGAATTGGGAGATAAAAACTCACAATTCTGACTTTTTTGTGCAAATGAGAGTTTGAATCTTGCAGTTCTATTTTTTTTTTCTCAAAATTGTGTTCTAAACTTAATTGTGAGTTATAAAGTCAAAACTGTGAGATACAAACTAGCAATTCTGAGAAATAAAGTCAGAATTGTAAGATAACTTGCAATTCTGACTTTTTTCTTGCAAATGCATTATGTAAATTCAGAGGAAAAAAAATCTGAATTGCAAGATACAAACTCACATTTGCGAGAAAAAAGTCAGAATTGCAAGTTTCTATCTCACAATTCTGACTTTATTTCTCAGAATTGCTCTCGTAGTTTTGATTTCTAACTCGCAATTGCAAGTTTAGATGTAAATTCTGAGAAAAAAAGTCAGAATTGTGAGATACAAACTCACATTTGCCAGAACTGCAACTTTTTATCTCACAATTATGACTTTTTTTTTCTCAGAATTGTGAGATATAGGCTAAACTCGCTATTGCGAGTCAAAAAGTCAAATTGCGAAATATAAACAGGCAATTCTGAGAAATAAAGTCAGAATTGCAAAATAAAACCTTGCAATTCTGACTTTTTTCTCGTAAATGCAAATTTGTACCTCACAATTCTGTCTTTTTCTCAGAATTTAGATATAAACTCGCAATTGCAAGTTCTAAAGCTCAAACTGCGAGATACAAACTGGAAGAAAATGTGAGAATAATTGTCAGAATTGTGAGATAAAAACTTGAAATTCTGACTTTTTTCTCACAAATCCGAGTTTGTGTCTCGCAATTCAGACTTTTTTTCTCACAATTGTGAGATATAAACTCTCTATTGTGGGTTATAAAGTCAGATTACGAGATATAAACTGGAAATTCTGAGAAATAAAGTCACTGACTTTTTTCTCACAAATGCAAGTTTGCATCTTGCAATTCTGACTTTATTTCTCAGAACTGTGACTTTTTTCTCAGAATTGCGAGTTTGTATCATGTAATTCTGAGAAAAAACGTCTGAACTGTTAGACAAAAAGTCAGAATTACCTTTCTTATTTTTTATTCAGTGGTGGAAACTGGATTTCATGCCAAAGCTGAAAATTCAGCTTTGCATCACAGGAAAAAAAATAGATGTTAACATATATTAATATATGTGATGCAAAGCCGAATTTTTAGCATCATTACTTCAGTCATTAGTGTTACGTGATCCTTCAGTCCTTCAGAAATCATTCCAATTTACTGGTTTGCTGCTCAAGAAACATTTATTATCAAATGATGAAAACAGTTGTAAGACTTTGATTGGTAGTCTACGAGGAAAAATATTTAATTTATTTTTTAATATTTTAATCCCCTTTTACTGTCACTAAATCATTTTAAACAGTCCCACTGTGTTACAAATGAATTTTTAAAAGTACAAATATTCCATTCCATTCCTCGAGATATAAACAGCCAACTCTGAGAAATAAAGTCAGAAATGCAAGATAAAAACAGTACAGATTTTTATTTTCTCAGAATAGTAAGATTAAAAACTCGCAATTCTGACTTTTTTCTTTCAAATGCGAGCTTGTATTTTGCAATTCTGAATTTTTTCTTCTCAGAATCGAGATATAAACTTGCAATTGCAAGTATTTTGTGAGATATAAACAGGCAACTCTGAGAAATAGTCAGAAATGTGAGAATAAAACGTACAATTCTGATTTTTTTTCTTACAAATGCGAGTTTGTATCCAGCAATTCTGTTTTTTTTTTTATTTATTTTTTTCTCAGAATTGTGATATAAACATACACTTAAAGGAACACTCCACTCTTTTTGAAAATAGGCTCATTTTCCAACTCTCCTAGAGTTAAACAATTGAGTTTTACTGTTTTCGAATCCATTCAGCCGATCTCCGGATCTGGCGGTAGCACTTTTAGCATAGCTTAGCATAGATCATTGAATCCGATTAGACCGCTAGCATCTCACTCAAAAATGACCAAAGAGTTTCGATATTTTTCTTATTTAAAACTTGACTCTTTTGTAGTCACATTGTGTACAAAGACGGACGAAAAATAAAAAGTTGCGATTTTCTAGGTCGATATGGCTAGGAACTATACTCTCATTTCGGCGTAATAATCAAAGAATATCACTGCGCCTGCTGCACCCATGGTACAGCAACAAAGTTCCTTGATTATTAAGCCGGAATGAGAGTATAGTTGGACTCTAGAGGAGTTAGACAATGAGCCTATTTTCAAAAAAAGTGGAGTGTTCCTTTAAGATAAAAACTGGCAATTCTGACTTTTTTCTCGCAAATTATAGTTTATATCTTGCAATTCAGATTTTTTTTTTTTAATGTGAGATATAAACTCGCAATTGTGAGTTATAAAGTCAAAACTGTGAGTTATAAACTAGAAATTCTGAGAAATAAAGGCAAAATTGCAAGATAAAAACTATAGAAATTCTGACTTTTTTCTCACAGATGTCATCTTGCAATTCTGGCTTTATTTTTAAGAATGGTGACTTTTTTTCTCAGAATTGCGAGTTTATATCATGCAATTCTGACAAAAAAAAAAGTCTAAATTGTGAGATAAAAATCGCAAACTACCTTTCTTATTTTTTATTCAGTAGTGGAAACTGGCTTCCATGCTAAAGATGCTGAAAATTCAGCTTTGCATCACAGGAAAAAAATACATGTTAATATATATTAATATACACTACCGTTCAAAAGTTTGGGGTCAGTAAGACTTGTAATAGTCTTTAAAGTAGTCTCTTATGCTCATCAAGGCTGCATTTATTTGATTAAAAATATAGAAAAAACAGTAATATTGCAAAATGTTTTTACAATATAAAATAATGTTTTTTATTTTAACATACTTTAAAATAGAATTTATTCCTGTGATGAAAAGCTGAATTTTTATCAGCTGTTACTCCAGTCTTAAGTGTCACATGATCCTTCAGAAATCATTCTAATATGCAGATTTATTATTAGAATGATCAATGTTGGATAATATCAACAGTTGTGCTGCCAAATATTTTTTGGAACCTGTAATTTTTTTTTTTTTTTTCAGGATTCTTTCATGAATAACAAGTTTAAAAAGTACAGTGTTTATTCAAAATATAAATATTTTATAACAATATAAATTATTTATTATTAACTTTTAATAAACTTTTAATTATTAACTTAATACATCCTTGGTGAATAAAAGTATTAATTTCTTAAAAAAAAAAAAAAAAAAAAAAAAAGAAAAGAAAAGAAACAATAAAAATGTACTGACCCCAAACTTTTGAACGGTAGTGTATGTGATGCAAAACTGAATTTTTAGCATCATTACTTCAGTCACCAGTGTCACATGATTCTTCACAAATCACTCTAATTTACTGGTTTGCCGTTCAAGAAACATTTATCATCAATAATGAAAACAGTTGTGATTCTTTGAATTGAAAGAACATCACTGATTAGAAAAAAATAAAAAATAAAAAATAAAAAATAAAAATAATAATCTTACTTCCCAATCCTTTGATTGATGGTCTACGAGGAAAAATATTTAATTTATTTCTTAATGTTTTAATCCCCTTTTACTGTCACTAATTCATTTTAAACAGTCCTGCTGCTACAAATGAATTTTTAAAAGTACAAATATTCCATTTAGCCTCTTAATACAAGTTCACAAAACTGCATGCGTAATAACGATAAAAGAATGATCAAAATGTAATTTAATGTGGTTTCAGATGGGATATAGCGCAGTACTCGCCTTGAACATTATTCTGTGAAAAACGGTCTGATCAAGGCTGAGCTTCTTCTCTTGATGGCAGACTTATCCTGAACTCCCATTTCAGCTTATAAAACAGAAGAACAAGTCTACCGTGGCGGGGTGCAGGATGAGCGATGTTGATGGGCCGTAATTCTGAAATAAAGCTACATGGACAGGAGGAATCAACCACGGGATTTAATGTAGCAAAAAGCTCCGTGAGCATCACCCGCCAAATAACAGCTGCCTCTGACCTTTTTATGAAGCGAAAGACTAGGATGCATCAAGGAAAATCTTTGTTTGTGTCTCCTCACAACACAGTCGTTTTGGTAGCCGGCAGCATTCACATGTTAGACATCAACATGATGGCTGAATAGAAGCATGAAGGGATTTTCTAAAGGATCCCAGTTAAGCAGGGGATCACTGCTAAACCAAAACAGCTTGTCAGCGCCTGGGCTGTATTTATACTCTTTCTGGAACCTCTATGAAGATGTCTGGCTGCATTTCTCTCTCCATGCTGCTGGAAGGGATGTCTGGATTCCCAAGTAAAACATTTTTTGTGAAAGATGTTTGGTTTCCTTTAAAATAATAGTCTGTGGTTTGCTGTTTTCTTGTTCTACTCTGATGACTGTTCTTATTAAGCAGTAAAATCATTCACTATCCGCCAAAGATAACTAACATTAGGTCTGCCAAACCAGCAACCCGTCAAAATAAAAGTTCAGTTTAACTTGAAGAAACCATGAGGCTGTAGAAATGTTACACAGTAGCACACAAAGAAGAAGAAGTAATGATCATATTCTAGAAGTGTGTAGAAAGGAAGGAAGCAGTTAAGGATGGAAATACTGTGATAATTTCTATTGTATAGTGAAGAAGTAAGGACAGAGGGAAAGATATGTGAACTCCAAACAGAATTCTTGTTCTAATGTTCCCTTGATGTATGTTACAGTGAAGCAAACCTTCATTCAAACATCATTTCAAATGCACTTTGGTACAACAGAGGCTGCTACAAATGTGATTTTCTCTTCAGAACCAAGTTACTCCGTTTATTCATTCTAAATGTTCTTAGGAGAACGCCAGGAACATAAAACGCCACATGGCACAGTGTGCTTACAAGCATGTCATCAAACAGTCCACAGTCTCAGCCAATAGCAACATGAATGTGATTCATGGCTTCTCATCGTCATTTTACCCTTTATATTTCACTGAATCTTTCACACACAGTCTTAGTCATTTTAAAGTCTTTTATCCATGTTTAAGCCGACTGTAAACACTACAGCGTCTGTCATATGCATTTCTTCTGATAAAACAACAAACATTTTAGACTTTGCATTCAGAACAGCCTTGTTTTTACAGTACTTAAACTTGCATCTAATCAGTATTTTTTTTTTTTTTTGCCCTCCTTTCATTTTTTCAATGATTTCTTAAATATTATTCTTATGCATTTTTCCCTCTGCTGCAGTGAAAAACATTTCTAGGTGTATAAAAAGTCCTTTTGCTATGGAAGCCTGTTTCTGCCACTGAATAAAGAATAATAAAAAAAAGATAATTGTGATTTTTTTTTTTTGTTTTAATCTCACAATTCTGACCTTTTTCTCATTTACATCTCACAATTGTTCCACTTTTATTTCTTTCATGATTTTTTTTAAATATTATTCTTATGCATTTTCCCTCTGTTGCAGTGAAAAACACATTTTTAGGTGTATAAAAAGTCCTTTTGTTATGGAAGCCTATTTCCGCTACTGAGTAAAAAATAAAAAAGATAACTGCGACTTTTTATCTCACGATTCTGAGTTGTTGTTTGTTTGTTTTTTTCCTTTCTCAAATCTGACTATTCTGTTATAATGTCCAATTCTAAGAAGGAAAAAAGACTAATATTTTCTCAGCATTGCAAGTTTATACCAAACAATTCTGACTTAATAACTTGTAATTGCGTTTGAGTTTGCGAGTTTGTATCTCACAATTCTGAGGAAAAAAGCGTGATACAAACTTACATTTCTGACTTCTCGCAATTGTGAGTTTATATGACACAATTTTGAGGAAAAAAAGTCATAATTCTGTGAAAAAGTCATAAGCGCAAGTTTATATCACACAATTTTAAAGAAAAGAAAGAAGTCAGTTTTTTTTTTAAAAGTCAAAATTGCAAGTTTATATCATGCAATTCTGAGAAAAAAGTCAGAATTTTGAGAAAAAGTCAGAAGTGCAAGTTTGTATTACAGTTTTGAGAAAAAGTCAGAATTCTGAGAAAAAAAAGTAAAAATTGCGAGTTTATATAATGCAGTTCTAAGAAAAAATGTCAGAATTCTGAGAAAAAAATGTAAAAGTTTATATCACGCAATTCTGAGTAAAAAGTCTGAATTTTTAGGAAAAAAGAAGTGCAAGTTTGTATCACAATTTTGAGAAAAAAGTCAAAATTGCAAGTTTATATCACGCAATTCTGAGAAAAAAGTCAGAATTTTGAGAAAAAAGTTAGAAGTACAAGTTTGTATCACAATTTAAAGAAAAAAACATAATTCTGAGGAAAAAAGCTAGAAGTGCAAATTTGTATCACAATTTTGAGAAAAAAAAGTCAATTTTGAGACAAAAGTCAAAATTACGAGTTTATGTAATGCAATTCTGAAGAAAAAAGTCAGAGAAAAAAGTAAAAATAGCGAGTTTATGTCACGCAATTCTAAGAAAAAAAAGTCAGATTTCTAAGAAAAAAGTTAAAAGTGCGAGTTTGTATCACAATTCTGAAAAAAAAGAGTCAAGTTTGCGAAAAAAAAGTCTGAATTGCGAGTTTATATCACGCAATTCTAAGAAAAAATAGAAATCAGAGAAAAAGGTCAAACATGTGAGTTTGTATCACAATTCTGAGAAAAAAAAGTCTGAATTGTTCTAATTCTGAGAAAAAGTCAGAAGTGTGAGTTTGTATTAAACAATTTTTAAAAAGTCAGAAGTGCAAGTTTGTATGACAATTTTGAGAACAAAAATCAGAATTCTGAAAAAAAAAGTCAAAATTGTGGATTTGTATCATGAAATTCTAAGAAAAATGTCAGAATTTTGAGGAAAAAAGTCAGAAGTGCGAGTTTGTATCAGTTTTTGAGAACAAAAGGTCAGAATTCTGAGAAAAAAAGGTCAACATTGCGAGTTTATATCACGTAATTCTAAGAAAAAAATAGTCAGAAATCTGAGAAAAAGGTCAAAAATGTGAGTTTGTATCGCAATTCTGAGAAAAAGTCATAATTTTGAGAAAAAAGATCTGAATTGCAAGTTTATATTCCGCAATTCTAAGAAAAAAAGCCAGAATTCTGAGAAAAAGTCAGAAGTGCAAGTTTGTAACAATTTTTAAAAAAAAGTAAAAAAAAATATCCAAGTTTATATCACACAATTCTGAGCAAAAAAAGTCCGAATTCTGAGAAGAAAGAAGTGTGAATTTGTATCACGCAATTAAAAAAAAAAAAAAAAGTCAGAATAAAAGTCACAATTACCCTTTTTTTTATTTTATTTTTTTTTACTTTTTTCAGTGGCTGAAACGGGCTTTCATATTTTTTTTTTTTTCCATATTTTGCAGTGCATTTAAATCAAAAAAAGCAAAAGAAAGAAAGCTGTCTTTTGCCTTGAAAATCAAACTGCTCTATCTGCCTTCACACTGAGATAAACCAAGAGCACGCTGTGGAAAATGACTTCCCAGCATCCTCTTGCAAGCCACCTACTGATATCTCATATGTGCTTTTTTTTTTTTTTTTAGTGAAGAAAAAAAAACACTTAGAGATGAAAATCCACTCATCTTTTCCCTCCCCTTATAAATGATTGAATAAGCACTTTAAAACGGCCATCCCAACATGCCAGGCTAGATCTGGTCACTGCGATGAAGAGAGATCTGACAGGACCAGCAATTGCCCACTCTGTACTTAAAGCATGATAGTATATGGACTTGGCTAGAACTACTGGAAAATTTCATCTCTGTGTGGTTTCGGTTTGTGTTTTATAACTGTGGTGCAACTGCAGCGCCCCTAATTACAGTGTCTTGGATTTACTAGCATGTTTCCCCAGCCAACATAATCATATAGTACAGCTCTAACATTGGACAAAGAAACAGTTATGAGAGAAACATCCCTTGACAAAAGCAAACCAGAGTTTGCGAAAGCTTGTATTGTTCAACGTGAACAACTAATGTGAAATCGGATCCCAGTGCTGATTTTAGCCTCGGGTTTCACTTCTCAGCCTGTTCGTTTGATTACGTGAAGGAGAGAAACTTCGCGACCAAAGCAAAAACCATCAGCTCTCGCTTTCAACCAAACCACATTTCGCTTCTCACACCAAAGTGAAGTTCTGTGGTTTACGCTGGATGTGAGTCACAGGCGTGTGGTAAACGAAACAGAAAGCCAAAGCCACAATGCAAAACAACAGATCATCGTTTTGTGAATATAAAGTCGGTGTCTTTTGAGGAACTGTCCGAAATGCTAATTACATAGCAGCAGTTTAACGTTAGTACAGTTTTTAGTTACGGTATATGTTTTGGCAGTTTTAACATCCTATAAAAAGTCACTAAATAAGCAAGGCAAGAAATCTTTTCAATCGCTTCAATGGCAGTGTTCCAAGAGAACACTTTACACTTTCATTAGCTTTACATATGTACTGAACAAGACCATTAACACCTCAACATACTGTGCCTTGTCTTAATATAGTACGAAAATAATAGCACTACAAGAGGGTTTTAAAACACAGCTAATTGGTTCATAAGTCACGTCTTAAGATTTCTTCATATCTCCTCAAAACAAGAAGCGAGAGGCTGCTCTTCTTAGGAGGTTGATTTTATTTTTCTAGTAAAATCAGGGCTGGAGCTAATATTAGTCCATAAAAAAGAGGCAGTTCATAGATTTACAATTACTTTATTTCCTTATTAACATCAGTTTTTTAATTATTAAATGTGGATTAACTGTTTATTGTTCCTGGTATTTATTATATGAATCTATATAGTATTCTTTCTATCTATCTATCTATCTATCTATCTATCTATCTTCTTTATAATTAATCAACATAACATTAACACTTTTATCTAGTTTCTGCTTTGGAATGTTATTTTAGTGTCATTGACAAAAATAAAATGTAATTCAAAATAGTAACAAAAACTAGTACAACTAGTAGTATTTATTTATTTGTTTGTTTGTTTGTTTTTGTCATTTTTAGTATTTTTTTAGTTTACGTTTTTATTTTTAGTGTATTAATATTTCAACTTTTCAATTAAAATGGGCATAATAAGTAATAAATCATTTCCATTTTTTTTTTTTTTTTTATTAATTCATTCATTCATTCATTTACGTGTGTTTTTGGTCTTTTACGTTTTTATTTTTATTTTAATTATTACTTTAACTTTAAACAACAATGAAATAAAATTAACGTAATAGCATTGAATTTCTTTATAATGAATAAAACACAACATTAACATACTTTTATCTGTATATAATTGTTTTTGGAATTGTTTTTTTTTTTTTTTAGTATTTAAGTTGATATAAAAATAAAATAAAATAAAATAAAATAAAATAGTGCTAGTACAACTGGTAATAGTTGTAGTTTGTTTGTTTATTTAGTTAATTGCACATTTTTTGTCATTATTATTATTTTTTTAGTTTAAGTTTTCATTAAATAAAATGAGCGTATTAAGTAATAAATCATTTATTTATTTAGTTAGTTAGTTAGTTGCACATTCCATGTCATTATTATTATTTTTTAGTTTAAGTTTTTATTAAATAAAACAAGCCTAATAAGTAACGAGTAATTTCCATTTACTGAATTAATTTTGTTGTTTTTTGTCTTTTTTTTTTTTTTAAGTTTAAGTTTTTATTTTTAGTTCATTTAGTATTTAAACTTTAAACAACAACGAAATGAGTGCAATAAGTAATAAATAATTTTTATTTTTATTTATTGTGTTTTTTTGTCATTATTATTTTTTTTTTTTGAGTTTTTATTTCTAGTTTAGTTAGTATTTCAACTTTAAACAACGACATAAAATGAGCATAAGAAATAATAACTTTATTTATTTATTCAATTCATTCATTCACTCATTCATTCATTTTTTACATTAAGTTTTTATTTTTAGTTTATTTAATATTTCAAATTTAAACAACAATAAAATAAGCATAAGCAGTAATAAATGGTTTCCATTATTCATTCATTCATTCCCCCAAATTTTATGGTCTGAAGTTTAGTTAATGCTAATAATAATAATAATATTATTTGGAGTTCATGTCAACCACAGTGAAATTGCTCAGTCAAATGTGTGTGTGTGATTTAAATGAGACTGGAGTTCCATTAACACAATATTGATTTTGAATATAATAAAAAGTTGCACTGCAAAAGCATTTCATAATCAACCAATCAATCAATAATTAAACTTTAAGGTGGCAAATTTTAATTTCCACAGAGGTTAAATAGTAGCATATCTGACATACCTAATTTTTTGATTTCAAAGACTTGAATGATGTAACCTCTACTGTATGGGGCAGCAATAAACAATTTCCAATATGATCCTATCCAGGATCTGCCTGGATTGATTAAATAAATAAGCCTGACCATTCAAAGACTAGCATCAGTAAAAAAGATATCTATAACATTTGACTGGCTTTGCTTCAAAATCCACAGTCAGATATTTGTGAGGGAAAGCAGAGACCTCTTTTCCTGATGTCTTCTTTAACCCATCATCACAGGGTCGTGTTCACAGGCCGGCACCCTGCGCAACGGAGTCAGAAATAGATCATGTGAAAGATGATTAAACATGGATTAGCTGCAGTGTCACGCTGGACCGCTTCATACCTCACAGCGAGAAGATGAGAGGAGTGAGGCAGACAGAAAAGCTTCGTCAATAGAAAATAAATAAATTAAAATCACAGCTTGGTCAAAGGAAGACTAAGAGGCCGTTTCAGATAACTGCTTAACTGCTCCTTGTCTGTTAAACGAATGTAAGCTGATGATTAACAGCCGAATTGTCTCTTTGTTAGCATAATAATCAGCATATCTGAGCAGTAAATCAGCAGACGGCAACTCGGATTCAGCCCGAGGGACAACAGAGAGAAGACGAAGACGTAACCAAATGATTTTCTGTGTCGTACAGCACCGCAGCTGTGAAGAGCTTACAACTGCGTCAAATGTGTCTCAAGAAACCTGATTATACTGGGTGATCGAAAAATGAAATTCACTAAAACTGCACCAAATTTACCAAAATTTGACACTGAATATGTAGATGAGTGTATTCCTTAATTTAACCAGATTTAAAGATATTGAGAATTACTTCACTTGCTCACCAAAGGATCCTCTGCAGTGAATGGATGCCATCAGAATGAGAGTTCAAATAGCTGATAAAAAAAAAACGTCACAATAATCCACAAAATGACAATTTGCTAAAACTGTACTAAATTTACCAAAATTTGGCATTTAATATGTAGATGAGTTTATTTCTTCATTTAAAAAGAAATTTAGAATTACTTTACTTGCTTACCAAGGATCGTCTGCAGTGAATACAGTAGGTGCCGTCAGAATGAGAGTTCAAATAACTGATAAAAAATATCACAATAATCCACAAAATTGAAATTTGCTAAAACTGTACCAAAATGTACCAAAATTTGACAATGAATGTGTAGATGAGTTTATTCATTTAAACAGATTTTAAGAAATTTAAAAGCACTTCACTTGCTTACCAAAGAATCCTCTGCAGTGAATGGGTGCCGTCAGAATGAGAGTTCAAACAACTGACAAAAACATCATAATAACACCAAATTTACCAACATTTGGCATTGAATATGCAGATGGGTTTATTTCCTTATTTAAACAGATTTTAGGAAATTTAGAATTACTTCACTTGCTCACCAAAGGATCCTCTGCAGTGAATGGGTGCCGTCAATATGAGAGTTCAAACAGCTGATAAAATCATCACAATAGTCCACAAACATGAAAACTGTACCAAATTTACCAAAATTTGGCATTGAATATGTAGATCAGTTTATTTCTTCATTTAAACAGATTTGAAGAAATTCAGAATTACTTCATTTGCTCAACAAAGGATCCTCTGCAGTGAATGGGTGCCATCAGAGTGAAAGTTCAAACAGCTGATAAAAACATCATAATAATCTACAGAATTAAAATTTGGTAAAACTGTACCAAATTTACCAAAATGTAGCATTGAATATGTATGAGTTTATTTCTTCATTTAAACAGATTTGAAGAAATTTAGGATTACTTCACTTGCTCACCAAAGGATCCTCTGCAGTGAATGGGTGCCGTCAGAATGAGAGTTCAAATGGCTGATGAAAACAATCGCTATAATCCACAAAATGAAAATTCGCTAAACTGCACTAAATTTTCCTAAATTTGGCATTGAATATGTAGATGAGTTCATTTTTGTTTAAAAAGATTTTAAGAAATTTAGAATTACTTCACTTGCCCACTAAAGGAACTTCTGCAGTGAATGGGTACCATCATAACAAGAGTTTAAACGGCTGATAAAAACATCACAATAATCCACAAAATGAAAATTTACTAAAACGGTACTAATTTTACCAAAATTTGGCATTGAATATGTAGACAAGTTTATTTCTTAAATTAAACAGATTTGAAGAAATTTTGAATTGTTTCCCTTGTTCACCAATGGATTCTCTGCAGTGAATGGCTGCCATCAGAATGAGAGTTCAAATAGCTGATAAAAACATCACAATAATCCACAAAATGAAAATTCACTAAAACTGTACCAAATTTACCAAAATTTGGTATTGAATATGTAATGAGTTTATTTCTTAATTTAAACAGATTTGAAGAAATTTAGAATTGCTTCACTTGACCACCAAAGGATCCTCTGCAGTGAATGGGTGCCATCAGAATGAGAGCTCAAACATCTGATCAAAATATCTCAATCCACAACACAAAAATTTACTAAACCTGTACTAATTTTACCAAAATTTGGCATCTAATACGTAGCTGAATTTATTTTTTCATTTAAGCAGATTTGAAGAAATTTTGAATTACTTTACTTGCTCACCAAAGGATCCTCTGCAGTGAATGGGTGCCGTCAGAATGAGAGTTCAGGGTGAATACATTTTCAGCAAGTTTTCATTTTTGCTTGAACAATTCCTTTAAAGCAGCACATATCTAGCAAAACAACCTTGTGGTAGCACAATGGATGATTGACAGGTGAAAATGCATTCCTTCGCTGTTGTCATCCATGTTTATACTACAAATGTGATGTAGTAGCATATGTTTCTGAATAGCTCTCAATATGGTTTAAGTGTTCACATCACAAAACATGCCAGTACTAGCATTGACCACACCATGTAGATCTTCATACCAGATGTAAATGTCAAGCTCAAAATAAAAGTGAAACTCCTTCGGATAAATCCAAAAACCTGTCAACTTTCTCAAGGAAAAATGAGATCCAATCTGTCTTCCCTCAGAGAAGAGTCTGAACTGACATTTTGACATGATCCAAAATGCTGATACAGCAGGGCTGCGGCTACTAAGAGAAGGCAAATTGCAAATCTGTCAATCAAAAGTATTTCTAGGTCCTTTGATAATTAAGTATTCAACAAGTGATATTTTCCAGCTTTTCTAAAGTGAAGAAAAACTGACTGTTCCATATATTTATATAATAGTAAATGCATACAGCTAAAAAATAAAATTACAGATATTCTTAATCTTAAAAAGCAGGAAAAAATAACATTTTCAGTGAACTTGTTTACTTTAAGTACAGTGGAAGAATATAATATTGTGCTGAAGCAGGCCTGGTTAAACTGTCTGTTGTTATGATGGGTGTGTAATTGCAGGAATTAATGCGAGATTAGAGTGTTTTAACTCAGCAAGGGCGCAAAGAGGACAAACCTCTCGCTTCCTCCTTGCTGATGCCTCTCCGCATGGAGTGCCATTATCTCCATTAAGAGCATTAAGCGCTGAGCTAGAGCATTGTCACCCATATGCATAGATCCTCACTCCATAATAACACTCACATGTGCATATGAGCAGTCCAGGAAAAATTATACAGCAGAAATATTCAGTGTATTCATATGGATATGTATAGGTATGCAAACTACCATTTCCATATATATGCATACAATATATTACCTTTTGAAAGTTTGTGATATAATAATTATAACAGTTGGAATATACAAGTTACATTTTCCTCCTATACAGGTGTTATGAGAAGCTCTTGCTATTAGGGCTGTCACTAATGATTATTTTGGTAATCGATTAATCTGTCGATTATTAAGACAATTAATTGAGTAATCAGATAATTATAATTAATTTGTTTGAGGTAATAAAAATATACCTAGGCAAACAATAGCCTTTAAAATGACTTAAAATACATCTATAATAGCAATGAAGCAATAATAATTATGGTAATCATATGGTTTTATTAAACAAAATTGTTAAAATACTCAAACTCTATCTCTGCATATTGTTGTGAGTTTGAGTTTATTATATTGTTCACCTGGGAACACAAAGGAGAATACATCAATATCTTTCTCAATATGCTAACTGTTCATCGCAATTTCAAAATAAACGTTTAAACCCTCACTCTGAGTTTACATGTTTTGATGTCCACATATTCAAGAAATGACAGTGGCTGTAGCTTTTCTATCATAAAGAAATTGGCAAATATGAAAGATCGAGTGGACATTTTAATTAAATGTTGATAGGCCAATATTAAACGGTTTAGATCGCACAGTAAAGTGTAAAAACAATTATCAGGCTGTTGAGACCCTCTGCAGTCATTTGTTATAAAGCGTTATGTACATTAGCTCTACTGTTTATAATACATTATGTATTTTAACAGTTTTGTTCAATAAAACCATATGATTGCTTGCTTTTAATACTTTATTATTGCCTCATTGCTAATTATATATGTATTTTAAAGGCTATTGTTCACTTAGGTCTAGGGCTGGGCGATAATTCGATAACGATAATTTTGGCGATATAGTTTTCCTCGATAAAACGATATGAGGAGTTCGATAAATGTTTGATATAATTTTTATGTGCCAAAAGTGGAACGAAACAGTGCGACTCTTTTGAATCGTGCCACACGGACCGTTTATCTGCTCGGACCAAAATTTAAACCACCTCCCTGCGCAAGCTCACTAGAGAAGATGCATTTATCATCTCGATGCGGCGCGGACGCGTCTAGAAAAATCGAGCTCGTTGCACCGCATGCGAGTCCCTTCCGTTATAAGCGCAGCTGGTGCGCGCCAACATTTGAAATAACGAACTTGAATGCGCAAAACATGCGATATGTGAACGGCTCCGTCACGCGAGCACTAAACAGCGCTGTGAGATCCAGTGTGAAACACTTAAATTCAGTGATGAACACAAATGACTCCGTGATTCAAACTAGTTTAAAGCTGTGTGCAACGAGACAGTCAGAAGGCTTTTCAATCTACACATCACCATCATTTACCATGGATTCACTGTAGTAACACTCACTGCACCATGGTATTGTGGCAGCAATGAGGGATATTCCCACTGAATTTTATTACAGGAGTAATGGTATATAATTATATTATGTATGTATTTATGATTAAGCTATAGCATGTGCGCATTTATACTGAATGTTTTCAGACTACCGTTTTTCATACAAATAGGGTAACTATAAAACCATGTAGTTATATTTTTACCATAGTATTGAGGTACCATTATGTGTGGTTTTAACTGTGTTTATCATGATTTAAAATGTATGCTTGCTACTATGGGAGACCAATGCTTAATTAAAAAAAAAATCTCAGAATAAATTTAACCATATAAAACTGAGGTTGCTACAGTTTTTACAGATGTTACTGATTGATAATGAACAAAAATGTACCTCTGCATCCTCAAGCTACTATCAAATGTGCATTTCTAAGAGACAAAAAAGTGATATTACTATTATTATTATTATATCATTATATATTATATCATTATCATTATCAGACAACCCAAACCTGTTTCTTGATTTGAAACAATATAACTCATTAGAACATGCAGAAATTAATTTTTCTATTTAGATATTTATTTTGTTGAGGAATATTAATGGTCTGGCTTCTACAACTTCCACTTTGGAGCAAAAATCTGACTTTAACCTGGAAAGAAATAAAGATTTGACATTTATCGTGATGATTATCGATATCAAATGATATGAAAAAAATGATCGTGATAACCGCATTAGGCAAACCGCAAAAAACACAATTTCTTTACGACTGAAGAAAGAAAGACATGAACATCTTAGATGACAAGAGGGTGAGTACATTATCTGTAAATTGTTGTTCTGGAAGTGGACTTCTCCTTTAATATTTGCCCATTTCTTTACAACAAAAATGCTACAGCCACTGTAATTTCTTGAATATGTGACCATCAAAACCTGTAAACTCAGAAAGAGTTGAACAGTTAGCATACTGATAAAGATATTGATGTGTTCTCCTGCATTTGCATAGGATTATAAATTATTTACCTTACAAATCTGATGAAATGGCTCACGTTGCATTCCCAGATAAACATTATAATAAATAAACTCACAGCAATATGCAGAGATGGAGTTTGAGACGCTCCACACACGTAAACAATAACAGTTTGTGTGGAGCAGCATTTACTGTGAACGAAGCCGCTCTGACACGCACATATGTAACCTACAGACATGTAAATAATTAAAGCGCTTATATTAAACCTGCATCGCATATATTAAATTGAGTCATAGTGTTTGTGAAACTACAACAGAATTATGCTTCATTATGATTTTTAAATGGGTTTAATACATCATGCAGTCTTGGAAAACAGTCTAAGGCCCTGATCACACCGAACGCGTTTTTTATGTCTGAAAACGCGAGGCGCACCGCACTGCCTTTTTCTGGTGACTTTTAAAAAAAGAGCAGTGCGTTGCTAGGCAACCATCAAATCAGCCGTCCTGTCAATCTAATGAAAGGATTATAGCACGAGTGCTTTAACATCTTTGCTTTTTATCTGTTTAGTAAACTGTCATATCAGCAAAAACCTTAAAAAGTACAGCTCCGGGTAACCTGCGATAGACACCAAAAAGTTCTCCTCCGTCACTGCAGTCTCCAGACTGTTTAGGCAATGGTAAAACTTCACCACTGTTGTAAACTTTTTTTTTAGAAACCAAAAGACGTTTGGATACCTTGAAGCAAAAGTTTCTCTTTATTCAGATACTCGCTGAGTGGTGCTGCAGTCATCAAAAGTAGCCTAACTAAGTCAGTGATACATTGTAGCTTATATACATTAAGTAGGTGGGCCTTAGAGATATTGACACAGTACTCAGAGGTGACATCCTTTGATCAGATCAAGAACAGAGGATGCAGGACGTTACCCTTCCCCCAACTGTAACACCTCAGCAGACCTATCCAAATAATCATAATGACATCACCAAATGGTTTGAGCGCCATAGCTGCGGGAACTAAGACTCTATCAACATCACAAGGATAAGTCACGAGAACTAAAATTTGCAAACAGATGCCATTATGTTTACATTAAATGCCCAATATAACGTAGAACACCTTAGATTTTTATATGATGTTATGTTAGGATGTGGGACCTGCAGATATTAAACAGATCCTTAAATTTGTAATCCCACACCACAATGGAAGGCCCACCTCTCCATTCATTCGACTGTACAATGAAAAAAAAACGCGATGACGTTGGGCGCTTTTCTGCTCAGAGTCGCTTTTTGTTTTCAACTTCAGCCGCTCAGAGCCCTCCGGAAAAAAGCGCGAGGCACAGCAGGCGGTTAAAACGCGAGGAAAACAATTCAAAAAAGGGTGTCTTTCACTGCAAAAATGTGTTCGGTGCGATCAGGGCCTAATAATGTGTTTCATGGATTCCCGTCTCTGGAATGCATCACTTTCAGTATTCTGCCAGTTACTCGACACACTCAAAATGCAATCGAGGCTTTTTTAAAAAAAATCGAGTACTCAAATTGAATCGAGAAGTCGTGACACCCCTACTTGATATATTACAGCTTTTACTCTCAGCTAGTTTCTTCACAGTAATTGTCGGCCTCTCTATGGCTTGTTCGTACGGCGTTCTGAAGGACGACCTTGTCTGGGTGATTAGATAGAGCTTCTAGTTCTCGATAATTGAACCAACAGAGCCCACTGGGAGTTGAATCTCTCATGCTGTACTTGTTTGTTTACTTTATCTCTGACTTCTCCGGAATGCTCTTTCTGTTTTATTTTCACAGCTATCTTTAAGATTCACATCTTGAATAATAATTCTCTAACCATGGGATTTTATCGAGAAAATGAAAGTTATTTTAATGATTCACAGGTAGATGCCAATTGTTAGGCAACTGCGGCATCCTTTGAGAGATATTGTGTGTAAACCTCCTCAGGGACTGAATATTTATGCCAGCAGCACATTGTTTTTATTTATTCAGAATATCTGAACAAAAATAATATCAATGGATTTCCATTCTTGAGAAGAAAAAAAAAGCATATTAAAAATACCAAAAAAAATGGTTCAGCCACTAATGATGTAATAATGTTTTTAAAATGCATAGTTAAAAATTAGAATCATTTTCCAAAGTGATCAGAGATGAAGCACAACGGAATAGAACACATGGATCTTAAAGGGACAGTTCACCCAAAAATGAAAATTTTGTCATTAATTAGTCACCGTCATGTCATTCCAAACCTGTAAGGCCTTCATTCATCTTCAGAACACAAATTAGTATGTTTTTTATTAAATCTGAGGGCTTTCTGATACTGCATAGACAGCGATGCAACTGACACGTTCAAGTCCCAGAAAAGTAGCAAGGACATTGTTAAAATAGTCCATGTGACATCAGTGGTTCAACCGTAATGTTATAAAGCTTTCTGTGTGCAAAGAAAACAAAAAATAACATCTTTATTCAATAGTTTTTTCTCCTGTGTCGGTCTTTGACGCTCGTTCACACTCTGAACCACTGATGTCGCATGGACTATTTTAACAATGTCCTTGCTACCTTTCTTGGCCTTGAACATGTCAGTTGTTGTCTATGCAGGGTCAGAAAGCTCTGGGATTTCATCAAAAATATCTTTGTGTTCCAAAGATGAACGAAGGTCTTACAGGTTTGGAATAACATGAAGGTGAATAATTAAAAACAGAACTTTCATTTTTGGGTGAACTATCCCTTTAAATATGTAACACCTGTGGTAGAGGTCATAAGAGATATAAAACTTAAGTTTTTTAACTGATGTAAAATTGTGACTCAAGCGAGAAAATGTTGTTTCTCTCTCTGTCAGACACAGATGCCTATATCCCGACATGATGTAAACATGTTAACTTCTTCACCATCTAAATCGACTGCGCACTTGTGCTCATGAAATATACATTTTTTTCTATTTCCAAAGTCACAGAGTTCGGATGTTTATCAATAATACATCTGTCCGTCTCTCTTCCCCTACGTGCTCACAGATGTAACACTTGAGACGCTGTGAGAGCAGACAGGTCAGGGGTTCACTTCACCAACCCTTTTCATTTTTACTTCTATATTGAGCTGTATTCTTCAGGAGGAAACCAGATCACATTGCCCACTCTTCAGCTCTCTGCCTCTCTTAGAGTTACACCCACTTACACAGAAGACGAGCAAGGTTTTCGGCACAGACAGTTTCCAGGGCTCTTTCATGTGCTCGTGCCGGCGGTGTGAATGCCAAGACCTGCAGCACTCCTCAGAGAAAAAAAAAAAAGATATTCGGATGACCTTCTATCTTAAATAAATAAATAAGTAAATGAGGTAAAATAAAAAAACAAGTCTGAAGGAGTGCAGACAGAGAGTGGGCATCCTGAAACACTTAACTCAGTATCACCCAGCATGCATTTCTGCATCAAAACAGAGCTCTTCAGCATATTTACGGCCACCAAACTCATGCCACAAGTGCATTTACAATGGCACTTAAAAAACCAATGAACTTGCTCAACATGGCCATTTTTTCCTGTGTATTTCTTACTGAAACAAAAACTTTAAGTGGACCTTAATTGCAGGGAAGTGGTGAATAACCACAGCACAGAATCAGCTTGCGAGTTTCTTCAGGCCACTGACAGTGCAACCATTTTTATGCACCCAGGTACAAATGATTTTTGTTGCACTACGACCAAACTGCGTAACATACACTGGTTGTTTTCTGTTACCACAAACATGTATTTAATAAAATTGATTAAAAAATAGATCAGCAAGGTGTCACACAGTACAAATTGTTGAGATAACATTAATAAAATTAATAAATAATAATAATAATAATAATAATAATAATAAAGCAATAAATTAAGCATCAACAATGACAGTAACAGTTGATGATGATGATGGTGACATAATGACATAATTTATGTACAATTTATACAAAAGTAAAAAAGGAAATTAAAAACATTATTACTATAATTATTATTATTAACAAATATTATTGTTATTATCATGAAATGTACACAAATTAAAGAGCATATGAAAAATTCTAAAATTTAATATAATATTAATAATAATAATAATAATAATAATAATAAAACAATATAAACTATTATTATCATCATCACCATCATCCACTTTATATAAATTAAATCGCAAATAAAACAACATATGAAATGTAATAATAACAACAATGATGATAATAATAATAATACTACTACTACTAATAATAATAATAATAATAAAACAATATAAACTATTATTATCATCATCATCAAATTTATTAAATAGCAAATAAAACAACATATAAAATGTAAAAACAACAACGATGATACTACTACTATTACTACTAATAATAATAATGATAATAATAATAATGCAATAGGTGATGATGAGGATGATGATTCAATTTATGTACAATTTATACAAAAGTGAAAAAGGAAAATAAACAACAACAAAAACAACAATATAAATTATTATTATTATTATTATTATTATTATATCACACCAAAACACAACATATTTTATGATTTTATGATTATGATTATCATCATCATCATCATCATCATCATCATCATCACCATCATCAAATTTATACAAATTAAATAGGGAAAAAAACAGCATATTAAATGTAATAACAACAACAACAATAACAACAACAACAGTAATAATAATAATAATAATAATAATAATAATAATAATAATAATAATGAACAATATAAATTATCATCATCAAATTTATACAAATAGGAATTAAAACAGCACAAAAAATGTAATAATAATAATAATAATAATAATAATATTTTATATTATTTTTATTGTTGTTGTTGTTATAAAACAAAAACAACAATATAAATTATCATCATCTATGGTATGTAATACTACTACTACTACTACTACTAATAATAATAATAATATTATTATTATTATTATTATTATTGTTCTTGTTGTTGTTAAATGATAGGGAAAATGACAGAGAATACAGGAAACTATAGGGAGAAGAGGGGAGTTGCCCACATAAGCACCATCATGTCGGAGCACATGCACTACAAAACAGGTTACATCTACAAATGTTTTAACAGAAAAACAGAAGCACAAAGCATAGTATCAAACAGTTTTGAAAACAGTGTTCAAAAGTTATTAGTGAGCGGCCAAAACTGCACACAGGAGATCAGATTCACTTTCACCCCGAAACTCACAGTGCGGCCGAGAATACTAACAAATGTTCCTCAATGCTTTTTCCAGCAGTTCTTTCCTCTCGCTCTGTCGATAAAGGTGTGTTAGAAAGAACACAGAGTTGCCACTGGCTGAATTACATTATTGACTTGACGTGGCAGTGCAAAATGTCCGAGCAGTGAGCACAGCTGCTGTTTGCCAATGATCAGAGCTCTGTTCTGTGCGAATCAAACAGCTATCGATTTGTCTTTTCGTATTCCTTGCACTCGTCTCACCTTCAGCCTCGGTCCCGGCAACACGCGCCTCTCAGACGAGGCGGATCCTGCGACGACAAACACGCGGATGTTTAATAGATAATCACTGTGCAATCACAACATCGGCGGCAAACTATTTGCAAATTCCAGTTCGAGGTAAATACCAGCGGAATCAGAACGGCGACGCGAGACCAAATTCTTATCTCCGTCGCCTTATTATCTCCGTCAGCTCAGTTAATGACTAAATTAGCCCAGCTATGAACCCAGAGTGAAGGCCCGCTGTAAGGCTTACGTTCATCTCCCTCGAGACTCCACTGTAGATCGTATTTTCTCCTAATGAAGATGTGATTCTGGCACTTGGCTGAAGGCTGGTGCGTGGAGACCGGGCTGATCCACTTACCGAGCGCTGCCCAATGTATGTCAGATAATCTGCAGCTCGCCGCTAACCGCAAATGAGCCTATTCCAACATCTGGGTCCCACTGGGAGTCTAACTTATTAGTGTCCGCCGAGTGCTACTTCCAAGGCGGCGACACGCAATCAGTCGCATGAGGACCCAGTGTGTAAGACCTTACAATGAAATTACAAGAGCTTTTGTAGAACACGGAGTCACACGTTTGCTGAAATAAAGTGTTTAAAAGTGAAACTATATTGATTTGATCCTGTACGAGCAATTGCACTACATACCGTAAAAATAAAACCAAGGTTTATATTATTTTTACTTACAAATATTTATTCATTTAAACTTTTCAATGTAAATAGTGCAAAAATGACTAGAATTCTGTATTTTTAATGTAAATTGTGCAAAAAAAAAAAATGCTAGAATATATTTTTATTGCAAATAGGGCATAAACGACTAGAATTATGTATTTTCTAAATGTAAACTGTGCATAAATGTAAATTGTGTATAAATGACTATGTATTTCTTGTGGATAAATGGCTAGAATGATGTATTTTCTAATGCAAATAGTGCATAAATCACTAGAATTATGTATTTTGTAATGTAAAGGGCAAAAAATGACTAGAATTATGTATATTTTACTGTAAATATTGCATAAATGACTAGAATTATGTATTTTTATGCAAAAACTGCATAAATAAATTATGTATTTTTATGTAAATAGTACATAAATTACTAAAATTATGTATTTTTTATGTAAAGTGCAAAAAATGACAAGAATTGTGTTTTTATTGTAAATAGTGGATAAATGACTAGAATAAAATCTTTTTTTTTTATTTAATGTGCAAAGAATTATGTATATTTTATTGTAAATATTGCAGAAATTAGTAGAATTATGTATTTTTATGCAAATACTGCATACATGACTAAAATTATGTATTTTTATGTAAATAGTGCAAAAATGTCTAGAATTATGTATTTTTATTGTAAATAGTGGATAAATGTTTAGAATAATTTATTTTCTAATGTAAATAGTGCAAAAATGACTAAAATTATGTATTTTTATGTAAAGTGCACAAAATGACTAGAATTATGTATATTTTATTGTAAATATTGCACAAATGGCTAGAATTATGTTTTTATTGTAAATAGTGGATAAATGACTAGAATTATTTATTTTCTAATTTAAATAGTACATAAATGACTAGAATTATATATTTTTTTTAATTTAATGTGCAAAAAATGACTAGAATTATGTATATTTCATTGTAAATATTGCATAAATGACTAAAATTATGTATTTTTATGTAAATAGTGCAAAAATGTCTAGAATTATGTATTTTTTATTGTAAATAGTGGATAAATGTTTAGAATAATTTATTTTCTAATGTAAATAGTGCAAAAATGACTAGAATTATGTATTTTTATGTAAAGTGCACAAAATGATTAGAATTATGTAAATTTTATTGTAAATATTGCATAAATGGCCAGAATTATGTATTTTTATGTAAATTGTGCATAAATGTAAATAGTGCAACAATGACTAGAATTATGTATTTTATGCAAATAGTGCGTAAATTAACAGAATGATGTATTTTTTTATGTAAACGGCAAAAATGACTAGAATTATGTATTTTTATTGTAAATAGAGGATAAATGAATAGAATTCTGTATTTTTTAATGTAAATAGGGCAAAAATGACTAGAATTATGTTTTTTTTGTAAATAGTGGATAAATGACTAGAATTATTTATTTTTAATGTAAATAGTGCGTAAATGTAAACAGTGCATAAATGACTAGAATTATGTATTTTTATGCAAATAGTGCATAAATAACTAGAATTGTGTATTTTTAAACGGAAATATTGCATAAATTACTAGAATTATGTACTTGTAATGTGAATAGCACATAAATGTAAATAGTGCACAAATTACTAGAATAACTATTTTTAATGTAAATGATGCATAAATGTAAATTGTGCAAAAATGACTAGAATTATGTATTTTTTATGCAAATAGTGCATAAATTACTAAACTTATGTAGCCTATTTTTTATATGAATAAAATAATAAACAAAAAATTAAGTGTGTTTGTTTATTTGACAATTTGAAACATTTTCATTTATAATAATAATAATAATAATAATAATAATAATGTATTTTTTTCCATAATTAAATAAAATACAAAGTTTTAAGTATGTGTATTTATTTGACAACAGCAACAACAATAACAACAACAACAATAATAATAATAACAATAAATAATAATAATAATAATAATAATAATGAATAAATATCACAAAGAGAGGCCAGGTATGTGCATACACAAACGCTCACACCACAGCTCACAATAAAGCTCGTCGGTTTATACATTCAGGCAGAGATTCATATGTCTGAGACTCTTTCAGGAAGATAAAACTCAATCAAAGCCTTTGTTGACTAATAGCCGCCTGTGACTGAATCCTCAATGTAAACGTGTCAGCTCAGGGTCAGCCACAAGGATTCTCTGTAATTGGCACCATTGAAAAGAAGGCCTCGTCAGGGAAGCAAGGCTTTATTTCCATAGAGACGGCTCATCTGTTGCTATAGTTTCAACACGACTTACTGCCTCTTCTTAAGGCTGAGGAGAAAATACGGCTAGTGTCCCTGAGGATGGCTTCTGAAGACGACGGCAAAAAAAGCAAATATGTTTGCTCTGTCGGAGCCGGGACGACGCATATAAAAGTCAGAGGCTTTCAAGGATTCAAAAGACCAAAGATGAATACTTTGATAAGCCGAAGCAACACTTTTTCACACAGTCTGCCTTTTTTAACAATATGGCTGATTCTCTAGACACAGCTACAAGGCAAAGCTAACACCTATACAGGGAAAGAAAAAAAAAAAAAGTCTAAATCTAGATTTAATCAACATTTCAGGAGTCAATAACAAAATCTCAGAAATTCTCGATTCCTCGAATGTCTCGATTTCAGAATTTTCGCTAAAAATTTTTAGAACCACAATCATTTAAGATAAAATGCAAAATTAAATGTAGCCCACAAATTAATATAATAAATAATAAAGACAGAATAAATTAATTACAAGCAACAGAGGAAATAATATTAACAAAACAAAATATTTTAATTGGTAATTGTTTTAAAAATAATTGATATTCTGATCAAAAAATAAAAAATAAAAATTGAAAAAAGATTTCAACATTTTTGATAACATTTTCAGTACCACAGCTAAAAAAAAAACTAATTTTGTATTGAACACTTTCTTTATTTAAAATAGTTAATTTAGTTTTATAAGTTCTATGATAATATCTTACATTACTTGTATAATTATTTGCTTAAAAAAAGGAAATACAAAATTAAATGCAGCCCCCAAATTAATCTAATAATTAATAAATTATTAGAGATATTAAATTAATAAAGATATTAAATAATTTAAAATATAATACAAAATTAAAGTAAAAGGTTAATACTTAACTTATTTTTGTTTTATATTATTTGTTATTCATTATCTTTGTTTAAAAAATAATTAAAATGCAGCCCCAAAATTAATATAATTCAATAGACCAAATAAAGAATTACAAGCAACAGAACAAATAATATTAAATAAACAAAACAAAATAAATTATTTTATAAATTATTTTAATTAATTGTTAAAAAAAAAAAAAATGGAAGGTAGCCCCGAAATGAATTAACTGTTAATAGTTTTCAAAGTTTACAAAATTTTAAACTGTTCACTTCAAACATCAGTAATACATTTTTAAATAATAAGTAACTAATTACAAGCAATAGAGGAAAAAAATAATAAAATTTAAAAAAAAATAATAAAAATAAAAATAAAGTAGTAAGCTAATACTTAAATAACTTAATTATTTTAAAAAAATAATTTAAATAAAATACAAAAATTAAATGTTAACATAATAATGAAGACCAAATGAAGTAATTACAAGCAATAGAAGAAATAATATTAACAAAACAAAATATTTTAATTATTGATTGTTTTAAAAATGATATATTATATATATATATATATATATATATATATATATATATATATTATTATTTTTATATTATTTATTTTTTTTATTTTTTTTTGCAAATTATCACAAAAGCCTCTGAAATAAATAAACCAGTAATACTTTTCAAAAGTTTTAAACTGTTAATTTTAACAGTTAGTAATAAAATTTGAAATAAATAATTAAACAAATAAACTAAGCAGCAATGGAAGAAATAAAATATTTAATATTTCTTAAAAAAAAAAAGTAGTCAGTAGTCCCAGTAGTCCCAGAATTAAAAAGAAAAAAAAAAAAAAAAAAAAAAATTCTAATTTTATATGGTTTGTTTCAACAGCCAGTAATAAAGACCAAAGAAACTAAATGCAAACAACAGAAGAAATAATCTTAAAAGCACAACAGATAACGGTAGGTATATTCATTTGGATTTATACCGCAAGGCCTAATTGAAAGACAAATTGTTCATATGCTTAAATACACTTAAACAGTTGTTTATTTATTGAAGAAACAGTTTGTCCATCTAAATTACGTATCAACCAATCAGTCAAACTTCCAAACACTGAACGCAAGCCGAATTGAAAGTTTGACATTGCCAATGTGAGCGAAACGAAACTTCATTCCCATAATTCCTTATTTAACAATTCACTCTGCTAATGCCCTGTGTCATGTCTCCAAAGGTGGCAACAAACTAACTAAATGGAAATGGAAATCAATGCTTCATCATGACATAATTAGAGAGGAACAAAGCCACAGGAGTTAAATGAGGACGTGATAGGTCAAACGCTCAATTGAGGAATAAAGATCATTGATATTCAGGTTTGTCAAACGCCTCATCATCGCGTCTGGTCGCCTCCCACAAATTGCCGGAAAACACGGCGGCTGCTGTTTAATGGCCATAGGGGACGCAGTCGAACAAATGGAGCACGAATGTCACGCTGGGCGAAGCCGACAATTAAATACTAAAATCATAATCAAAACACTGGTGATGAGCGAGTAGCACATATAGGGCGAGCCTGAAAATGTCACGTTATTTATGACCGAGCTCAAAAGCTGACCTTGCCTTGATACAGGCAGATATAATTGCATTTGAGCTTTGTAAAGGAAATTGAAAGCGATCTCTGTTGATGTTTAGACCACTGGGTGAAGTCTCATTACATGGCTATTATAATTCATAAGGAGAGCAGGCTTAGAAGAGTGTTAGAGATTAGTTAACGACACCCGGCACTTCGGCCCGCGCTGATCCGTAATAAACTGACTGAACGCAAATCTGGAGCCATTAATGATGTTGATGTGCCCATTTCCCAGAGCTCCCCAAGGCAATGTCTGGCATGGAAGCATTTCCCTTCGGAAATAATCGAATAAATAAAAGAATTAAACACTGAGCACTTACAACACTATTTTCATTTCAGAAGATAAAAGTGTGCTAAATCAAATAGTGTGTAATTAAACTAAATAATCACCCTAATTTCTGGATTTTAGTTACATTTATTATATAATGTTATTGCCACTCACTCTGCCTAACTTTACAGAAGTGGAAATTTTCATAAAGAGCATTACTTACACTAAAACTCACTCATAAAGTAATTAAAAATGCTTATGAATGATTATTTTCATATGGGTTACAATGTATCACAAACCATTTTAATCTGTTTCTTTAACAGACAGACAAACAAAAAAAAGAAAGTAAAAGTACAAAGGCTGCAGTGGTATTTGCAATTATTTATAATTACAGTATTAAGATTTTGAGTTGGCTTTCATTTTTATATTTTCATTTATTTTTCGTTTAAATTGTAGTAATCCTGTGCTTTTGTAGGTTTTCTTTCATATTTCTAATTTATTTTATTTCAGTTTTAATTTACTATCAGTATTTATCATTATTTCATCAGTATTTAATTTATACAATTTAAGCTTCATTTCAATGAAAACGAAATGAAACTAAAATAAAATAAAATAAAAGTACACAGACTGCAGCGGTATTTAGCTTTTTTTCATTTATTTTTGTTTAAATTGTAGTACTCTTGTGCTTTTGAAAGTTCTTTTTTAATATTTCTAATTTATTTTATTTCAGTTTTATTTTATTATCAGTATTAATCAGTATTTAATTTATACAATTTAAGCTTCATTTTAATGAAAAATAAAATAATAAAATAAAAAAATTTATAAAATAAAATAAAATAAAAAAAATAAAATAAAAAGTACAAAGACTGCAGTGCTATTTAGCATTATTTATATATAATTACGGTATTTATTAAGATTTTAAATTAGCTTTAATTTTTATATTTAAATTTACTTTAGCTTAAATTGTAGTAATCTTGCAGAATATGTGCATTGTAAGTACTAATAAACAGCTAATATGTTAATAATATGGAAGCTAATAAGCAACTACTTAACAGTAATAATTGGTCCCTATATGAAAGTGTAACAAAAAAATAAATAAAATAAAATAAAATAAAATAAAAAAATAAAAAATAAAATAAAATAAAAAGACTGCAGTGGTATTTAGCATTATTTATATAAATAATTACAGTATTTATTTAGATTTTAAATTAGCTTTAGTTTTTATATGTTCACTTATTTTAGATTTTGGATGTTTATTTAAGATTTTTATTAAAAACAACAACACAGACAGTTAATCCAAGATGAATAAATGAAAGCAGAAAACCCTCACTGAAAACAATGGCACATGATTATGTTGGCTGAGGTGAAAAGAGATGAACAGTTAACTTGGTCACTTTTATAAGTGCTCTAGCAACAATATTTCAGCATATTTTTGGCTTTTTTTTTTTTTTTTAAGAATCTGATTAAAACTATCCAAACATAAAAATACTGCTTAACTAAAAGAGTAAAAGTTTGCTTGATAAAATGACAGACGGCAACAGCAAGGTAGGATAGCTCAGTAATATTTTTAAGCTGGGGTTAAGCGAAGAAAAATCACATTAAATAACTCTTATATTTAAGATAAATAGTAAATAGCTTAATGCTATTTGCTTTTTGTAAATAAAGTATTAATTAACGTACAGTGTAAAACAAGTGAGCATTCCCTTAAGCCCTTATGCGACATAATCTGTTGATATGAATTTAAATTATTATTCATGAACCTCAGGGTGAATCTTATGTCATGCAGTTAATGTTTATTTCATTATATTTGTTTTGTGCATTACCCTAATGGCATTATGCATTTGTTTATAATTACAAACTATAAAATATACAATACAGTATAACAAACGTTAAGCAGTGCCACCACATATGCTGTCAAAGGGCTGATTTCTGAGCATTTTTTTTTCCTACAGTATACAAATAATGCATCATGTTACATAAACTGAAAAAAAGAGTCCACGTTTTACCAAACAGGCAAAAAAGCAATTTCATAATTGCCTGCGTCGCCTGCCTCAGCACTTAAACACAAACAGAATTTGGTGTGTGTATTTTCCTGAACTCTCCGGTAATGTTTTCAAATGGGTTTAGTTGCTATGGTGAAGCGAAGGTGACGAGAAGAGATAAAAGAAAGAAAAAAAGAGAACTAATGTAATTTCAGTAGCGCTTCCTTTGAGTGATGTGTGTTGTAATGGGGCGGTAATTGAAGAGGCCAGCTCTGAATCAATAGCAAAGCGGAGCATGCGGCATGAATCAGCCAAATCGTCCTTTATGACACGGCCACCAGTCTTCATAATGAACGAGCAGCGATCCCTAAATTGGCAACTGATTTCGGCTGTTACGGATGCAGAGTACGCC
The DNA here is from genome assembly GCA_036247105.1 of Cirrhinus mrigala. Lineage (NCBI taxonomy): Eukaryota > Metazoa > Chordata > Actinopteri > Cypriniformes > Cyprinidae > Cirrhinus > Cirrhinus mrigala. The sequence continues at coordinate 13,185,131 of CM070016.1, forward strand.
TGCGGTGTATGAGAGAGCGCTATGTACACAAACAGGGTAAATTAATAGAAAAAAGAAACAGAAACCACCAAATAAACCCCCAGACGAGGTGTTCGTCCTACGTTCTGCAACGGAGAGCAGATGGGATGTATAGTGCTGAAAATCTAGCACAGACTGCTGGTGGTTCATATTAAGCCTAGGTAAACAGTATTTGTCTTTCTGTTCGAACGCTGAGCTCCGAATAATCACATTGCGTTGTTCTGATGAAGTTTAATGCAGTTAGCTCCTGCTCGGTGAGCTTTTCCATCCAAAACTGCCGTCTGTTGATGTCATGTGTTTCTCCAAAACTATTCGAGAGCAGGTGGCTGCTGTTAAAATGGCATCTCATCCTCTCTGATCGGCAGACACCAATCAGGAGATAAATTAAAAACAGACTACGAGCACGCTGAGAGTCAAGCCATCTGCTATAGGTCAGTTTTGGCATTTCTTTTTTGATTGGTCGGATCTGGGTCTGGTTAACTGGTTGCCAAACTGAGAAAAACAGGCTGTTAGATGCTATTCTCACAGGAGACTTTTGACTTATCTGAGTGCAGTGATAGAAAACCTGTGCAAGGGGAGGTTAAAGGGATAGTTCACCAAAAAATGAACATTTTGTCATCATTTACTCACCCTCATGCTATTCCAAACCTTTTTTTTTCTTCTGCGGAACACAAAAGATGATATTAAAGATGCTGGCAGCCATTGACTTCTATAGTAAAAACAAAAATACTAAAAAAGTCAATGGCACCAGCAACTGTTTGGATACTGTTTTGTTTTTGGGTGAACTATCCCTATAATTTCTTTTCTTTTATTAAAATATAAGAGTGATTTGTGCAGCCAAAAGTCATCGTTAGGCCTTTCAAACGATTAATCATGAATAATCACAATTATTTGCATCCAATTTGCATTTGCATTATTTGCTTTTTTTTTTTTTTTTTAATATATACATGTGTGTTTAAATATACATAACTATACACAATACACACATATTATGTGTAAACAAACTTTTATTTTGGATGCAATTAATCGTGATTAATCATTTGACAGCCCTATTCAACAAGAATTTTAAAGTGACATGAGTGTTTACAAAATATGTGTGTGCACTGTGTATATTTATAATGTACATATAATTACACCCACATATGTACACTACCAGTCAAAAGTTTTTGTACAGTAAGATGTTTAATGTTTTTTAAAGAAGTCTGTTCTGCCCACCAAGCCTGCATTTATTGTATCCAAAATACAGCAAAATGGTAAAAAATTGTAATATATTTTTACTATTTAAAATAACTCTTTTCTATTTAAATATATTTTGAAATGTAATTTATTCCTGTGATTTCAAAGCTGAATTTTTAGCATCATTACTCCAGTCACATCATTGTAATATTCTGATTTGCTGCTCAAAAAACATTACTATTATTATAATGTTGGAAGCAGCTCGGTAGATTTTTTTTTTTTTTTCCAGGTTTCTCTGATGAATAGAAAGTTCAGAAGAACAGCATTTAATTTAAACAGAAATCGTTTGTAACATTATACATATCTTTATCATCTTTTGATCAATTTAAAGCATCCTTGCGAAATAAAAGTGTTAATTTCTATACTGATTCCAAGCTTTTGAATGGTATAGTGTATACCGTTAAAAGCTTTTTATTTCAGATAAATGCTGATCTTTGGATCTTTCTACTCACCAAAGAATCCTTAAAAAATGTACTTAAATATTGATAATAATATAAAATGTTTTTTGAACAGCAAATCAGCATATTAGAATGATTTCTGAATGATCATGTGACACTGAAGACTGGAATAATGATGCTGAAAATTCAGATTTGATCACAGGAATAAATTACATTTTAAAATATATTAAAATAGAAAACATTTTAAATAGTAAAAATATTTCAAATTTTGACTGTCTTTACTGTACTTTGGATCAAATAAATGCAGGCTTGGTGAGCAGAAGTGACTTCTTCTTCAAAAAAAAAAAAAAAAAAAAACATTAAAAATCTTATTGTTCAAAAATTCTTGACTGGTGGAGTATGTACATACTTATGAAAAAATCTTATATATATATATATATATATATATATATATGGGTGCAATCCAGTCATTTCAACGGTAAATTGCATGAATTTCTTAGCTTGAGGGCAAACAAGTTCCCAACACAGATTTTGCTGCTTGTTCAAGTTGGTCTCGAAAGCTGCTTGGTTTGAAAGTAACTTAACAATTTTGTCACAAATTTGCTAACATCCTCCAACCAGTAGCGAGTTTTATATTATGCAAATGACTTCAGTATTACACAAAATATGATATTAGCAACCAATAACATCTCAATGTCAGAGTAAATAGCTCTATAGCTCCCAGAAGTGGCCAACCAATCAGATTCAAATGTGAATGTATGCAAATCACATGTAGATTTCACCCGAATATGTTCATATACTGTTATTTACCAACCTCCCAAGGGCATCAAGGAGGCTCAATTCTCCGTCATCTTCAAAACGGAGACTTTCTAATCCTGCGTAGATTATAAACCAGTACTTTGAGACTGGAGTCATCTAATTAAGACAAGAAGCACTGAGACTGAATCACATATCAACCTTCGGATCTTAACTTGATCGTTTCATTGGGCCAGTGGCTAATGGTGACCCTGGGTTGGACTTCCACTCAAGCATGAGCAGGGTAGAGAGTGAGAGCACGTCTTTTTTTGCCCCTTCAGATATAATTGGGACGATAATTCGTCACACTTGCCAGTCCACTTGGCCTTGCCTGGGTAATTGCTCCACATTAGTTATCCGCTCAGAAATGTAACTAGGCTTATACGTTTGCAGGACATCTACGTATAATTGTTTTTTTTTTAATCAACATATGAGTTTGCGGCATAGCAGTTTGTCTGACCAATGGCGGATGAATCACAAACAAATGACTGAAATGTGAGCAGATGCTTTTTAGCGAATCAAAAAGCACAGGACAACCAGTGTAGTCCAATTCACCTGCAAATGACTCTTTTGAGCCGGTTCTTTGAATGATTCATTCAAAAAGACTCAAACTTAGAAGTCTGATGAGCTTATTAAATCAATCAAAGCATGTTTTCTGATTTCTGAAAGATCATGTGACACTGACGACTGCTGAATATTCAGATAAAATACCCAAACAAAACAAACTGAATCAAAATCAGAACTGAACTGAATCAAGTGCCTATGCATCAGAATCAAACTGGCAACTCTCTATTGACGCTCAGCCCTAAAATTGACCTGTAACTTCAATTTACCTCAGAAACGCTGAAATAATAACATTTATCAACAGCATCTGTTATGTTAGATAGAGTTGGAAAATTTTTCTTTCACACATTCAGTACATTCACCAACTTACATTTAGGTTTTTCACTCCACTAATGACATCCTAAAGAGCAAGAGCCTCGCTGAAAGATTTACAAATGAGATCTCTCTTTATGTCCCAATCACTGCTGTTTATCTATCCATCAATAGCTCCGTCGCCCCCCTTCCCTCCATTTACACAGCATCATGTGCTAGCAGACCATGATAAACAACTAATCTTAAACTAAATATGTGGGAAAATGAATCATAGCTGTCATCTTGGAGCTTAAGAACCATATATTTCTCATCTAGAGACCTAACAGATCACACTGATGCCACAAAATATGTCTAAGAACAGCTCACCATAAACCACCTGCTGATAATTCACACTCCAGGAAGGAGAGAGAAGCATTAGTTACGCCTCTACGTCGCTTACATACTGTTTTTGTGCGGTGTGAAACAGTCCTCAGAGTGTTGCGTAAGGACGGTTCACAAGGCAGATGATGCTTATCTTATGATGTGAATCTCCCCACAACTGCAGCCGAGCCCTTTCTGTCCTCATCAGCAGGGGCTCACGGCTGAAACACTAAAACAGCACGTCTGAATCGTGTGCTCTCCAGCACTCAAACATTGGCCCCAGCAGGTAAATACCAAGAGCTCTTACCTGTAAAGACAAATGAGAAAGAAGAAAAACACAATAAGGATCACAGTCAGACACGTCAGAACTTTAACTTTAGTAATAATAATGAAGGCTTTACTACAAAAGAGGGTCGGAGCAATAACAAACTTGATGAACAAAACCCTAGCTGACAATATATTAAATGATCCAATATCAATAATTAACAATTAAGAGATTTTAACTTTCATTCTACCCATTATAATGTTATTTTCATACTGCATCAGAAGGCACAGGAAATGCACATATATATATATATATATATATATATATATATATATATATATATATATATATATATATATATATATATATATATATATATATATATATATATATTTTTTTTTTTTTTTTTTTTTTTTTTTTTCCACACTACAACTATGACTGCATCCATTCATCCAATCATGATCAAGGTTAATATTTTTAACTAAAACTAAAAATCACAACAATAATAATAATAATAATAATAATAATAATAATAATAATAATAATAATAATAATAATAATAATGAATGGAAATGAAATGAAATAAAGTAAAATAAAATAAATTAAAATATAAAATAAAACTCTTAATTTCAGTTTGTTTAAATGATTTATTATTTTCATTTAGATTAATTTGAAGTACAAAAATAACTAAATAAAACATTAAGAAAAACAAAAATCACATATATATAAAAAAAAATCAAAATAAAAATTAAAACATGACATTAAACAAGCTAGCCATAATAATAATAATAATAATAATAATAATAATAATAATAATAATAATAATAATAATAATAATAATAATAATAATAAACATTAACTGAAATAAAATAAAATTAAAATAAAATTGATTAAAATATAAAATACAATTATCTTAATTTCAGTTAGTTTAAATAATTTCTCATTTTCATTTAATGTAAAGTACAAAAATAACTAAAAACTTAAAAAAAATCACATATAAAAAAATAAATAAATAAAAATGAAAACATTAAAAAATCTAACCATAATAATAATAATAATAATAATAATAATAAACTGAAATGAAATAAAGTAAAAAATAAAAAATAAATTAAATTAAAATATAAAATTATCTTAATTTCAGTTAGTTTAAATAATTTCATATTTTTATTTAGATTAATTTGAAGTACAAAAATAACTAAATAAAACTTATTTTATAAACTACTTTAAACTATTTTTTTAAATATTTTTTTTAAACTAACCATAATAATAATAATAATAATAATAATAATAATAATAATAATAATAATAATATAATTATATTAAATCATTAGACTAGGATTTGATTTACAAAGCAAATACAGAACGTACTCTGAAAATAATTTCAAATTTTCATTTAGATTAATGTGCAAAAATAATAACACTGTATCAGGATTTGATTTACAGAGCAAATACAGAATGAACCAGTTATAACATTTAATTTGGTTTAAAAAAAAAACAAAAAAAAAAAAAAAAAAAAACATGCACTTTTGGTTGTCTGACCAGTGGCATATGAATCATGGGCAGCATAAACGAATGCTTTTTAGTGAATCAACAACATTAAGTACAACCATTTAGTGCTGGTGAGTCATGATCAAAGCTGGTTCATTTTAATGAATCATTTATAAAGACAAACTTAGAAGTTATCATTGGAATCCTTCACTAATGCATTAACTTTTATACACCACACTGCCAAACTGTACAGAACACCACCACACTGTCATCAAGGTCAGGTACAAAATATGCTAAATCATACTGATATATGGGTGCAATCCTAGCACAAACAGACTTGGATTTAGAGTGAACTGTGTAGTAATAAAAAAATAAATACATTTCAGACTCAAAAAAACATTGCTGCTAAACGCTTTAGCCGTTTGCATTGGTATATTTCTGTCGCCGGTGTGTGTGTGTGTGTGCATGGCAAACACACACTGTGCTCTCCAGGACTGCTTTAGCCCTCAGGACAGCCCTCATTCCGCACTCCTGCTGCGGTCACACTGTGGAAATGGTGAATAATGACCCTGAATTCTGTGCCGTTATCACAAAAACCTCCCCTTCTCAGCGTGATTACAGGCCAGCTGTTCCCTTCACCCCACCAGCAGACATTAAAAAAAGCGTGCGGCCCCTTAATGAACAGTGACTGTCACAGCGGCCCGCGCATCTAAAGAGCATGCTAACCCTACGGCTGCTCAACAATCCTCCCTGCCAGGCTGTCAGCACGCCTGAGGCCTTAAGCTTCCTTTTTTTTTTTCAATACGTAACATCACATTAAAGCTTCGTAGGGCGAATGGTACCCACACTTATCAGGACTTGGCATGCTAGCTAGTGGGAAGCCTCGGGACGGGAGGACACCTATGGCATGCATTTTTAATGCGCTCATAACTGCCACCCAAAGCCACGGAGAGGGTCTGGTCTTCTGCTGAGCTGAAGATTTACAGCTCTACCTTCCGTTCCCGTTCTGGAAATAACCGCTTTAACATAATCCATAAAGCAACACCAATAAACGCAAAGTGGTAGCCTGGATTTTATTACTTAGGCCTATGCATTTTACTGTGAAATGATTGTTTTTTTTTTTTTTTTCTCATTGGCTGTAGTGCGAGGATGGGTAAAATAAGTGTGAGGATAAAATAAAATAAAATAAAATAGTCATGCTATTTAGCCATAATATATATAATGATGCATTAAAAAATAAATTACAAAAAAAATAATAGTGATAATAAATAAAATAAAATAGCCATGTAATTCAGTCATGATATACATAATAATGATGCATTAAAAATCAAAATAAAATAATAAAAAATAAAATAAAATAAAATAAAATAAAATAAAATAAAATAAAATAAAATAAAAGAGCTATACTATTTAGCCATGAAATATATAATGACGGTACACTGAAATAAAATAAAATAAAATAAAATAAAATAAAATAAAATAAAAAAATAAAAAAAAATAAAATAGCCATGCTATTTAGCCATGATATACATGATGATGCAATAAAAAATAAATAAAAATAATAATAATAAAAAATTAAATATAAAATAAAATAGCCATGTAATTTAGCCATGATATACATAATGATGATGCATTAAAAAAAAATTAAAATAAAATAGAAAAAAATAATAAAAAATAAAATAATAAAATAATAAAATAAAATAGCCGTGCTATTTAGCCATGATATACATGGTGATGCATTAAAAATCAAAATAAAATAAAATAAAATAAAATAAAATAAAATAAAATAAAATAAAATAAAATAAAATAGCCATGCTACTTAGCCATGATATACATGATGATGCATTAATAAATAAATAAATAAATAAATAAATAAATAAATAAATAAAACAATAATAATAAAAAACAAAATATAAAATAAAATAGCCATGTATTTTAGCCATGAAATACATAATGATGATGCATTAAATAAATACATTAAAATAGAATAGAATAAAATGATAAAAAATAAAACAATAAAATAAAATAAAATAAAATAATAATCATGCTATTTAGCCATGATATACATAATGATGATCCATTAAAAAAATAAATAAATAAATAAAATAGAAAAAAAAAATTAAAAAAAAATAAAATAATATAGCCGTGCTATTTAGCCATGATATACACAATGATGATGCATTAAAAATCAAAATAAAATAAAATAAAATAAATAGCTATGCTATTTAGCCATGATATACATGATGATGCATTAAAAAAAACAATAATAATAAAAAATTAAATATAAATAAAATAGCCATGTAATTTAACCATGAAATACATAATGATGATGCATTAAAAAATACATTAAAATAGAATAGAATAAAATAATAAAAAATAAAACAATAAAATAAAATAGCCGTGCCATTTAGCCATGATATACATAATGATGGTGCATTTAAAAAAACTGAATAAAAAAATAAAATTAGAATACAAATAAAATTAAAATTAAAATAAAATAGTATAACATAATAGAAAAAATAAAATAAATAGTAAAATAAAATAGCCATGCTGATATACATAATGATGATGCATTAAAAATGCATTTAAAATGTAATGATGATGCATTAGAAATATAGAAATAAAATAAAAATAAAGCAGATGTGTCTTAAAATGAAAGAGCTTAAGAGCTTGATATATTATTTAAAATATATCATAAAAATAAAAACTATATATTTTTACAAAGACAAACTGTGCCCTCACAACACAAGTACACCCTACCAACTGTTATGGTTATGACTTCATAACTGATTAAATTAACATGGTGATTATGGGTTATTAAAAATCATTAAAAGCAGATACATCACAGGATGTTATTTCTTTCTAATCTGAAATAAAGGAGCCTGATATATTATGAAATATAATATATCATTAAAATAAAAAATATTATTAAAAAGACATCTATTATAACAATCTATTGTTATGGTTAAGACATCACAGCCATTGATAAATTAACATATAACTGCCACTGTTTACATACAAACACCTAGAGTGATATGCAAATGTGGTAACATATGAAAGCACAGAGATCAGCCAATCATAACTGAGGCTATTTACAAAGTCTTAAAGGAACAGTTCACTCAGAAAATAACTTACTTCGATTCCACATTTGGCAATTTTGGTTTTGAAAGACATAAACATGCCAAAATTGACAGATTGTGAGTTAATACAAAAAAAAAAAAAAAAAAAGTGTAACTATTCATACAAAAATTAAAAATTATGAAAACTTGAATCCCATGGTAGCACACACAGTCTGTGTAATTCTAAATCACTAAATCACAATGTTTTGGAACCAACTAATATTATAAACGGGCTTCAGGGAAAAGAATAAAATGCTACAAAAGTGTAACATATGGCCGCTTTAAAAGTACAGAAGGCAGTTTGGCTATTTGCCGTATTAAAAAAGAAAGAGGGACGGCTTGTTTTCTAACAGGGAGAGGAAAATCTGGAGTTTGTGCACGATGTGCTTCTCTTGGCTTTGCGGATAGCTTTGGGTATATCGATCGAGGGGTGTTTTTGGATGTTTGGGAGCAGGCTGTGAGGAGCGTATGAAAGGTTATGTGTTGGAAAAGGTCTCGGCACTAGAGTGGAGCTGCAGGTTTGTTTAGCTGTGCTGTTCTGAATGCTAAAACAGGAGGGGAGGCTGCAGCATTCCTGCAGCCACTATCAGTGCTGTCAGACCCGAGGCACTGCTGGAATGCTCAAAGCGCCTGTGCTACAAAAGCCAATAGACAAGCACACGACTGCATGCCTAACACACATGATAGCTGAAACTCAACAACTTCAAATACTAAGTTCAAGTTTGATGTGCAATTCTGTCCTACCTCTACAGAAGTATTGCAGCAAAATCATGCGAGAGCACTGCGATGAGCACGCTAAACCTTTAGAGATTTCGACATTTTCTGAAGAAAATGTGAATAATATCTGCCAGTGCAAAACATGAGGGCACAAATGGTGTCGCAGTGGTTGCCAGAGCCTTGCTATATGGATTCTAAGGCGTTCTGAGTGGTTATAGTGCACTACTACAGTATGTGACTGCAGTGGTGTTATGGGTGCTTGCTAGATGGTTACAAGTCCAAGAAAGAAAGAAAGAAGGAAAGGACAATATTGGATATTTAATTATGCAGGCACATTTTCATTTATGTTTATATTTATATTATTATATAATAGTTAATAAGGCTGGGTTTTGACACAAATTTCACAAAATCCGATTCAATATCGATTATTTAGGATATATATCAGAAATCTCTCTAATTAATGCTGTAAAATATTCATGAGAGTCAGTTGGTACTACATTAGTATAATATTGAAGGTTAAAATGAACTTATTGTTTACAAACGCTTAAATTACAACATTACAAGCTTTTTATAATAAGAAAGTTACAATTACATAATTATACTACCATTCCAGTTCGTTTTTGAAACCATTTAAATGGTGGTTGTCATAAAAACTTGACGTATTTATTAAAACATAAGTTATATATTGAGGAATAGCCAAAATTATAATGAATATGTTATATGGTGAATATATTTAGCAAAAGGCTCCTCTCTATAGTTTGTTTTTCTAGCTGACTAAAGAGTTTATGGTAACCGACAATGTTTTTTCTGAGGTGAATGTGACGTTACGTGACATTGTTTACAAACTGTTATATTGACATCTTTCCGCGTTTGAAACACTAAATGAGCGACTACATGAGACAGGATATGAATTTGGGTAAGTTATACTCTTTCTTTTAACATACCTTTGGATGTTTATTCATGTTTACTTCGTGCTGAAAGTGGTATTAAACGGAGGAGACGATCAGTTCATGTGCGCTTCCCGTTGCCGCTTCCCTTGAACGGAGGCGCGACGGCGATCTGTTACTCCACATTAAACAGCGCCAAAACGGCATTTTTGTTTGATTATTGTCATAACATAGACAGTATTTTAAATCTGAGACTTCGTTTCATATCATAAATAACAATATATAAAACTTATAGCGATTTATTAGACGGGAAGTGAGCTACAATGTTCCATTCTTTAACTGAAAAAAAGGCTAGACTAATCGATTCTTGGGATTTAAGATTCGATATTGTTTCTTAAAATTGAGAAATCGATATTTTTCACCGAGCCTTAATAGACTAATGATTTAACAACACTGTCAAATGTAACCTTTAGCAAATATTAAAATATCCATAAGCTAATCAATTTAGAGTAGTATAGACAGTACAGATTAACACTGTACGGGATATAATTTTGGGAAACCTACAAAAATTAAAATAAAACAAAATAAAATATGAAAATTACATGGCATCACTGCTGAAAAAACAACTAAAAACAGCCTAAGATGGTTAGCTGGTTTTAGCTGGTCATCCAGGCTGGTCTTAGCTGGTCAGACTGGGAGACCAGCTGGAACAACCAGCTAAAACCAGCCTGACCAGCCTAGCTAGGCTGGGAGACCAGCTAAACCAGCTACTTCCAGCTTAAACCATCTAAGACCAGCCAACCAGCCTAGGTTGGTTTAAGCTGGGTTTTTTTTTCCAGCATTCTTTAAACACAGAACATGTGATATTAAGAGCGAAAGCATTCAGAAAACTCTTCTCCTGTGTTAAAAGTCAAGCCAAGGGTACTTAACATGAATTCATCCATGTTAACTGTGTTAAGCACCTCTTTGAAAGTGTGAATGAAATCGTGTATCCAACCTCGACCTATATGACAAATCTTCACATAAACATTCGCATCAGTCCCCAAGGGCTCATACATGTGAAGTGGCCCTTCAGCCTCGATCTCAACTGATAAACAGCACCTTTCGATTCCTTGTGAAATCTATAGAACTTCACAGGAGGACGGACAATTACTGTGGCTGGAGCGCAAAGTGGGCAATTCATCAGCGTTTGTAGACGAATGAGGGCAAATAGCCTTGAGGCGGGGGGGACGGAACCATCCCTTGTTAAGAGTCACATCAGAAAGCACATCACTCCCCCCAACAATGTACCCCATTGAATGACTCGGGATAGGTTACCGGCCTTCCCCTCTGATTGGCTGAGACAGATAATTAAGTTGTCACCCTGGGCCCTTGGTGCGGCATGCTGGGAGAATGACACAGCGGGGACTCTTGCTCGCCGTTCATATAGTTGATGTGGCCTTTTCAAACCTCCTCTCTCTCGTTCTTTCTCTCTCTCTCTCTCTCTCTCTCTGGCAGTGTGAAAGGTTCTGAAAGGCTGAATGAAGACAGTGACAGTAATAAGTGCAGGATATGCTGCTGATAACTTGCTACTTGGCTAGTTTCTAGATGTGCCAATAAATCAAATCTAACAGTTCTGGAAGTGTAAAAGTGGGTGCAGAGTGTGTTTTTAGTTAAGTTTCTTCTAAGCTGTTGTTCTGCACAGTCACACTTCTTGCCAGTATGGATTTTGTGACTGACTCCAGCATTTTACAGCATCTTTCTCCATTTAAAAGTATCCAAAATGTTTACCATATCAGTTTCACCACTGATTGATTATTTTTAGGGCCTGAAATAAGCATGAAATACATTTAATAACTAAGCTAACAGATAGACTTTTTTCTATAGCAGACTTCTAGAGTGCTTGTTGTTCTGCGTCGCCCCCTATGGCTCATTGTGGGCACTGCATGGTATTATCATGCTGGCAAAGCACACTAGGCAATGAGCCAAAAGAAATCTTGTGTCTGCCCTGATGTGTAACAGCCTTTAGGTATTAGAGCACTTTATCTGTGAGACCTTAAGAGACGGATGTGACTGTGAGGTGCCGGGTGAAGGACATTCTGAGAACTGAAATCACTTTCTTATAAGATTGGACTCAAAGGATGTAGCCGGAAAAAAAATTACTACCATCAATGTGAAGAAGTCTGCGAGCTATAATCTCAGAAGTAGCCCAAATAGCTAGAAATCAACAGCAGGAGTATATAATGTGTGTGTGTGTGTGTGTGTGTGTGTGTGTGTGTGTGTGTGTGTGTGTGTGTGTGCTCAATCCTGAAGAGCTGAAAGGTCATCCTGTGTCTGGCCAAAAGTATGTGGACAGCTGAACATCTAGAATGATTAGACAAAAAAAGACAGAAAAAAATGAAGAATATATTTAAAATGTATATAGATCAGTCCATACAATATCTACGCTCGCAAGAAGCGTGCTTTGCCCCAAATATTTTTACACTTAAAGGTTTAGTTCACTCCTGAATTAAAATTTTGGGGTAATTTACTTGCCCTCATGTCATCCAAAAATCTTGAAATGTTTCCCTCAGAAACCTTAAAGGGGTCCTATTATGCTTTTTCACTTTTTGAATTTTAGTCAGTGTGTGGTGTGTATATGTTTGGGCATAAAAAAGATCTACAAAGTTACAAATCTCAAAGTCCACTCCAAAGATAGTTTTTCGTTTAAAAAAAAATCAATTTTTAAGAACTACAATGAACGGCTCCTTTGAACTACAGCGTTGTTTTCCGGGTGCTGTGATGTCACAGCCCGGCCCATTAGAATATTATTAAAATAAATCCTGCCTACAGAAATTCAAATGGTTGGGGGGTGGGTAGGGAAGAGGTGGGGGATTAGCAGCATGGATAGCCACATCTGGGATGCTTCAACGAGCCTTGGTGTGGCTGGTATAAACACAAGCATTGACTAGAGTGGCCACGTCAGAGCCGTAACGCACCACAGACGTGTGCAGTATAGGGTTCGAAACACATGCCAAGGCACGCCTGGTGTAAACACAAGCATTGACTAGAGTGGCTGCGATCAGCTCCGGTGGCCGTGTCAGAGCCGTAATGTGCCACAGATGTGTGCAGTGTGTGGTAAGACAATTATTCATCATGCCGAGTAGATAGCTTCAATTATAACGCAAGTGTTTTTAAACACTTTTAGACTAGGCTAGGCTAATCAGTGATGATGTTCTTTGATAATGTTAATGTTCTTTGCTCATTTTCTGCAGCTGCTTTTTGAATAACTAAGGAAATGTAAGCATTATAATTAGTTACAATGTTTTTATTTAATTGTTTGCATGTTAAATATAAATTAAGTCATATTAAAAACATTAGGCTGCTTTTAGCCTTATGCTGAAGCTGGTTTCGGGCAATTAAATTAAGTATGTAAATAAATAAATTAACTCGATAATATCATGTATCGGCGATCTCGCAGGCTGACGATAGGACCCAACACTACTGTAGCATCAACTGTACCTTAATATATCCTTAACTATAATGGAGCAGACGGAACTTGCTGCTTTGGCAAGGGGCGTGGCAGTACCGAAACACCGTCTAAGCTGTTCGCCAATCACAACGCACTGGAACAGCTAAACAATCTTAACACATTTAGTTTTTTGGAAGGCGGGCCTTCATCAACCCTAGAACTAATCGAGCCATTTGTGCCAGGCTGGGGAGAAAAGTATTGTAATAATACAAATTATGTGTAAAATTAGTTTTTTGAACCACCAAGCATAAGAGCAAGTTCTAGTACACTGCCAAAACAAAATCAAGACTTTGTAAAACAGCATAATAGGACCCCTTTAATTTCTTTTCAACTGAAGAAAAAAAGACATGAACATCTTGGATGACATAGGGGTGAGTAAATAATCAGGAAATTTTCATTCTGGAGTGAAATAATCTTTTAAAGCACTGTAGATATAGATAGATAGATAGATAGATAGATAGATAGATAGATAGATAGTAGGTCCAACACATAGTGAGAGCCACATGAGTATTCCTAAAAAATCATGTAAACGCATACACACACTCACCTCTAACACACACAGTGTAGTATATGCAGACAGAAAGCAACCAATAGTACTGTAAAGATAAAAATAATCATCCTCTCTTATCACAAACCCCACACCCAAATGAACAGCTCTTTCAGAGAAGGTCTAAAAGAGATGGTTGCTGTATCTCTTTCAGACACAACGGATAAGGGCGTGAAATGGTTTGCTTGTCTCTTAGCACAACAAGCTCTAACATCTCAGATATTTCATTGCCTCAAGTTTTTTTTTTTTCTTAAGTGGTTTCTTTTTCTGCAGATGTGGTTGCCATGGAGATGGTGGGGACGAAGAGTAAGGGAGGATGGTGTGTGTGTGTGTGTGTGTAGGGGGGACAATTGGAGAGAGTGCTGGTGGGATTGGCGAGGTGTTATGAACGCAGGTAATTTCTGCACCTGTTTTAAGTGATAACGCACATGGTCCAGACACACAAACCTGCACGCGCTCACACATATTCTGGCAGAGGAAAATAGTTAAATCTGAGGTAGCGCCTTCACAGGAATTCCCACCTGCCTCTGAACTCTATGGATTTCACAACCAACCAATCAGCTTAGCCAAAGGAGGCTGGATTTGCTCTTGATGGAAAATCAGAAAGTCATTAAATAAATACAGAGAGTGTAAATAAGTCCCAGGACATTCAATCACACAATAACAGCGAAATACATAAACTACAAATTGTGTTATTTTTTTGTTGTTGTTATTCATCATACTATAATTGAGAGAAGATTAGACTACAAAGGAAAAGGAGGGGAGGGGAAAAGAGAAAAGTAGAGACAAGATTATGAGAAGAGAGGAGACAAGACAATGAAAGATGAGACAGAAGAGATGAGAGAATAAAATGTTGAGGAAAGAGGCAAGAGATGAGGGGAGAAAGATGATATTATAGGAGGAAACAAAACAAGAGGAGAGGAGACAACATGAAACATGAGAAGAGAAGCAAAGAGAAAAAAACATAAGATGTCAAAGATGAGAGAAAAGAGAAGACACACGGCTAGATGAGAGGAGAGGAAAGGAGACAAGAGGAGAGATAGATGGACAAAGTTGAGGTAAAAGAGGAGACCAACAAGAGACAAGATGCTAGAAGAACAGACAAAACAATGATAGGAGAAGAAGAGAGACAGGACAAGACAAAGACAAGAAGAGACAGGTGAAGACAAGAGAAAAGATGTGGATAAAAATGTTGAGTAAAGATAAGAGACAAGAAGAAATGCAAGAAGACGAGACAATATTATAGAAGACAGGATGGGAGAGAAGAAAAACAAGAGCACACAGAAAAGAAGATGAGACAAAATGAGAGAGAACAGAGGCATGGTTGAAAAAGTTGAGATAGAAGAGAAGAAAACGAGAGACAATGTGGAGAGAATAACAGAGAAGAGATGATAAAGACAAGAAAGGAGACAAAGGGGGAGAAGATAAAAGGAGATGAGAAGATAAAACACCAGATAACAGTAGACAAGAGAAGAGACATGGATGGAAAAAGTTTAGGTAGATCAGGAGACCTTGAAGCGACGATATTTGAGCAGACAGGATATGAGATGAGAGGACCGAAGAGGAGAGAAGACAAGGAAAGATGAGACACGTAGAGGCATGAGGAGAGACATGGACAAAAATGTTGTGAAAAGAAGAGAGACAACAAGAGAAGAGAAGATGAGAAGACAATGAGATGAGACAAGAGACATGCAGGAGAAAGTTGAAGTAGGAGAGCAGAAAACGAGACAAAAGAGGAAAAAAGAATAGAGAAGAGGAGATGGGACAAGATGGCAAAGAGAGGAGCAAAGACAAAGTGAGAGAATATGAAAGAAGAGAAAAGAGGAGATGAGAGGAGATGAGACATGGAAACAAAGTTCCGATCTGATTCGTGGTACGCGACTTGAGGTTCTCATCTAAATCAATTGATTTGTGATTTGTAAAATTATTCACGAACACGCTCCAAAGTCCTGATCTAAATCAACTGATTCGTGATAAGAGATTTGAGTGCGATCTGAATCAAATGATTTGCGATACGCAATCCGATTGGAGCGCTTAGAAACAGTAAATCATGTTGCGATGCAATGGTTTTTAAAAAAAATTTAAAATCATTACAAGCAATGTTGAAATTCGAAAATGAATGGCTTTTTTAATCTGATCTTGTTTTTGGTACTGAATCGCTTGAAATGAAAAGTCAGGCGTTTGAATCAATCAGAGCGTTTTCAGCTTAAAAAGACTCAAAAAGTCATATTCAAGTACTTTCAAGCATTTCAAACACCTTGTACAAACCCCATTTCCCTAATTTTTTTCTTCTGTAATTTTAAAAAACAATTTGTAAACTGGGGAGATCTTTATAGTTGTACATGAGCAAAATTTAGCCAGTTATTTACAATTATTTTGCAGTAGCTCAGTAAAGTGTGGAAATCCTGTAGTCTGTGTGTAATGATGAAATATTAGTTACATGCCTGCACACACACGCATAAACATACAGACTCATTAGAACATATATATCACAAAAGCCCTGAGTCAAAAGAGCTTTTGCAGCTGATCAATGTGGCAGAGAGTTTTTCCCTCTATGGTTGAGAAAAGCAATTATTCCAAGTAAAAAGCAGCATTACTGAAATAATCACCTATTAGTTGCAAAATACAACACTCTGTTTTACACAGACCACAGGGAATTGATCCTCCGTAACTCCTTTCCATAATTGGAAATAATAAGTGCGAGATGGCCAAAAGAGAGGCTCTCCCTCTCTCCTCATCTCGCACAGCCACATTTAAAGCTCGCCACCTGAGACACAAGACAGCTGAACACTCTCACCACTGAGAAAAGAGAGAGAGCGCTGTCCTGGCACACTGGCCACACCTGAGACCCGTACACCTGGTCTTCACACCTGGGTCAAACATTTGCACTTACACTTGCTTTTTTTGGGCTGGCAAGGACAAATGGAGATCAGGTCCAGAGTGATCTTCTATGAATTACCGGTTTTTTTAAGAGGCAAAATTTTACTATCAATAGCATGCTTTTTAATTAATAAATATACTTCCTATCAATATAAAAACACATTGTGGCACCCATTTATGTAAATAACTTTTTTTAATCTAATTACGTAAAGGAATAGTCCACCCAAAAATGAAAATTCTGTCATTAATTATTCACCCTCATGTCGTTCCAAACATGTAAGACATTCGTTCATCTTCAGAACACAAATTAAGATATTTTTGATGAAATTAGAAGAGCTTTCTGACCCTGCATGGACAGCAATGCAACTACCAGGGCCCAGAAAAGTAGTAAGGACATGTGACATCAGTGATTCAACAGTAATGTTATAAAGCTGCTCAAAGAAAATAAAAATAATGACTTCATTCAATCACCATGCATATAGTCTGACGTAGCAGAGAAGATAGCATACTATACCATAAAAGAGAAAGTGAGAGAGAGAGGGGAGGCAGAAAGAGATAAACTGAGCCAGAGCAACAGAATGAGAGATAATGACAGTGTCTCGCACCCCAGACTTCCCTACAGTATCAACTTATGTGAGTGCAGACTCCCCAGAGAGCAATCAGTGTCTAAAGAACACATATAAGTGCAAAATCGTTCTTCCTCAAACAGCAGGGTGAAGGTGATACCCACCATTTTAGCCCACGCTGACATCACTGTAATCAGACACTCTTGAGACCTGCTCTCAGACCAGTCATTTTCACATATTAAAAAAAGGAGCCAGTAAACATACCCCCTCCCCTCCTACACTTTCATTCTCACACTCACTTCCTCTTGTCAGGAACTAACACTTTCGCAGAAAGGCAAATCACACCACATCTGACAAGACCTAAACATTTGCATCAGCCAATAACGTCAGACCACAGCATCATGAAACTAAAAGCTTCACCCTGCTGCCATCCACTGCCTGTACAAGAGGCTGGAAAAGCATTGAATGTAATCTCTTTTTAATCTCGGAAATTCCTGATCTGTTGGCTCTGATAATCTCATCTACTGACACAAACCAAATTTGGCTCAGCCCTCCTCTGTTAATTCTGTTATCATCATAATACCACACAATGCATGTTTCCAGAACACAGAATCAGCATCATCTAAGATCTTGATACCTTTGAATGCAACAGCCCTGATGTTTACATATTTATATTTTAAGGTTCTTAGATTAAATTGATCAAAGGATCTCCAAAAATTTATAATGGACTGCAATTTGGTAATTAGTGGCTCTACATACACAGTTTGTACAACAGATGTCAAAGAAACCATCCAGAAAACCCCTAATTGTTTAGCAGTGACCTAATGACCACCTAGGACACATTTCCAAACCACCCTAAAAACTAGTAATGACCCAGAATACCCCAACAATTAACCAAAACACAAGCAATCACCTAGCAATGACCTAGTTACCACCAGTAGATCACCAGAACCTCCCAAAACACTAGAAATTACCGCAAAACAACCTCACAATTACCCAGAAAAAGCATAGCAATCAAAACAGCAACGGTCTAGCAACCACCCAGAAAACACCCAAACATGAGAAATCACATTGCAACCACCTAGTACACCCTCCCAGTCACCCAAAACATTAGTAATCACCCAAAATGCCCTAGCAACCACCCAGAACACCCTTACAATCACACAAAGCACAGACAATGACCTACCAATGATCTAGTAAACCACCAGAATATCCTCAAAACCTCCCAAAACACTACCAATTACACAGAATATCCTCACATTCATCCAAAGCATAGGCAAACACCCAGATTATTCTAGCAATAACTTAGAAACGACCTAGAAACCACCCAGAAAACCCTTACAATCACCCAAAACACTAGAAATTACACAGAACACCCTCACAATCATCCAAAATATAAGCAAACACCCAGAATACCTCAGCAACCACCTGCTAGTACACCCTCATAATCAATCACCCAAAATATTAGCAGTCACACAAAATTATCTAGCAACCACCCAGAAGACCCTCACAATCACCCATATCACAGGCAATGACCTAGCAATTATGTAGTAACCACCAGAACATCCTCAGAACCTCCCAAAACACTGGAAATTACCCAGAATACCATCAAAATCATCCAAAACATAAGCAAACACCTAAACATAGCAAATACCCCAAAACATAAGCAAAACATTAGACTCAACCTCAAAACCACCCAGAACACCGTCACAATCACCCATAACACAAGCAATTACTTAGTAATGACATAGTAACCACCCAGAACACCCTCAAAACCCCCCAAAAGACTAGAAATTACACAGAACCAGGGCTTAAAAACGAAAAAAAATCCATTCGGTTCACTCCGAGCAGAATCGATATTATAACGTTTCTGTTCTTGCGTTCCTCATTAAACAATACGTTCCGAAAACGGTTTTCTAGAAAAAATACCGGTTAATAAACGTTATTTTATTACACGGCGCGATAGATAGATAGATAGATAGATAGATAGATAGATAGATAGATAGATAGATAGATAGATAGTGTGTGCCTTTTAATAACATGTTAGGCATTATGTTTACAAATGATTAAACCAAATTCCGTGTTCGTGTCATTTGAACTTCTTGTCTTTAAAACCGAAAGTAAACGAGTTCACCTGGAAACTCTTTACAAATGCGCTAATAATTTTTTAAAAACAATTTTCTTGTTTGACAATACTATAGCGAAATAAGCCCCTTCAAGACCATCCGCTTAACATCCTGACCACACGGCTTAATCTGCAATAAAAACCTGTTGACTTATTCCTTACCTAATATGCATAATAGCCTATTATAGGCTATTTTCACCCAAACAAAACAGAACTCCAGATAGTTATGATTTTACATTTAATGCATAAAAGTAAAAGAAAACGTAATGCATTGTAACATTATAAAACAACAACAGATTTTTTTTTAAGCAACGCTTGCCCAGTACTTAAAAAGACACTCACTTCTCTTAAGACGGGGTTCTCTCAAATACATATCCAAAGCAGATGAGATTTCTGCCCCGCATCCTTCAATATTACAGATCGATTTATCAGACGATTTGTCATATGAAAAAAATTGACGAAAGGGATTTTCTTTATGGCGACCCATCTAAAAACAATAGACAATCAGTAATTATTTTTTGCAATTTTAACTACAAGTTTTAATTAGGCTACAATAACTTAAACCTAAACATACCTTTGCACATGAAACAGCCAGGTGCTTGGTAACCTTAAGCTCGTGGCATCAGAAAGGGCTCTGCTTATGACGTTTGCTTCGCGGGCATTTCACGTTGTATGCGTCACCGTCGCATTTGCGCACACAATTTAAATTCATGTTTTTGGTCTTCCAAATTGATATAATAAAGAGAACGATAAAAATACCGTTATTAACCGGTTAATTTGGAATTTCTGTTTCCGTTTCTGTTCAGAACGATTAAAATTGATTTTGTTTTCGTTTTTGTTTTTGTTCCTGTTCAATGTCATTTGTTTTCGTTTTTCGTTTTCGTTCCTTGAACCGGTTCAGAGCCCTGCACAGAACACTCTCACAATCACCTAAAAACACAAGCGATTACTTAGTAAAGACATAGTAACCACCCAGAACACCCTCAACCCCCCCCCCCCCCCAAAACCCAAAAGACCTAGTAACCACCCAGAACACTCTCACAGTCACCCTAAATACAAGCAATCACCAGGTAACGACCTAGTAGCCACCCAAAACAATATAAATTACCCAGAACACCCTCACAATCTTCCAAAACATAAGCAAACACCCAGAATAACCTAGCAATAACTTATAAACAATATAGAAACCACACATACAACCTCCTAAAAATTACTCAAAACACTCTCAGAATCACCCAAAATACAAGCAATCACCAGCCAACGGCAAACCTCCTAAAACACTAGAAATGACCCAGAACACCCTCACAATCACCCAGAATACAAGCAGTCACCTACCAATGATCTACTAACCATCCAGAACACCCTCAGAACCTCCCAAAACACTAGAAATGACATAGAACACCCTCACAATCACCCAAAACTAGGGCTGTGAAACGATTAATTGCATACAAAATAAAAGTTCGAGTTTGCCTAATAAATGTGTGTGTAGTGTGTGTAATTATTATGTATATATCAATACACACAAATTAATGTATCAATTTAAGAGAAATATGTTATTTATGTACAAAATATTTGTATTTATATATATAATAGAAATGATATAAAAATTATAATAAATACATATACTTGTAAATATTTCTTAAATATATACATGAATGTGTTTGTATTTCTTTATATATTCATAATAATAACACACAGTACACACACATATATTAAGCAAACTCAAACTTTTATTTTGTATGCGATTAATCGCGATTAATCGTTTGACAGCCCTACCCAAAACACAAGCAATCAACTAACAATGACCTACTAACCACCCAGAACACCCTCACAATCACCCAAAACACAAGCAGTCACCTACCAATGATCTACTAACCACCCAGAACACCCTCAGAACCTCCCAAAACACTAGAAACCACCCCGAACACCTTCACCATCACCAAAAACATAAGCGAACACCCAGAACATCCCAGCAATCATTTAGACACAACCATAAACCACCCATAAAACACCCTCATAATCACCCAAAGCACAGAAATCACCCATCAATTACTAGTAATCACAGAGCAATGACCTAGCAACCCCCCAGAACATTCTGAAAACCACTTTGCAACAACACAGCAGACACCCAAAACACTGTAGAAACCTTTTATAAACTTCCCAAAACACTTTAGAAACTACTTAGTCTAGAAACTACCCAGAACACTCAGCAACCTAACAGCAATGCCCTGGAAACCAGCCATACGTTTTGAGAATTGTTTGCATCGGCAAAAATGCACAAATTTTATTGAGAACATGTATAGTACAAACCTTTTTTTTTTTTTTTTTAAAGATTGCCATTGGAACCATAAATAATGAGTCTATTAGTGAGTATTAGTCTAGGTGCCACCAACTGCTAGAATTTGTGAACTGCAGTTCACAAGTTCAAATCCAGTCCAAATCTGCAGGAAAGGCAGAAGAAACTAAACAGCTTATTCCAGATTTATCTGCTGTAGCTAATCTGAGCCACGTCCCAATGCCAGGGGAAATATCCTCTTCCTGGCAGAGTTAGCACTTTCACACAGCAGATTGGAAAGCTTGGCATGCATTTACACACGGAAATATCCTCAGAGAGATTCAAAACACCCGCACACAGTCAAACAGGTGACAGTCATTTGGCCATGTGTTTATAGGCGAGGTCAGTATGTAGAGTCTTCGTTTAATAGAGGTTTCAAAATAATGTTTGTTCATTTATTTAATTGATTTTAATTACATTTTTTTGGAACAATGTAATATGTCATATTTAATGTGGAAATATCAAGATACATGTCAAATATCATCTGAAAAATATCAAGGTATGTCGATGCAGTAAACATCTGTGTGTTTCTGCTTATTTATGAGCACATACAGACTGTATGTTCACTTGTATGTGTTTGTATGATGAAGCAACGAGTGATTGTTTATTTGTGTGTGAGATTGTGATTGAACCATGTACATGTGTGTGTGTTTGTATATGTGTACAGGTTCTGCTCTCCTCGGTGTACATACTCAATTTTAAACAGCTGTCTGAGGTGATGACTCTGAGGAAGATGGATGTGGTTTAGTGCCAAGCTGTCCAGCAGCCAATGTACACAGCCGTGTCCCAAAGCACCTCGCGCACACACTCACACACACGCTGAAACAGCTTGTCTGACAGCTACAGGCCTTCACTGGACAATGCAACACTACAGTGGTTTGATAGAGTCTGTGCAACACAGCACCCACAAAACTGGCCGCGTTCCAGCCTGCGAATGCCTGCACACCCACTGTAGGACACCCATATGTCTTTCTGCATTGAGAGCCTACAACAGAGTCCCGCGTCCTGAAGGAAATCCATTCGCTATGATGAAACTCATCAGTAAAGGGTTATAACGGGCAGAAAGAGAGGGGTGACGCATGCCACGCTGAATCAGACGCCTGCCAATATGTGTATCTGTGCGGATTGTTTAGAGGGTTGAGAGTGCAATACAAAGACAAGCAAAATAAAGGGGAACGTATAGAAGAAAATAAACGATTTGCTTCCCCATCTGTGGCTTTGAACAGCTGACGGAATCTGAATGCAAATACAGTTCTGTCTGTTTTGGATGTGATTTATCATTATGGTGCTGGTAGCGCTCGTCGAGCAGTAAACAGGATGCCTTTCCTTTCTTTCACAGGTGAAATGAGGACAGAAAGTAAGAGGGAAAACAACAGAACCGTGGCTTTGTACATTAAGACGCGGTGCTCATATGGGAGTCAAAGTTTGAACCTGGCTCAAATTGTTTCTTTTTTAACAACAAAATCAAATTCCCTTATCTTTCTAGACCGTAAAAAATATTTTTCAGAGTTGTAAAAGCAAACTTAATTAATTGTGAAATGTACCTGCAATTTCTGAGTAAAAATGGTTATAAAGTAAATCCTACACCATACATACAGTTGAGGTCAAAAGTTTACACACACCCGCAGAATCTGCAAAATGTTAATTATTTTACCAAAATAAGAGGGATCATACAAAATGCATGTTATTTTTTGTTTAGTACTGACCTGAATAAGATATTTCACATAAAAGATGTTTACAAATGTTACAAATGACCCTGTTCAAAAGTTTATATACACTTGATTCTTAATATTGTATTATTTTTGGTTTTTCAACAT
Organism: Cirrhinus mrigala; assembly: GCA_036247105.1. NCBI lineage: Eukaryota > Metazoa > Chordata > Actinopteri > Cypriniformes > Cyprinidae > Cirrhinus > Cirrhinus mrigala. The sequence continues at coordinate 13,209,050 of CM070016.1, forward strand.
TTTTGTGTATTTGAGGACAACTGAGGACAACTGAAGGATTCATATGCAATTATTACAGAAGGTTCAAATGCTCAGAAAGAAAAACAATGCATTAAGAGCCAGGGGTGTAAACGTTTGAACAGAATGAAAATGTATACATTTTTCTTATTTTGCCTAAATATTATATATATTTTTTCATTTAGCACTGCCCTTCTGAAGCTACAGACGATACTTACATGTTTCCCAGAAGACAAAATAAGTTCAATTTACTCTAATCTTTAAATTCCAAAAGTTTTCACCCCCTGGCTCCTATCATGTTTCCTTCTGAAGCATCAGTGAGTGTTTTAACCTTCTGTAATAGTTGCATATGAGTCCCTCAGTGTGAAAAGATGGATCTCAAAATCATAAAGTCATTGTTGGAAAGGGTTTAAACACACAAAAATGCTGAAAAACTAAAGAATTTGTGGGACCTGAAGTTTTTTTTTTCCTGAAGAACAGCGTGCAGTTTAACTGTTCAGGACAAACAAGGAACTCATGAACAACTATCACTAAACAAAAAAATTTCAGGTAACAACACAGTATTAAGAATCAAGCATATTTGCAAACTTTTGAACGGGGTCATTTTTTTTAATAAATATATTATTTTCTCTTGTGGACTACATGTATTTGTATGATCCCTCTTATTTTGGTAAAATAATTAACATTTTGCAGATTCTGTGTTGTTCTTTTGAATAAAAGTTTAGAAAACCTGATGAATCTGATAGAACAGAACTCATTTTAAAACCAAACAGCAGAAATAAACAAATAAAATGTACTGGAAATGTGTTCATGACCTAATTCTCACAATGCCTTTTAATAAAACTCCATCAGCCAAGAGTTATTTTTGTACAATTTAATAAAAATGAACATTACTGTACGTTTCAGTTCTAAATGACACTGAATTCTGCAACAGATTGATTCACATTAAAATTATAATAAAACAACCTTATTAATGAAGTTCAGCAAAAAAAAGCAATAATAAAAGAAATATGTGCATTTGTGCTTTATTGGACACAAAAGAACTTTATGGTACAGAATCAAACCCGCTGCTCATACTATTGTCTGGGAAATGAATGGTCAACTTTTTATTTTTTCATCCTGTCAAAGCACCCCATGCATAATGATGAGTACAATCCAGACTCCATTAGATGCAGATATGGAATTATGCATCTTTTAATGCGACAGCTCTGTGTAAGGGAAAAATCACGTAGGCAGCAGAATAACAATGCAATTAACTTCACATCTGAAGGGGAAAATACATTGACATCAACACAGCTCTAATGATGAAGGCAATGGATAATATGAAGATAAGGTAAGCCTCAACACTACAGAAAAGCCACGGAGAGTCAACAGCAAGACATAAAGAACACTAATGGAATTATAAGTCGCCAAATCCTTCCCTGAGGAGCACATCTGATCCCAGATCAACTTTAATACGCTGGTCTGATAAACTATAGAAAAACTAATGATCTAAAAGCCAACTTGAGTGTGCAGTAGAATTTTTTTGTTGTTGTTTTAGTATTCATATCCTTGTAACTACGCTCTAAAAATGATTTTTCAAACTTGGATGAATAAAGTCTACAACATACATTTTACATGAAAATACTGTCAGTTTTTCTACTTCAGAGTTTCACATTTAATTCAATAGCTACTTGCTATTTATTTGTAATTAAGTGTTAAATTTACTAGTAAAGTGAAAAGTGTTTCTTTTTTAGTTGCAAATGTAACTGCAAATTAATTAATTAAACAGATAGTTCACCCTAAAAATGAAAATTAACCCATGATTTACTCACCATCAAGCAATTCTATGTGTAAATGACTTTCTTCGTTCAGACGAATACAATCAGAGTTGTATTAAAAAAAATGTCCTGGCTCTTCCAGGCTTTATAATGGCAGTGAATGGGTGTTGAAATTTTGAAGTGCAATAAAGTGCATCCATCCATCATAAAGAGTACTCCACACAGCTATGGGGGGGTTAAGAAACGCCTTCTGAAGTGAATCGATGCGTTTGTGTGAGAAAAATATCCACATTTAAAACTTTATAAATCGTAGTCTCTAGCAGGTGCGTTGCGAGACCTAAAGCTCTACTGGGGCACAGGCCCCCCATTACTCACATCACTTTTTCAAATAAATGAATATTAATTTCATAAGACATTTCTACAGAAAACAAACAAGTGATTTTTTGTGCTGCAATATAAATTTGACAGGTTTTCCTGGGATTTAATGCTTTTCATCTGATGTCTGAGAACTGACTCTGATGGCTGAGGAGTTTATCAAGTCTTACCTCCCTCAGACTCATCATTTCTCCTTACTGCTTCTCTGGGACCTCTTCGTACAACAACAATAGCAGCAAAAAATAAATAAGTAAAAAGTCCATCTACAGGAGCCACTGATGTTTTAGTCAAAATATGATCAATATATTTTTCAGAAAAATCGCGTTCAGGTGCTGGGGGGAAAATTGGGAGGGCACAGGGCAGCAAACACCGGTGGCCCGGAACGGCAGAAAAATTCATGGTACACTAAGGGTTAAAGTATAAAAGAGCTGTTACAGTGCACAGGTGCGTATCAGCCCGTGTTGGAGCACTGATTTCGTGATTTTTTCATAGCCCACCTCAACTGTATGCTGACACTTCTGCATGAAAGGCTGCGTGTCGGGCACGGATTTCTGCCAGTTTGTCTTTGGTTAAACTGCGTTGCGTTGTTAAATCCAATTACACTTGTCAGAAAAAAGAAAGTCATATACACCTAGGTTGGTTTGAGGATGAGTAAATCATGAGGTAATTTTCATTTTTGGGTGAACTGTCCCTTTAAGAAATCACTTTTTGAACTATATAAGCAATAGGTTTTTTTGTTGTTGTTGGCAAGTTTGTGACAAATTTGCATAATTTTATATCTCATTTGTATGTTTTCATACAATCTGCCTTTCAAGGTTTAGGTTTAAGGATTAACTCTTCGTTTTTTGTTTTTTTGTTTTTTTTATACAAATGAAATAATCAAAATTAATGTGATATTGCAAGCTCGCAAAATTTCTTATGAGATTGAATTGGTCCAATTTCATTTTTAACTTCATAATGAACAATGAAAAGTATTTGGTGCATGGATAAAACCAATTTGTGACCCTGGACCAACCACTGAACTAGTCATAAGGGTCTTTTTTTTTTTTTTTTTTTTTTTTTAATTGAGATTTATACATCATCTGAAAGCTATAATAAAATAAATAAGCTTTCCAATGATGTATTGTTTGTTAGGATAGGACAATACTTGGCTGAGATACATCTATTTTAAATCTGGAATCTGCAAAAATAAATAAATAAATAAAACACTGAGAAAAATCGCTTTTAAAGTTGTCCAAATGAAGTTCTTAGCAATGCATATTACTAATCAAAAATTACGTTTTGATATATTTACGGTAGGAAATTTACAAAATGTACTTAATATCCTAATGATTTTTGGCTTAAAATAAAAATGGATCATTTTGACCCATACAATGTGTTTTTGGCTATTGCTACAAATATACCCTTGTGGCTTAAGACTGGTTTTGTGGTCCAGGGTCACATTTTTAAATGCTTTATACAGAACAACAACACTGAGCTCTCATCTTATCTAAACTAAAAAGGCTGGTGAAATTGTTAAGCTGGTTAGCCCTGATTTTGTATGGCTCTGTGTCCTGCTGAGGTAAAGACCAGCCACTGAGAGATCAGCATTAAAGTTAATGTTGACAGAACAGACGGAGACGTATCAGAGAGTCTGCAAAGCCGAAAATGACTGAATCAGTGTGCAACGGTGCACTGTCCCAGTGCCAAAACAACAGAAGTGTGCCACAAACACACTTCTGTTGCTTGGTTACACTGGGAGTGATATCCCAGCTTGCTGTCTTATGGCTGTGGGATATTTTTTCTTCATTAAGCAACTGAAACTGATAACAACGACAAGAATACAAAACCATTATCAGCTATTTCACAGGACGACACTTCTCACTGAGGCACTGCGGTACACACGAGTGGAGTTCACCGCTGGCTGCTTGTTGATGGGGTTCAGACATGTCAGGACATGTTTTGCAATCTCGCAAACACACCGTACCTGTGATTTACTTTCGCTAATAAGACAAAATCAGCACTCATGCAATACACATGCAGTCAAATATGGATTTAGACACGCATGAACTGAGTAATCTCAATTAATTTAGACTTTTCGAACCTTATGTGACTAAGTACTTCTTTATAAAACTAATTGAGGGGAAGCAGATACTGAAGCAAATGCAGCCAACAAGTGGCCAGAATAACAGAGAAATAAAATGATGGAAATTTATTTTTAAATTATCAATTGAAACTGTATACATTGACTGTAATTAAATGATCCATATAATTTCAGAATGAAAATGTACATAAATCGCTTTTCCAAAACAATATTTAAATTTAAATCAAGTTTAAAAATTGTAGTTACAAATAAAACTGTAAAACAAATCACTTTATGTACTAATAAACAAAAATTAAAAATTTGAATTCTTGTTTAAAATGTTAGGTACATATAGCAAATATGACAAAACACTACATTAATAATGTAGTTAATAATTAATAATTAATTAATAATTAATAATGGTTATATTTCAGGGTGAAACCTTTTTTTTTTTTTTTTTACTTTTCTTTACTATTCACATCCTTGAAAAATTACTATTCAAATCCTTGAAAAATTACTTATATATATATATATATATATATATATATATATATATATATATATATATATATATATATATATTTTTTTTTTTTTTTTTTTTTTTTCCCCAGTTTTTCACTGCAAAATTGCACATTTAATTCAATGTATTACTTGCCTTTTTTATTGTAATTAATTGTGAAATTTACTGGCAATTTTGGAGTAAAAATTATTTGTAAATACTGCAGGCATATTTAAATTTATTTAATGTTCAAAAATAGTCACAAATGTAACTGTAAAATAATAAATAAATAAATCACTTTTCAAATTGACGACAAATACACATTTAAAACACACACACACAACCAGTCAAAAGTTTTTGAACAAAGATTTTTAATGTTTATTTATTTATTTATTTATTTATTTTTTTTATTTTAAATAATTACAAAATACAGCAAAAGCAGTAATATTGTGAAATATTTTTACTATTTGAAATAACAGCTTTCTATTTGAATATATTTTAAAATGTAATTTATTACTGTGATCAAAACTAAATTTTCAGCATCATTACTCCCGTCTTCAGTGTCACATGATCCTTTAGAAATCATTCTAATATGCTGATTTGCTGTTCAAGAAACCTTTTTTTTTATCATCATCAATATTTAAAACATTTAAGAACTTTTTTTTCAGGATTCTCTGATGAATAGAAAGATCTAAAAATCAGCATTTATCTAAAATAAAAGATTATAGAAATTATAGAAATTAATTTTATTTTATTTAGCAAGGATGCTTCAAATTGATCAAAATGATGATAAAGACATTCTCAATGTTACAAAAGATTTCTATTTCAGATAAATGTTGTTCTGTTCATCAAAGAAACCTGACAAAGTTCTACTCAGCTGCTTTCAACATAATAATAATAATAATAATAATAATAATAACAAATGTATTTTTGAGCAGCAAATAATAATATTAGAATGATTTCTGAAGGAAATGTGACTGGAGTATTGATGCTAAAATTTAGCTTTGAAATCACAGGAATAAATTAAATTTTCAAATATTTTCAAAAAGGAAACAGTCATTTTAAATAGTAAAAATATTTCAAAATTTTACTGGTTTTGCTGCACTTTGGATCAAATAAATGCAGACTTGGTGAGCAGACGAGACTTCTTAAAAAAAAAAAACATTAAAAATCTTACTGTTCAAAAATTTTGACTGCTAGTGTATATACTGCAAAACATAATTTTCTTAATTTTTTATATATATGATTTAAGGGTGGACCTTCAATGTTTGTTTGTTTAGTTTTTTTTTTTTAATTAAAAAGAATAAAAGCATTTGGTGGATAAAACCATTTTAAGTGTTTCACAAAACTGCAAATACATAAATATAATTATTTATTATTTATTATTTGGTCACCTCATGAAGTTGGATAAATGCCCAGGAATTGACATTTTAGTCACTTTAGATAAACATGCCTCAGATGGATGTCTTTGACCCTGGCTTGAGAGCTAATGTTTTTTTTTTTTTTTTTTTTTTTTTAAATGTCTTGTACCTTTTGCTACAGAAAGTAGAAAAAAAGCAAAATCCTAACACACTGTAAGGCATCATATTTTGTCATAACACAAAGACTCACTGGGCAGCTCAATGTAAAAATGTTCTGTCTGGCCTCCTTTTGTGATGCTGAAAGTTGGAGTGAAATGTGAAATTTCTCTCCAGCATCCTCCCGGCTCTTTCTTTCTCTTTCCATCACAGCGTACGCTCTCCAGCCATCGATGTAAAGGCCATTTGTCTTGTTCCGCAGCGATTTATTTTATCCAGATCAAGTTACGGAGCCACGTGGCCTCGCCGCCCTCCCATCTCTCCCCACAGCGCTCTTGTAAGGGCCTTATTTACAAGCCAAACAACAAGCTTCCTTTTTCGATTCCCTATAAAGCACATGGGGGCTAGATAAGATGGCGCATCAGAGATAGAAAGGAAGAATAAAAGAAATAATGACGCGAAAAGGCTTTAAAGTGCGTGCTGCTCTTTTCAGGATCCTTGGAGGTCTGGCGAGAGCAAAGCAGATCGGAGGAGGTCGGGGAGCCTTAGAAAACTTTCCACAATGAATAAAAGGAGGAAGCTCAGAGAGCCGTGATGCCCTGAACTCTGCACGCAGCTTTATTCTGTAGCTTTTATCTGACGACCCCAATCTGCCGGGGTCGAAGGTTAATCAGGGTCATTTGCTTTTCTAATTACAGATACAGAACTCATCTGCCCAGACGTGCACGCAGGCCAGAGGTGCCGCACACGCAGGTACACACACACACAAACACACTTCATTGGCACCTCTAGATGCTCGGGTATTACTGGAATGGAAAATGCATCATGTTCTTTTCTTTTGTTCTGATCTGCACTCATTTACATTTGTAAATTAGCTTCTGTCTTTCATCACCTGTTAGTGGTGTTGAATCTGCGAGCGTGTGTCTCCAACAACACAGAGTGCATCTTTCGCACAGGGTGGAACTGTGTAATAGGCTCTACAAATGAAGAGGCGTGCTTATAGGTTATTATTTTTACATTTTCTGAAGAAATGGGAGTAGTGTGTAGTGCAAAACTCACTGGAATAAGCTTAATACTTAGGTTAAAGGGATAGTTCACGCAAAAAATGAAAATTCTGTCATTAACTACTCACCCTCACGTCAAACACGTAAGACCTTTGTTCATCTTTGGAACACAAATTAAGATATTTCTGAGGAAATCCAAGAGCTTTCTGACCCTGCATAGAAAGCAACACAACTGACACGTTTAAGGCCCAGAAAGGTAGTACGGACTTAAATAATCCATGTGACATCAATGGTTCAACTGCAATTTTATGAAGCTACGAGAATACTTTTCGTGCAGAAAGAAAACAAAAATAATGACTGTATTCAGCAATTTCTTCTCTTTCCTGTCAGTCTTTACTCTTGTGATACTCGTGAAAGTGTGTTGATAATAAATTAAAATAATAAGAATAAAAGCTAAAACATGTCCCTGTTTTTTTTTTTTTTTCTGAAGGGTGTACCTTACCCTAAAGGTCTAACTTTACCTTTTCACACAACATTTTTACTGTATTAAATCTGTTCAGATGGAATTAATCAAAATAAAATAAAATAAAATAAAATAAAATAAAATAAAATACAAAAACATAGTCACACTTTACATTAGGTGGCCTTAACTACTACGTAATTAAAAAAATAAATAAATAAAAAAAAAGGCCCACTTTATATTAGGTGGCCTTAACTACTATGTAATGAAATAAAATAAAATAAAAATTAGTCCCAATTTATATTAGGTAACCTTAACTACTATGTAATAAAATAAAATAAAATAAAATAAAATAAAATAAAATAAAATAAAATAAAGTCACACTTTACATTAGGTGGCCTTAACTACTATGTAATAAAAATAAATGAAATAAAATAAAATAAAATAAAATAAAATAAAATAAAATAAAATAAAATAAAACTTTATATTAGGTGGCCTTAACTACTATAAAATAAAATAAAATAATAAAATAATAAAACATAGTCACACTTTCAATTAGGTGGCCTTAACTACTATGCAATAAAAAAAAAATAATTAAAATAAAATAAAATAAAAATAGGCCCACTTTATATTAGGTGGCCTTAACTACTACGTAATGAAATAAAATAAAATAAAAACATAGTCACACTTTACATTAGGTGGCCTTAACTACTATGTAATAAAAAATAATAAAATAAAATAAAATAAAATAAAACTTTATATTAGGTGGCCTTAACTACTATAAAATAAAATAAAATAAAATAAAATAAAATAAAATAAAATAAAATAAAATAAAATAAAATAAATGATAAAATAATAAAACATAGTCACACTTTCAATTAGGTGGCCTTAACTACTATGCAATAGAAAAAAATAAATAAATAATATAAAATAAAATAAAAATAAAAATAGGCCCACTTTATATTAGGTGGCCTTAACTACTATGTAATGAAATAAAATAAAATAAAAATTAGTCCCACTTTATATTAGGTAACCTTAACTACTATAAAATAAAATAAAATAAAATAAAATAAAATAAAATAAAATAAAATAAAATAAAATAAAACTTTATATTAGGTGGCCTTAACTACTATAAAATAAAATAAAATAATAAAATAATAAAATAATAAAACAGTCACACTTTCAATTAGGTGGCCTTAACTACTATGCAATAAAAAAAAAAAATTTAAATAAAATAAAATAAAAATAGGCCCACTTTATATTAGGTGGCCTTAACTACTATGTAATGAAATAAAATAAAATAAAAATTAGTCACACTTTATATTAGGTAACCTTAACTACTATGTAATACAATACAATACAATAAAATAAAATAAAATAAAATAAAATAAAACAAAACATAGTCCCACTTTACATTAGGTGGCCTTAACTACTATGTAATAAAAAATAATGAAATGAAATAAAATAAAATAAAATAAAATAAAATAAAATAAAATAAAATAAAATAAAATAAAATAAAATAAAATAAAATAAAAATTAGTCCCACTTTATATTGGGTAACCTTAACTACTATGTAATAAAATAAAATAAAATAAAAACATAGTCACACTTTACATTAGGTGGCCTTAACTACTATGTAATAAAAAATAATAAAATAAAATAAAATAAAATAAAACTTTATATTAGGTGGCCTTAACTACTATAAAATAAAATAAAATAAAATAAAATAAAATAAAATAAAATAAATGATAAAATAATAAAACATAGTCACACTTTCAATTAGGTGGCCTTAACTACTATGCAATAGAAAAAAAAAAAAAAAAAATTAATATAAAATAAAATAAAAATAGGCCCACTTTATATTAGGTGGCCTTAACTACTATGTAATAAAAAATAATAAAATAAAATAAAATAAAATAAAACTTTATATTAGGTGGCCTTAACTACTATAAAATAAAATAAAATAAAATAAAATAAAATAAAATAAAATAAAATAAATGATAAAATAATAAAACATAGTCACACTTTCAATTAGGTGGCCTTAACTACTATGCAATAGAAAAAAAAAAAAAAAAATTAATATAAAATAAAATAAAAATAGGCCCACTTTATATTAGGTGGCCTTAACTACTGTGCAATAAAATAAATGAAATGAAATCGTCCCACTTCATATTAGGTGCCCCTTACTACTATGTTCTTACATCAAAAAATAAGTGCAATGTACTTATTGTGTTCATATTGTACTATAAAACACTTTTGCTGCTATTGAGGTGGGATAATGGTAAGGTTAGGGACAGGTTTGGGGGTATGGGTAGGCTTAAGGGTGGGTTACAGAAATTAATTACAGATGTCATTACATGCATTACATTATTATTATTATTTATTTAAAATATAAGTACAATGTAAAAACATGTATGTACACAAGTGCACTGTATCAACTGATTAATTTAAATACTAGTACAAAGTTGTTAAAGCCACCTAATATAAAGTGGGGCAAATAAAATAAATAATAATAATAAAGAAAAGAAAATAAACACTCTGTGTGTATTTACACTTGATATGTTTTCAGTAAAATATTAAGTTCTAATAAATTCTGCCTGCATGCTCTTTGTAAGTATTATCTGTAAGATACTTTAAATTCTTTAAATGATCACAATTATGAATGACAAGTTTGATAATAAAAACCTGACAGTCGTCTTTCAGCTTGAGCACATTTGTCTGCAGGCATACTGTTTCTTAATTATGAACTTCATTAGCGTTAAACGTTTCACAGAATAGCATTCATGATTAATGCCTGAGTAAATTCTGCTGTTATACAAACTTGAAGCTTGAGTCATAAAATATGCAAATACAGATACAAATTCCATCTACACAATTTTCATTTTGGGGTGAATTCTTCCTTTAAAAAAATCCTTTGATAGTGCATTTTCTTTTTGGTCCAATGCACTCTCTGACCCACCATTTCCACGGGTTTCTTCCGGACAAATTAAAGGTTACACATAAACGTCTCAGAACGGGCTTTCCTGTTAAATCAGGTGTTTTATAGTAATTGTCTTGCGCTCAGGGATCAGTATTGCTGGAGGCAGTGAATCTGCTCTCAGATCTGTACTCTTTGTTTACTGCTCAGCGCCTTTCCTGACCTGGTCTAAAGATCAGCAGACCTCTCTGAGATTTACTGCTCATAGCTACTCACCTCAAAACTCAGTCTTCACAAACAAAACACTCCGTAATCTGGCTCACAGACACTACAAAAGACAATCTGATTATTGCAGAAAGCCTTGAGCATCACAGGAAGCAGGCAAATCAAATGTAGTGGGCCCAACGCTTTTTTCTGATTCCTGACAGCCGTAAAAGAGGCGAGTGTGTGTATGTAATCATTTTTTTTTTCTTCTGCCGCTCTCATATCAGGCCTGCTCAGGAGCAGGAGACATCAAGCAGAGTAGCACAAAAGAGAGAGAGAGAAAAAAATATTGCATAGCATACTGGTTTTAGAAAGCATGGAAATTAAATTTGTCATTAGAAACCATGATAAAAGGCACGATAAAATATAATGTAGTCTAGCATACAATGAAATAAAATAAAATAAAATAAAATAATTTCATGAAAAATATACTGCTTACAGAAAATTTTTGCTATACAACGAAAAATAAAATAAAATAAAATAAAATAAAAATGTAAAAAATGAACTGCTTAAAGAATCTTTTGTGGCTGGATTAATGAAAATGTTGGCTGTGCAACTAAAAATAAAACAAAAAAATAATAAACTACAATAAACTAAAATAACAAACAATTGAACAAACAAACATAAATAAATAAATAAAAACAAATTTAACGAAAAATATACTGCTTAAAGAATCTTTTGTGGCTGGATTAATGAAAATGTTGGCTGTGCAACTAAAAATAAAACAAAATAAAATAATAAATTAAATTAAATAAAATAATATAAAAATTAAAATAACAAAATAAAATAGAATAATAAAATAAAATAAAAACATTTAATGAAAAATATACTGCTTAAAGAAATATTTTGTGGCTGGATTAATGAAAATGTTGGATGTGCAACTAAAAATAAAATCAAAAATAAAATCAAATAAAATAATAAAAAAACAAATAATATAAAAACTAAAATAACAAAATAAAATAGAATAATAAAATAAAATAAAAACATTTAATGAAAAATATACTGCTTAAAGAAATATTTTGTGGCTAGATTAATGAAAATGTTGGATGTGCAACTAAAAATAAAATAAAAAAATAAAATTAAATAAATAAATAAAATAAAATAAAATAAAAAACTAAAATAAACTAAAATAACAAAAACTAAACTAAAATAAAATAAAATAGAATAATGAAATAAAATTAGGGCTGTCAACGATTAATCGCGATTAATCGCATACAAAATAAAAGCTTGAGTTTGCCTCATATATGTGTGTGTACTGTGTGTGATTATTATGTATATATTTAAGAGAAATATGTTATGTATGTAAAAAAAAATTGTATTTATATATAATATAAATTATATAAAAATTATAATAAATACATATACTTGTAAATATTTCTTATATATGTACCTGAATGTGTTTGTATTTATATATACATAATAATTGCACACAGTACACACACGTTTATTAAGCAAACTCAAACTTTTATTTTGTACGCGATTAATCGCGATTAATCGTTGACAGCCCTAAATAAAATAAAAACATTTAATGAAAAATATACTGCTTAAAGAAATATTTTGTGGTTGGATTAATGAAAATGTTGGATGTGCAACTAAAAATAAAATAAAATAAAATAAAAAACTAAAATAACAAAAACTAAAATAAAATCAAATAGAATAATGAAATAAAATAAAAACATTTAATGAAAAATATACTGCTTAAAGAAATATTTTGTGGTTGCATTAATGAAAATGTTGGATGTGCAACTAAAAATAAAATAAAATAAAATAAAATAAAATAAAATAAAATAAAATAAAATAAAAAGTTGGGTTAATGAAAAGACTTAAATTATAGTACATAAATTGTATAGAATATTTTTTCTTTCCAAATCTCAATAGCTTGTGGATGCTACATGTTTGTTTGTTTTTTTTTTTCATAAAGAGAGACCTAAGGGTGAGTAAATAATCAAAATTTGTCCATTTGGAGGAACTAATCCTACACTAAAAGTCAAAAGCAATATAAAAACAGTTAACTAAAACTACATTTGCGATAACTGCCCTTTGTATCCAGCCCAAGGGGCTTAAAACATAAACGCATCCAGCTTTGCAGGCTCGCTATCTGGACCCCTCTGGGGGTATGAACACACAGCGAGAGAACATCTCGTCTACAGCAGTGAATCGAGTGCACTGCCAAACCACCAGGGACGGCTGAGTGCAGTAACCACAGCATCCCCATATCCCGACTCCCTCTCCCTAGATCTGAGCACCCTCCATGGGCCACTGAGATTTTTAGAGGCCGTGTCTGGCTCCAAGCACTCCTGAAGGACAGGCCGCGAGCCTCTTCACCATAATAAGCCGGTGATAAAGAGAACAGAGTACTAGGGCAGCTTTCGATCCGGTCGCACATTTTTCTACGAGCACCTCTGAGCATCGTTCCGGCCCAGAATTCCCCGTGTTTTCTGTGTTGTTTTCTAGCACACGGGTCTGCAAGGTGAAATCGGGCTCCCGAGTGTTATAAATCTCAACCCCGCAGAGTAGGAGGTCACCGCTAACGGTGTTATTGCCTGTTTCAGACTGAGGAACCATTTGGTGCTGTTGTTTACTGGCAGAAGAGTAGTTTAGCTTCCTGCTGATGGAAGCACTTTAAAAACACTGCACTTAAAGCAAAACAAGCTCAGGTGCACAAGAGTAAAAGACGAGGAAGCTCATTACTCATACCACTGAAAGTCCAGCGTCAGGGTCAACAATGTTTGTTTCTTGGTCCTATCTATTAATTTATTCAAAAACGCTCATTAAATGAACATTTTACCTTGGAAAAATGACTTTAAAAGGCAAAATAATTAAAAAATGATTAAGATACTCACATGTGTTCAACGTGATGAAAATGTATTATTATTTATTGAATAATCTTATGGTACTGAAGGTTCAGCATCAGGATCAATAGGTCAAAAATGAATTTCAACAGAACACAAAAAACATCTATTAAAAAAAAAAAAAAACAACATTAAATGGACGGAATTTTTCTTAAATTGACAGCATTAGTACAATAAACAACACTTTTTCACTAAATCAAGTAATGTGGCTGCAAAAAATACATTTTATCTTGAAAAATGTATTTTAAAAGTAATGAAAAGACTGTGATTAAGATGTGTACACTCACATGTATTCAAAATGTGATGAAAATGTTAATTATGTTTTATTTGATAGTTATACCACTTTCAGTGAAGCTTGAGCTTTTAATTTATTTTAATTTATTTCAAATATTCATTAAAAGTAGATTTTTTTACCTTATACTTTAAAGAACTTTTTTACCTTGAAAAATATATTTAAAACGTAATGATTTAAAAACAATGATTAAGATGTGTACAATCACTTACGGAAGCCCGTAAATAAAATTATTAAAAAAAGGTAATGGCAAATTTTTATCTTAGAATCTCAGTCTTTTTTCTTAGAACTGTTTGATATCACAACTGTAAATAGTGTCACAACAGCAAGATATAAACTTGTGAACTTTGAGAAATAAAGAAATAAACTTTGAGACTTTTCTCTTGCAAATGTGTTTATATCTTGCAAGTCGTTTTTCTCAGAATTGTGAAATATAAACTTGCAATTCTGACTTTTTTCTCGTGAATGCGAGCTTATATCTTCACAATTCTGACTTTTTCTTGCAAATCTGACTTTTTTTTTCAGAATTGTGAGACGTAAACTCGTAATTCTGACTTTTTTCTTGCAAATGTGAGTTTCTCTCACAATTCAGATTTTTTTCTCACAATTCTGAGCTTATATCTTCACAATTTGGAGTTTTTCTTGCATTTCTGACTTTTTCTCGCAATTCCAGATTTTGTATCTCGCAGTTCTGACTTTTCTCTCGCAATTCCCAATCTATATCTCACAGTTCTGACTTTTCTCTCACAATTCCATATTTATATCTCACAGTTCTGACTTTTCTCTCGCAATTCCATATTTATATCTCACCGTTCTGACTTTTTTCTCGCAATTCCATATTTATATCTCACAGTTCTGACTTTTTTCTCGCAATTCCATATTTATATCTCGCAGTTCTGACTTTTGCCTCGCAAATTCTAAAGTTTTTTTGTTTTTTTTTTCAGAATTGAGACATAAACTCACAATTCTGACTTTTTTTCTTCTCGCAATTCAGAGTTTATATCTTCACGATTCTGACTTTTTTCTTGCAAATGCGAGTTTGTCTCACAATTCAGACTTTTTTCTCGCAATTCTGAGCTGTCTTCACAATTCTGAGTTTTTCTTGCAAATCTGACTTTCTTTTAATTCCAAATTTATATCTCGCTGTTCTGACTTTTTTCTCGCAAATTCAAACTTTTTTTGTCCTCAGAATTGAGATATAAACTCACAATTCTGACTTTTTTTCTCGCAATTCTGAGCTTATATCTTCACATTTCTGAGTTTTTCTTGCAATTCTGACTTTTCTCTCGCAATTCCATATTTATATCTCGCAGTTCTGACTTTTGCCTCGCAAATTCTAAAGTTTTTTTTTTTTTTTTTCTCAGAATTGAGACAAACTCACAATTCTGACTTTTTTCTTCTCGCAATTCAGAGTTTATATCTTCACGATTCTGACTTTTTTCTTGCAAATGCAAGTTTGTCTCACAATTCAGACTTTTTTCTCACAATTCTGAGTTTATGTCTTCACAATTCTGAGTTTTTCTTGCAAATCTGACTTTCTTTTAATTCCAAATTTATATCTCGCTGTTCTGACTTTTTTCTCGCAAATTCAAACTTTTTTTGTCCTCAGAATTGAGATATAAACTCGCAGTTCTGACATTTCTAGCAATTCCAAATTTCTATCTCGTAGTTCTGACTTTTTTCTGGCAAAATCAAACTTTTTTGTCCTCAGAATTGAGATACAAACTCGCAATTCAGACTTTTTCTCGCAATTCCAATTTTCTTGCAGGTGTGACTTTTTTCTCGCAAATTCTAAAGTTTTTTTTTTCTCAGAATTGAGATATAAACTCGCAATTCTGTCTTTGTTTTTTTCTTGCGAATGCTAAATCCGTTAAATATGAGTCATTGCTATGATTGACAGTAATAACTGAACAAAACATCTGACAGGCCAAAGTCAGAAATAGAGCTGTGCATTAAATGATTCAGACTAAATTCAGAGTAACAAAACTACAGCAATAACAAATTTGTGTTGGTTGAATATAGGCTTTAATAACATTTACAGTTCAAGATAAAACGGTTATTAAATGTATGTAAAAAGATGTAGTTATTAAATTAAATCTAAAATATTTCAAATTCATATTGATCCATCTTGAATGCATTATTTAATTCTTATACCATTAATATTTAAATGATTTAATCTGTAGTGAACTATATAAGTGTTTAAATAATTCACCCTTATAGGCTGTTTGTGTCTGAGGTTATTTTAATGACTTTCTGCACTTAAGTGCGGTAAAAGTACTAAAATTTGTTATACTGGTAATTTTATAATACATCGAAAAGCAAGACGTGAAAAACTTTGGGAGTTGAAATGGCAGCTGCAGCCAATGAGTGATCCTCTACTGCCATCTTCTGGTTATAAGGGTAATTTCATGTCATTTTCATCTTTAAAAGTCATTGTTTTCCGTGAAAAAAGCTTCTTTTTTTTTTTTCATACCGTCTTTATGAATGAAAAGTGAATCTTAGAAGTGGATTTTACTGCACATCTGTAGAGTTGAAAAATAATAAAGGCTTTAAAATATTTCAAAATTTTAAAAATGTGTTCATGACTATGGTCAACTGCGAGTTATAAAGTCAAATTCTGAGGGGGAAAAGTTCTCAGTATGTTCTCAGATTTATATCTCACAATTCTGATTTACAGTTTTTCTCAATTTCTAACATACAATTCATGAAACAATTCACCGTTTTCTCACACCTACAAACACAACCTCAAAACTACACACCAACTTGTGCAAACTTCCATGTCAAAGTTAAACATTTTAGTCAAAAACACATTCTCTTTTGTCGGACTCAAACATTGTCCTCAGATGACACACAAACCTGACAAATACACAGACTATTTTCCTGCCTAGAGAACACTAGTGAGATCAATTCAAAACACTGTTACAAAAACCTCCTTGTGTGAATCAGTTCTGCACAAATACAGTACATGTAAGAAATACTTGGCTACAAATCAATTCAACAGTTCTGCTACTATGTACTGTAATTGTAATGTGTACGTAGACTAAAAAGCCTGTAGATGAGCTTGCAGGCCAGCTTTCCTTATGGTCATTCCCTGCACAAGAACATGGTCAACTTTAGTGCACTGTATTCCATCAGGAACATCCTTCATTTTTCTTTTCTCCTCCTTTTCCTCTTTGTCTCCCAGGATTCATTTTCCAAATCACATAATCACCTGTGATCTTGTTCATATCATCCTGAGATTCTGACTGGTGTGCCATCAGTTTTGCCACTTAACATTCACACATGGATAAATGTGTGCTATTTGTGTTTATTTTGTGATTCTTGAGGTAATTATATTGTGTTTTTGTGTTTTCTAAATGAGAACATTAAACCTGTGCAAAATGATGTCGATCTTGTGTAGAGTTTTGCAAAAAACACCGAGCAAATAGGAAATAAGCGTGAAAGCAGATGACATGCTAAAAGTTTTGAGAAGCGTGTCTTTGTTTTGAGAACTGTATGAATGATTTGGAAAATTGTGCAAAATGAATCAGTTACAGTGTGTCAGCAATTGAGAGAAACTGTAATAACTCAGAATTGCGTATTATAAATTCAGAATAGCGAGACATAATCTCCCAATTCTGAGAAAATTGTTTTATTTTCTTGCAACTGGGAGTTTATATCACGCAACTGTGAGAACTGGCAGTGTCAAAAGTCATAACTGGGAGTTTATATCTTACAATTCTGAGAAAAAAACATCAGAATTGTGAGTTTATATCTCACAACATCAGAATTGCAAAGAAAAAAGACAGAATTCTGAGTTCATTTCTTACAATTTTGAGAAAAATGTCAGAATTGTGAGTTTATATAACGCAATTCTGAGAAAAAAGTCAGAATTGCAAGATGTAAACTTGTAATTGCGAGAAAAAAAGTCTGAATTGGGAGATAAAAAGTCAAAATTACCTGTTTAATTTTTTATTTAGTGGCAGAAACGGGCTTCCATACTCGCATGTATTCAAAATGTGATAAAACAGTTAATTAAATAATAGTCAAATTATTTTAAATTAAGCTTGAGGTTTTTTTTTATTATTTATTTATTTATTTATTTATTTTTTGCCATATGGTGCCAACTTAAACACAAAAAAGCACATGAATGTGATAATTGTATGAATTTGGTACATGTTTTCAACTACATGTTTTTTTTTTTTTTTTTCTCTTTATCATGCACACTCTGATACATCCCTGACCCATCAGCCCCAGTGGATAAACACCATAATAAACAAAATAATCACTCACACTGCAAATATTTACTCATTGAATTGCTTTATGTACACACAGCCAGCTTCACAAACTAGCTCAGGGCATTGACATTTACAGAAGAGATGTATGGCACATCCGTCGGTCATAATCGACGTAACTCCCTACAGACGGAGATTAACACGGTGAGAGTTTGAGTCTTTGAACTGGCAATAATTTAAAAAACCTGATGAAATATCTGAAGTGATTTCTATTTGTTTACTGACATTTATACAACAAACCCCTTCTGATCCGCAAGCATTCCTGCTCGGAAATATCTGGCCGATGCGACCGGCTGGTTCAATTAGCCGAACGCTGTTAATTTTTAATGCACGCAAACTCGTGGAGGTCATACAATGTCAAACTTTTTTTTCTTTGGCTGTACTCTGCAATGCATATTCCGCTACTCCACTTTCACCGCCCGTAGACATCAATCAAATTCGGCAGTTTCAATTATCCAGCAAATGGAATCTCATTTCTTTCATCATTTCTGATCCTGCCAACGGAATATCGCAGAACATGCGTTCAAGGTGTTAATCAAACCCGGAAAATGCGGTCGCTGCTCGACGCACGGTCAACGAAGAAAATGAGCTCTGGATTTCACGTAAGAGCGTGTTTTCATAAAGCTTTACATTACAACTAAATTCTGAAGAATGTCACCTTAAACGGGCTTGGGAATATATTTGAGGGACAGATAACTTGCATTAGGAGTGACAGAGCGGGAAGACAGGCTGTCGCTAGCTGTGAACGAGAAAACAAGTTACGAAAGCACTGGAGGTCATCATCTGTTTTCGTCTAAACAAACTGTTTCATTATATAATGATTATTTATTTGGCATCTTTCCTTACAAATATGCGCAGTGCCAAATGAGAGGGTGAGAGCGGCGGTGCGAGTGTGTGGCCGTTTTGCTGTTCTGATAAAATGGGTCGTGCTGAGCGATGCCTTCAGCGCCACTGACAGTTTCTCTAATCAGACATAACGGTATTATATCATATGCTGAGGACCGAGTCTATAATTAGAGCGCGTCTCTGTAATGGTTCTACACCACTGTCTCTCTGACATGCTTTATAACAAGCTCTGACATAGCAGCGGCTGCTGCTGCCGAGAAAGAGGCTTCATTTATACTCACGCTGATCTGGGCGGCCATTATGAAGGATGTTTGGTCAAGACATCTCATCTCATGTAGACAACAATAATAAAGAGCTATATTAGCTGAGGCGTTACAGTATCATCCTAGCTAACAGAAAATGGTTCTTAGCTATATTTGTTTCTTCATAAAAATGGGTGGAGGAATAGTTTTCTGCTAGATTTTGGACTCTCTTTCGCAGTTACACGCTCACATGATGTGGTTAACGAAAACGTATCGTTTACACGTTTTAAGCATTGTGGTTTAAAAATTTGTCTGTCAGAGACACGTTCGCATCTAAAGATAGTGCTCATATAGCACGGGAGTACTGAGAGTTATTTTTACTGAGAGTTGCAGTTATTTTTGCTGCTTTATAGGCCTTGAATGGTTAAATATACACTTGTGTCAAAATGGCCATCTTTGCAAGTATCCTCATAAACACACAGTAATTTAGGTCTTAAGTGGAAGCAAACAGCTGAAAAAGAAAACACATGTGTAACAATATATTGGATCCGGGCAGAAGTGACAGCAGTCTAATATTCCTGCTCTCTGTCTTTCATGTTAAATCAAACAACGAAAGAAAGAAGATCTCTCACTGCTCTTGACTAAATCGCTTTTGTAGCTTCAAGAAGAAATATATATTTAATTTACACAGTGAAGGATATGCACTTTACTTTATGCAATGTATGTAGTATTTATTTGTTATACTGTAGTTTTTTTTCCCCTATTGCTTGTAATTAAAAAAAAAAAAAAAAAAAAAAGTCTTAGATTTAATCGCCAACTGTTTACTTGTCTTCGGTGAGCTTGAGTTTTTTTTTTATTTTTATTTTTTTTATGGAAGCTTGTTTTTGTCACTGAATTAAAAAAAAAAAAATATTGTGACTTTTGTATCAGAATTACGTTATGCAAATTTACAATTGCGAGTTATAAAGTCAGAATTGCGAGTTTTTCCAAATTCAGACTTTTTTTTTCCTCACAAATGCGAGTTTATATCTCGAAATTCTGTTTTTTGCACAATTGCGAGTTTATATCTCACAAATCTGACTTTTTTTTCTCGCAATTGTATAATTACATCTCACAAATCTGACTTCTTTTCTTGCAATTCTGAGACAAACGTACAAATTGTAAGTTATAAAGTCTAATTTTGAGGGGAAAAAAGTTGTGACCCTGGACCACAAAACCAGTCATAAGGGTCAATTTTTTGAAATTAAGATTTATAGATAATCTGGAAGATAAATAAATTAGCTTTCCATTAATGTATGGTTTGTTAGGATGGGACAATATTTGGGAGAGATACAACTATTTAAAAATCTGGAATCTGAGGGTGCAAAAAAAAAAAATCAAAACATTGAGAAAATCATCTTTAAAGTTGTTCAAATGAAGTTCTTAGCAATGCATATTACTAATCAAAAACTAAGCTTTGATATATTTACGGTAGAAATTTTTTACAAAATATCTTCATGGAACATGATCTTTATTTAATATCCTAATGATTTTTGGCATAAAAGAAAAATTGATAATTTTGACCCATACAATGTTTTGTTGGTTATTTCCACAAATATACTTGTGCTACTTAAGACTGGCTTTGTGGTCCAGAGTCACATATCTCACAAATCTGACTTAATTGCAATGTGGCAATTACCTTTTTACATTTATTATTTAGTGGCAGAAATGGGCTTCCATATTTTTGTAATATTGACACTGGTGACAAGAATTATACAATTTCTATGGTATCAAAACTTTTGATATCAGAAAGACCTTATTTAAAGTAAAAACAACTAAATTATGATATATACCATTAGTGTGAAATGAAATTGCTCATATCGTGATTTAAGATTTTGGTCATATTGCCCACCCCTAGCAGAATTACAAAAATATTACAAGAGATTTATTAAAAGTGACATTTACTAATATTATACTGTAATTTAGCTAGATATGAGCCTTAGCAACACAAAGATAATCAGAAATAAGATTTGGATATTTCACATAGTGGTTAACCACATACACCAAAAATAAATGATGAAGGCATGGTAAAAAGTGCGAGATGATAAAAGTGCCTGTCTATAGGTGAAGTACCACCCTTACATGAAACTGGCATCTTCAAATCGACAGTCTCAAGGAACATTACGTTCAGGCTCATTCAAAGGTGTTGAGCGGGTCATACCTGCTTTATCACAGGACAGCTGCCCATCCATCTCCAGACTGCTCTAAACACATTACAGGCAATTGGGACTGTGGCCAGACACCTGCAGTGGAGGATCTCTGAGACAGCAGTCACACTTCCCACCACGTTTCAAATGGAGCTTCTCTAAATCATAATGGCCTTACTCATCAGAGCTGAAAGTTTTGCAAGAGTCTTGTCATAGAGTGATGCAGCACAGTGCTTAAACCAGAAGGTTACTGGTCTCTGTTTAATTGAGGGCATTGCTAGGCAGCTATTTAAAGTCAAATGAGATTGTGCTTGGTTGCCTTAGCAAACAAAACTAATGGAAAACAATACATGAATGAAATTAAATCCTAACAATGATTCAGATAAATTTAGAGAATGACTCACTGCTGTGCTGGTCTGCTCTTGTCTCAGTCTGTTTCTGTGGACTGCTATCCTGCTGTGCAGCTCTTGGGTGATGAACCTAAGTCCTGATTCACATCAAAGACCAGAACAGACCCCCAGGAAAGAACACCCCAGAGCGCCCTAATCCCACAAAGACCTTGCCGTCCTGCCTGTGTCCTGAATTTACGTCACATGCTCCATCTCAACAGGACCTCATGGAGAACAACCAAATGCTCTGCTGGCTGACAGAAACTAGTATAAGAAGAGTGTTACCTTGCAGCATTTGGGCAGGTTGTTGAGCAACAATATTAGTTTTAGAATTGTGTGTTACAATTGTGCATAAAAGCAACAGATTTATTTTGAAGGAGATAATTAGGGATTTGAAAACCACCTAGCAACATCCCACCACTGCTCTAGCAACCATACGTCTTAGAAATTGTATGTAAATGCACTGAAAGCACTCACCTTAGCCATCACATAGAAACAATCTGGCAAGCACACCCAATGCTATAGCAGCCATATAGCAACCAGCTTAAAGCACTCATAATAATCACACAGCAATATCCTGGCAACCACCCGCAATGTCTTAGCAACCACATAGCAATGTTCTGGGAACTACCCACACTTACCAACCAATCGAAGCAACACTCTAAAACCCCTTCAGATAACCTTAGAAAAATATAAAGCACTCTAAAAACCATTCTGAACACCTTAGCAACCACATAGCAACACCTACCTACAACACTTTGCCAACCAATTGTAGCAATCTATTAAAACCACTCAAAACACCTCAGTAACCACATATCAACACCCTGGCAACCACCCACACACCTTATCAACTTACTGTAGCAACACAGTAAATAAACTTAGCAACACCTTTAGCAACAACTTCACAGCATCTTAGGAATCAATAGAACACACTAGACAACACTTGGCACGCCTTGGCAATCATAATGCAAGACTCTGGCCACCGCTCACACACCTTGGCAACCGCAATTTGAACACCTTAGCAACCACATATTAATTGTAGAATAACCTTGGCAACTGCCCACACACCTTACCAACCGAATGTAGCAACACATTACAAACACTCCTTAATATAACTTTAACCACAGTTACATCTTTGCAACCACATAGCAACCCCCTGGCAGTCACCCAAACTACTATAACAATTGATTGTAGAATTGGCAACCACCAACACACCTTAGCAACACACTAACAAATTACTTAACATAGCTTTAACCACTTAGCAACATCTTAGCAACCACACAGCAACACATTGGACTTTAGTTACCACATAGCAACTCCCTGGCAAACACCAACAACACCTTACCAACTGTCTACCAAAGTACCTTAACAACACAATAAAAACACTCTAATAACTCTACCAACAACACAGCGACATCTTAGAAACCACATGGTAACACACTAAAAGCCAATTTAAAGACCTTCGCATCTACATAGCAACCACCCACAGACCTTGACAACTGACTGTAGCAACACACTAAACACACCCAGATAACTTTACAAAACACATAGTGACATCTTAGAAACCACACAGCAACACATTGAACTTTAAGCGCCTTTATAACACGCATACATAGCAACACCCAGGCAACCACCTACAACACCAGATCAACTGTATAACAAAGTAACTTAGCAACACCATGGCAACCACCCACAGACCTTACCAAACTGCATAGCAACACACTAAAAGCCACTTTGAACACCTTCACAACTACATAGCAACACCCTGACAACCACCCACACACCTTATCAACTGACTGTAGCAACGCACTAAACACACTCAGATTACTCCAATAACCACACAGCAACATCTTAAAAGACACAAAGCAACACCCTGAAAGCCATTTTGAACACCTTCACAACTAAATAGCAACACCCTGGCAACAAGCCACAGACGTTATAAAATGACTGTAGCAAAACACTAAACACACTCTGATAACTTTACAAACCACACAGCGATATCTTAGAAACCACACAGCAAACACTTTTAACACCTTCACAATCACATAGCAACACCGTGGCAACCACCATCACACTTTAATAGTGTGTATCAATCCACTAAAAATGGTAAAAAAAAAAAAAAACTTTACCAACTAAATACTGTAGCAAGACCCTGGCAACCACCTACAACACCAGATCAACTGTATAGCAAAGTACCTTAGCAACACCCTGGCAACCACCCACAAACCTTACCAAACTGACTGTAGCAACACACAAACATTCTATCTGAATGTTCTCTACCAACCACACAGCAAAATCTTAGAAACTGCATAGCAACACACTAAAAGTCACTCTGAACACCTTCACAACTACATAGCAACACCCTGGCAACCACCTACAACACCAAATCAACTGTTTAGAAAAGTACCTTAGCAACACTCTGGCAACTACCCACAGAACTCAGCAAACTGACTCTAGCAACACACTAAAAACATTTTAAGCACTTTCACAACTACATAGCAACACCCTGGCAACCATTATCACACTTTACCGAAGTGTGTATGAACGCACTAACACTGGTCAAAAATCTTATCTACCACATACTGTAGCAACACCCCGGAAACCACCTACAAATCCTTATCAACCATATAGCAAAGTACCTTAGCAACACCCTGGCAACCAGTCCAGCTATATAGAGTTGGATTTCTTCTGAAAAGTCTAGTTTATTTGCAGAGCGGTGAAATCCCACACATATACAAAGCTGCAGGAAGCGCCGCCCATGTGTCTAATGATGATTACCTGAGTAAACACATCTGTAGTGAGGGGCTCTCCTCACCAACCCTGCAGATTTGTAAACCAATTAGTCACATACAAATGCATCTGTGAGTCTCTAAAGGAAAACAGTACAAGGATCCCACCCGAAAGTAAACACACCCCCCGATTAAAGACGTCATCGTTCATTGGAACAGATGTCATCCTGTGCACACGAGAAGATCTCAATCAATTACCAGTCAACGGCGTCTGCAGCGAACATCATCAATTTCCTATTACGACATGCCACGGAGCTGTCAATCAAGACAAATTACTGCCGGAAATCACATGGCCCACCCAGAACACCTCTCAGATCCAATTCCTCCCTACCGCTTGATCCGTTTTTTTGTTTTTTTTTTCCCCTTTCCTGTCTGTCGCTAGTTAAACGTAACTGCATTACAGGCATCTCTCGCACACGTAACGCTGCTTCTGAGCCACAATCCCTTGACACCATTTCAAATTGCTGCTCTACATTACTGTGTGACATAAACATAACCTTACTGTGACAGAGCAACCAAAGCTCAGTGGCTCCCACTAGACGTCAGCCTCTGACAGGATATGACACGGGCTCTCAGAAGGGGCGGAGCCTCTCTAGCAGATATTAAAAGCTGTCATCATGCCTTAATATGCAGCATTGTTTATAGACAGTAATAAACAGCAGGGGTATAATCAGATGAAAATGAGTGTTTCCTGCTGTGGTCGATGTCACATTGAAAATGACAAGTACAAATTTCAAGGAGCTATACCCCGAAGGCTTGGCGTTCCACATGATGTCAGCCGTCAAATATCTTCCCCCTCATTAATTACAGCCTCTCATGCACAAACAAACTTTTAAGGAAAGAAAACTATGCAGCAAAACAAACAGGAATTAATAATCTGTGAATCAAACTGCAGAAAGTTCACTTTTAAGTGAACAGTAGCAAAGTTTGAAGACGAAAAAAAAATATTAAAAATTCTAAATTTATTAAAAAAACGTTTACTATGTTAAACATTTCCAAAAAAAGGTATATAGATTTATAGACCTCAAATTCAAAATCGAAAAAAAATAAATAAATCAATAAATAAATGAAACCATTAAAAGGAATACAATAAAACAAACAAGCAAATTAAAGAAAGAAAGAAAAAAAAAAAACAGTTTGAAATGAAATTGCAATAAAACGTTAAAATACGTAAATAAATAAATAAATAACTCAAAATGAATTGTAATAAATTTGTTAAAACAAATAAAAAAAATAATTAAATAGCATTTACAATACAAAGAAACAACAATGAAAACTAAATATTACAACAAAATAAATAAATATATTATTTTAAATAAATTAAATATTACAAATGTATTTATTACAACTTAAACAAAAAAATTAATGAATTGCAATAAAATGTTAAAATAAAGGACTATAAATAAATAGCATTTACAATAAAATAACTAATTTAAACTAAATACTACAACAAAAATAAATAAATAATTTTAAACAAAGTAAATATTGCAAACAAACAGAAACAAGTAAATGCAAACTAAATATTACAACAAAATAAACAAATTATTTTAAATAAATTAAATATTACATAAATAAATAAATAACCATTCAAAAAAGATAAGTAAATACAATAAAATAAACAACAAATAAAAAATGTAAACTCGAAAATGCTAAAATAAAGGCCTAAAAAATAAATAAACAACAAATAATTAACTCGAAATGAATTACAATGAAATATAAATAAATAAACACCATTTATAATAAAAAACAACAATGAAAACTATTAATATAAATGCAATCAAAAAAACAACAAATTAAAAAAAAAGAATGATTTACGATAAAATGTTAAAACAAAGACCTATAAATAAATAGCATTTACAATAAAAAAAATAACAATTAAAACTACATATTACAACAAAATAAATAAATAACTTTAAACAAACAAACAAACAAACAAACATTTTATTAATTTTATTGCATTCCAAAAAAAAGGGGCATATGCATTTCGCAGATGATGATTCTTTCAGAAATTGTCCTGAAATTTATTGTTGAAGCAAACAGATTTGTTACACAAGCAGGCTGTGCTTCAGATGAGGTGAATTCACCGGACTGACAATCTAACACTAAAACATGCTGTCAGGCTTCTGAATCCATCTCCTTTAACATGCAAAATTACAAAAATGAGTCAGCTTCCTAAAATGTTCTAACAACTAAACCACAAACCACCAAGAAACTGGCTAAAATCATTCTATGAAACATTGAAAACACCTTAGCAACCACACAGCACTGCCTTGGTATTCTGATGGCAAGTTTTGCACTGACAAGACCACCTACATTTTCTTCAGAAAATGTAAAAATCTTGTTTTATACCATCTTCTTTCCACTTAATTAAGGTCAGAACTAAGGATCTAAAAGCAAACGCAGCTTGCAAGATGCACTTAACCTGATACACACAAACTGAAATGAGGCTATGTGCTGTGAACAGTTAAGCAAATAAAGGTAATAATAACTGATAAAATACCAAGGCTTTATGACATTACTGAGATGGAAGGAACAAAAGGCAAGAAAGTCCAACTGAAATGTCATTAAGGAGCTTGCATATTATTCTTTTTGATTCCATTTAAGATAAAATACTGATGTGAGAGTCAAAAACAGCCTCTTTTTTTCACAGTATATAATAGACTAGACATAATATCATGTCAGCTGTTCTATAGTAAGCAGTTCTAACTTAAAATAAAAGTGAATTATTGCGACTTTTTTAAGTGAATTAGAATCGCATGATACAAACTCGCAATTATATTTTTTGTTTCTCAGAAATGTGATACAAACTTACAGTTGTGAGTTATAAAGTCAGAACTGTGAGATATAGTCACAATTCTGACTTTTTTCTCAGAATTGCGTGATGTAAAATCACAATTGTGAGAACAAAAATCAGAATTGCTAGATAAACACTTGCAACTCTGACTTATCACAAATGCGAGTTTGGTTCTCTCAATGCTAACTTTTTTCTCACAAATGCGAGTTCATATCTCGCAATTCTGACTTTTTTCTCACAATTGTGAGTTTATATCTCTCTATTCTGACTTTTTTCTCACAATTACGAGTTTATATCTCGTAATTCAGCCTTTTTGTCGCAATTGAGAGTGTATATCTCTCTATTCTGACTTTTTTCTCGCAATTATGAGTTTATATCTCTTGATTCAGCCTTTTTCTCGCAATTGTGAGTTTATATCTCTCTATTCTGACTTTTTTCTCGCAATTACGAGTTTGTCTCGTAATTCAGCCTTTTTGTCACAATTGTGAGTTTATATCTCTCTATTCTGACTTAATTCTCGCAATTGTGAGTTTATATCTCGTAATTCAGCCTTTTTCTCGCAATTGCGTTTATATCTTGCACATCTGACTTTTTTCCTCACAATTGTGAGTTTATATCTCTCTGTTCTGACTTTTTTCTCGAAATTGTGAATTTATATCTCGTAATTCAGCATTTTTTTCGCAATTTAGAGTCTATATCTCTCTATTCTGACTTTTTTCTCGCAATTGTGAGTTTATATCTCTCTCGCAATTACGAATTCATATACTGTAAATCAGCATTTTTGTTGCAATTGTGAGTTTATATCTCGTAATTCAGCCTGTCACAATTGTGAGTTTATATCTCTCTATTCTGACTTTATTCTCGCAATTGTGAGTTTATATCTCGTAATTCAGCCTTTTCCTCGCAACTGCGTTTATATCTTGCAATTCTGACTTATTTCTCGCAATTTGCAAGTTTATATCGTAATTTAGACTTTTTTCGCAATTGTGAGTTTATATCTCTCTGTTGTGACTTTTTTCTCGCAATTGTGAGTTTATATCTCTTAATTCAACCTTTTTCCTCACATTTCTGAGTTTATATCTCTCTGTTCTGACTTTTTTCTCGCAATTATGAAATTATATATCGTAAATCAGCCTTTTAGTGCAATTGTGAGTTTATATCTCGTAATTCAGCCTTTTTGTCGCAATTGTGAGTTTATATCTCTCTATTTTGACTTTATTCTCGCAATTGTGAGCTTATATCTCGTAATTCACCCTTTTTCTCGCAATTGCGTTTATATCTTGCAATTCTGAATTTTTTCTCGCAATTACAAGTTTATATCTCTTAATTCAAACTTTTTCCTTGCAATTGTGAGTTTATATCTCTCTGTTCTGACTTTTTTCTTTGTTTTTGTGAGATATCTCTGACTTTGACTTTTTTCTCGCAATTGTGAGTTTATATCTCATAATTCAGCCTTTTTCTCGCAATTGTGAGTTCATATCTCGTAATTCAGCCTTTTTCTTGCAATTGTGAGTTTATATCTTGCAATTCTGACTTTTTTCTCGCAAATACGAGTTTGTATCTTGCAATTCTGACTTTTTTCTTACAACTGCAAGTTTATCTCGCAATTCTGACTTTTTTTTTTTCTCACAACTGCAACTTTATCTCAATTCTGACTTCTCATAATTGCGAGTTTACATCTCTCAATTCTGACTTTTTTCTTTTTCTTTGACTTTTTCTTACAATTATTTTTTCTCACAATTGCGACTTTATATCTTGCAATTCTGATTTTCTTCTCGCAAATTTATTTCTATCTATTTTTTCTTGCAGATGCAAGTTTATATCTCACATTTCTGATTGCTTCCCGCAATTCTGACTTTTTTCTTGTGAGTTTATATTTTTCTATTGTGAGTTTTCTATTGTGAGTTCTTGTGTTTTCTTGTGAGTTTATATTTCACAATTCCGACTTTTCTCACAATTGTGAGTTTATGTCTTGCAGTTCTGACTTTTTCCTTGCAGTTCTGACTTTTTTCATATATCTCGTAATTCAGCCTTTTTCTCGCAATTGCGTTTATATCTTGCACATCTGACTTTTTTCCTCACAATTGTGAGTTTATATCTCTCTGTTCTGACTTTTTTCTCGAAATTGCGAATTTATATCTCGTAATTCAGCATTTTTCTCGCAATTTAGAGTCTATATCTCTCTATTCTGACTTTTTTCTCGCAATTGTGAGTTTATATCTCTCTATTGTGACTTTTTTCTCACAATTACGAATTCATATACTGTAAATCAGCATTTTTGTTGCAATTGTGAGTTTATATCTCGTAATTCAGCCTGTCACAATTGTGAGTTTATATCTCTCTATTCTGACTTTATTCTCGCAATTGTGAGTTTATATCTCGTAATTCAGCCTTTTCCTCGCAACTGCGTTTATATCTTGCAATTCTGACTTATTTCTCGCAATTTGCAAGTTTATATCGTAATTTAGACTTTTTTCGCAATTGTGAGTTTATATCTCTCTGTTGTGACTTTTTTCTCGCAATTGTGAGTTTATATCTCTTAATTCAACCTTTTTCCTCACATTTCTGAGTTTATATCTCTCTGTTCTGACTTTTTTCTCGCAATTACGAAATTATATATCGTAAATCAGCCTTTTAGTGCAATTGTGAGTTTATATCTCGTAATTCAGCCTTTTTGTCGCAATTGTGAGTTTATATCTCTCTATTTTGACTTTATTCTCGCAATTGTGAGCTTATATCTCATAATTCACCCTTTTTCTCGCAATTGCGTTTATATCTTGCAATTCTGAATTTTTTCTCGCAATTACAAGTTTATATCTCTTAATTCAAACTTTTTCCTTGCAATTGTGAGTTTATATCTCATAATTCAGCCTTTTTCTCGCAATTGTGAGTTCATATCTCGTAATTCAGCCTTTTTCTTGCAATTGTGAGTTTATATCTTGCAATTCTGACTTTTTTCTCGCAATTACAAGTTTATATCTCTTAATTCAAACTTTTTCCTTGCAATTGTGAGTTTATATCTCTCTGTTCTGACTTTTTTCTTTGTTTTTGTGAGATATCTCTGACTTTGACTTTTTTCTCGCAATTGTGAGTTTATATCTCATAATTCAGCCTTTTTCTCGCAATTGTGAGTTCATATCTCGTAATTCAGCCTTTTTCTTGCAATTGTGAGTTTATATCTTGCAATTCTGACTTTTTTCTCGCAAATACGAGTTTGTATCTTGCAATTCTGACTTTTTTCTTACAACTGCAAGTTTATCTCGCAATTCTGACTTTTTTTTTTTCTCACAACTGCAACTTTATCTCAATTCTGACTTCTCATAATTGCGAGTTTACATCTCTCAATTCTGACTTTTTTCTTTTTCTTTGACTTTTTCTTACAATTATTTTTTCTCACAATTGCGACTTTATATCTTGCAATTCTGATTTTCTTCTCGCAAATTTATTTCTATCTATTTTTTCTTGCAGATGCAAGTTTATATCTCACATTTCTGATTGCTTCCCGCAATTCTGACTTTTTTCTTGTGAGTTTATATTTTTCTATTGTGAGTTTTCTATTGTGAGTTCTTGTGTTTTCTTGTGAGTTTATATTTCACAATTCCGACTTTTCTCACAATTGTGAGTTTATGTCTTGCAGTTCTGACTTTTTCCTTGCAGTTCTGACTTTTTTCATATATCTCGTAATTCAGCCTTTTTCTCGCAATTGCGTTTATATCTTGCACATCTGACTTTTTTCCTCACAATTGTGAGTTTATATCTCTCTGTTCTGACTTTTTTCTCGAAATTGCGAATTTATATCTCGTAATTCAGCATTTTTCTCGCAATTTAGAGTCTATATCTCTCTATTCTGACTTTTTTCTCGCAATTGTGAGTTTATATCTCTCTATTGTGACTTTTTTCTCGCAATTACGAATTCATATACTGTAAATCAGCATTTTTGTTGCAATTGTGAGTTTATATCTCGTAATTCAGCCTGTCACAATTGTGAGTTTATATCTCTCTATTCTGACCTTATTCTCGCAATTGTGAGTTTATATCTCGTAATTCAGCCTTTTCCTCGCAACTGCGTTTATATCTTGCAATTCTGACTTATTTCTCGCAATTTGCAAGTTTATATCGTAATTTAGACTTTTTTCGCAATTGTGAGTTTATATCTCTCTGTTGTGACTTTTTTCTCGCAATTGTGAGTTTATATCTCTTAATTCAACCTTTTTCCTCACATTTCTGAGTTTATATCTCTCTGTTCTGACTTTTTTCTCGCAATTACGAAATTATATATCGTAAATCAGCCTTTTAGTGCAATTGTGAGTTTATATCTCGTAATTCAGCCTTTTTGTCGCAATTGTGAGTTTATATCTCTCTATTTTGACTTTATTCTCGCAATTGTGAGCTTATATCTCGTAATTCACCCTTTTTCTCGCAATTGCGTTTATATCTTGCAATTCTGAATTTTTTCTCGCAATTACAAGTTTATATCTCTTAATTCAAACTTTTTCCTTGCAATTGTGAGTTTATATCTCATAATTCAGCCTTTTTCTCGCAATTGTGAGTTCATATCTCGTAATTCAGCCTTTTTCTTGCAATTGTGAGTTTATATCTTGCAATTCTGACTTTTTTCTCGCAAATACGAGTTTGTATCTTGCAATTCTGACTTTTTTCTTACAACTGCAAGTTTATCTCGCAATTCTGACTTTTTTTTTTTTCTCACAACTGCAACTTTATCTCAATTCTGACTTCTCATAATTGCGAGTTTACATCTCTCAATTCTGACTTTTTTCTTTTTCTTTGACTTTTTCTTACAATTATTTTTTCTCACAATTGCGACTTTATATCTTGCAATTCTGATTTTCTTCTCGCAAATTTATTTCTATCTATTTTTTCTTGCAGATGCAAGTTTATATCTCACATTTCTGATTGCTTCCCGCAATTCTGACTTTTTTCTTGTGAGTTTATATTTTTCTATTGTGAGTTTTCTATTGTGAGTTCTTGTGTTTTCTTGTGAGTTTATATTTCACAATTCCGACTTTTCTCACAATTGTGAGTTTATGTCTTGCAGTTCTGACTTTTTCCTTGCAGTTCTGACTTTTTTCATATATCTCGTAATTCAGCCTTTTTCTCGCAATTGCGTTTATATCTTGCACATCTGACTTTTTTCCTCACAATTGTGAGTTTATATCTCTCTGTTCTGACTTTTTTCTCGAAATTGCGAATTTATATCTCGTAATTCAGCATTTTTCTCGCAATTTAGAGTCTATATCTCTCTATTCTGACTTTTTTCTCGCAATTGTGAGTTTATATCTCTCTATTGTGACTTTTTTCTCGCAATTACGAATTCATATACTGTAAATCAGCATTTTTGTTGCAATTGTGAGTTTATATCTCGTAATTCAGCCTGTCACAATTGTGAGTTTATATCTCTCTATTCTGACTTTATTCTCGCAATTGTGAGTTTATATCTCGTAATTCAGCCTTTTCCTCGCAACTGCGTTTATATCTTGCAATTCTGACTTATTTCTCGCAATTTGCAAGTTTATATCGTAATTTAGACTTTTTTTCGCAATTGTGAGTTTATATCTCTCTGTTGTGACTTTTTTCTCGCAATTGTGAGTTTATATCTCTTAATTCAACCTTTTTCCTCACATTTCTGAGTTTATATCTCTCTGTTCTGACTTTTTTCTCGCAATTACGAAATTATATATCATAAATCAGCCTTTTAGTGCAATTGTGAGTTTATATCTCGTAATTCAGCCTTTTTGTCGCAATCGTGAGTTTATATCTCTCTATTTTGACTTTATTCTCGCAATTGTGAGCTTATATCTCGTAATTCACCCTTTTTCTCGCAATTGCGTTTATATCTTGCAATTACAAGTTTATATCTCTTAATTCAAACTTTTTCCTTGCAATTGTGAGTTTATATCTCTCTGTTCTGACTTTTTTCTTTGTTTTTGTGAGATATCTCTGACTTTGACTTTTTTCTCGCAATTGTGAGTTTATATCTCATAATTCAGCCTTTTTCTCGCAATTGTGAGTTCATATCTCGTAATTCAGCCTTTTTCTTACAACTGCAAGTTTATCTCGCAATTCTGACTTTTTTTTTTTTCTCACAACTGCAACTTTATCTCAATTCTGACTTCTCATAATTGCGAGTTTACATCTCTCAATTCTGACTTTTTTCCTTTTCTTTGACTTTTTCTTACAATTATTTTTTCTCACAATTGCGACTTTATATCTTGCAATTCTGATTTTCTTCTCGCAAATGTATTTCTATCTATTTTTTCTTGCAGATGCGAGTTTATATCTCACATTTCTGATTGCTTCCCGCAATTCTGACTTTTTTCTTGTGAGTTTATATTTTTCTATTGTGAGTTTTCTATTGTGAGTTCTTGTGTTTTCTTGTGAGTTTATATCTCACAATTCCGACTTTTCTCACAATTGTGAGTTTATGTCTTGCAGTTCTGACTTTTTCCTTGCAGTTCTGACTTTTTTCAAATAAACTCGTTATTCTGAAGGGAAAAAAAAAAGTCAGAATTGTGATTTTGTATCTCACAATTGCGACTTTATTTCTCAGAATTGTGAGATGTATTTCTGTTTCGCAATTCTGACTATATAACTCACAGATGTGAGTTTATATCTCACAATTCTGTGGATAAAAAAGTCAGAATTGTGAGATAAAGTGTCAAAATTACCTTTTTATTCAGTAGCGGGAAGGAGCTTCCTTAAACAACACATACAGCATAATATAGATGCCAATACATACATGTATAATATTGACGCATTGCACAAAGCACAAATTCCTGAGGCTAGTTTCACACAATAAGGTGCACAGGCTCTCTGAAACACCATCTGTTCTGATTTCACTTCTGAGAGCTCTTCACTTTCATGTAGGTGTCTGCCTGGGCATAACAGCTCAGCCTGCCCGCACTACGGCAAGCCCATCTGCACACACACACACACACACACACACACACTAGATATAAGCATACAGAGAGACAGGTAATTATAAGTAAGCAATGAGGAACCTTTTGTAGATCACAAGTGAAATGAGAAGTGAAATCAGCATGCACTTCCTCTGCGCTAGCCGCAATGTCTCATTTGGCCGCCCACTCCCTCTCTGAGGCTGCAACCAACGCAGCGGCTCAGCGGAGGAAGAGAGGGCAGCACTCTGAGAGAGGAGCAACTTCACAAAAAAACTCATTTTATACTTTTGTCTTCATTTACTGTTTACACTCCAACTAAAGCACTTAACCATTAAAGCACACTCCATTATGGTGCAAAAGTCAATATATATGGAAAATGGGTTTTTCGCTAAGAATCTCTTTGTCAGCATGGCTGATAATGCATGAAATTTTAACTTTAATTTTATTACTGACAAAATAATTTCCAAACTGTAGCAAATGAAAATACCCAAACAAAGTGATTAAATTATATTTACTTATGGTAGTTATGTATAATAATTAGATTTATAATATACAATAATTAAAGGGATAGTTCAGAGGAGAGAGCAAAACACTGGTCATGAATTAGAAGTACAGAACTAGGATTTGTAAAGAAAAATGTTGGATGATTGTGAAGCCAAAAGGCTTTTTTTTTTTTTGCTGTAATCTCGCAAAACTAGCATATTCTCACTGAAGCTTACGCTACTCCTACATCCTTCATAATTCGCTGGAACGCCACTCTCTCATAAAGTTTGAAATATGGATATTTTTCTTACAAAAACACATAGATGCACTTCAGAAGGCCTTTTTTAAACCCCTGGAGCAGTTTGGAGCACTTTTTATGATGGATAAATGCACTTTATTGGACTTCAAAATGTCAACAGCCATTCACTGCCATTTTTAAGCTTAGAAGAGCCAGGCCTTTTTTTAAATATAACTCTGACTATATTCATCTGAAAGAAGAAAGTCATATACAGTTTGAGGGAGAATAAATCATTGGGTAATTTTTTGAGATTTGGGGTAAAATAAAAGAGGGTAAGATTTTTGAGTGAACTATCCCTTTAAATATTATTAGGTATAATTATATTTACAAATTATATGCAATTCAAAAATTTGTGCTATTCTGCATGATTAATATTAGTTAAATTACATTAAATTATATATACAAATAAGTGTAAAACATAAAAACTAATTAAGAAATTGTAAAATAACATTTGAAAGTATAAAAGTATTTGTAAGCCACCCATATATACACATTCAATAATTTGGTCTTTTTTTTTTTTTAAGAAATGAATCATTTTTATGCATAATGCATTAAATTAATAAAAGTGACAACAAAATACATTTACAATGTTACAAAAGATTTCTATTTTAAATAAATAAAGCCCTTTTAAACTCATTATAATATAATGATTTCTGAAGGATCATGTGATGCTGAAGACTAGAGTAATGGCTGTTGAAAATTCAACTTTGCCAACACAGAAATAAATACTGTTTAAAATATATTTTTAACTCAATATATAAATAAAGAATTTCATTGATATTTTACTCTATATTTCATTAAACAAATAAACTTAAAAAAATGAAAAATAAAAATTTGATCAGCATATATGCACAAAGATTTCACATTTTTGATGGCTTAATATAATAAATCAAACAGCTCATTTTGCTGCTTGATATTGTAAATTGGTGTGTCTTACCATATTATTTTAATGCATTATCTTAAAGAGGTCATCGGATGCCCATCTTCCACAAGTTGATATGATTCTTTAGGGTCTTAATGAAAAGTTTATAACATGCTTTGGTTACAATTTCTCAATGATAATGTAAATAACATCTTTTTTCCCTTGCCAAAATCAGCTCTGCAAAAAGCGTCCTGTTCTGGTCGAGGTTGCTTTAAATGTTAATGAGCTCTGCTCACCCCGCCCCTCTCTTCTCTCTGTGGAGCGAAGAGCCTATTTACTTTAGCCGCATTTAACCACTAAACTTGCTAACAAGCACGTTATAAGGAAAGGCGATCGCAAAGATTCCTAAAAAAAACCCCTTATACTCACTTCTGCTGTAAGTGAACCTGGACCACGAATGATTCACGCGAACATAGACGGATGTATGTAGATCGGGAGCCGCATTCTCTTCACAAACAAACATAATCCACTGCATCTTCAGCGGCTCAGATGTCGGGAGTAAATGATGACCACTATGTTCATTATTACATCCAGCAACATAACACCTCAATCGATCAATCGGAGATATTCTTGTCTAATCTACATCCCTGCTCCGGCATCGAAACAATGGAGGTCAGACTGTTACAGCTGATTTAAGGCGGGTCTGATGTAAGACGCTCATGTCAATCAACTATCGTGGGAGTGGCATCTGAGAATGGCTCGATTTGAAAAAGTGGATATTATTTTAACAGATTAATTAAAAACCACTGCATGGATTTTTATCATTATAGATGTGTACATACACTGCCAACACACATTAATGTTCAAACAACATGTAAAAGTGAACTTTGCATCCAATGACCCCTTTAATTATGAACACACTGGCAGTGCAAACAGTTTTACCATTTACTGCAGAATGTTATTCTTCTCGCTATTTTCCTATAGTGGCTAATGGATGAGGAGTCTCACCCATAGGCTTACTTCCGCGCTAAAGAAAAAGGTGGCTATCGTTCTTCGAATTTTGTTTAATCAATGTATTAAAAGTTGCCATCAAGCTGCTTTTATTTAAATGCCAAGCCAATTTGAACTCTCATTTGTTAATTTTCGTTTCATAAAAAGGCAGGTTTAATTTTACCAGCACATTTTCTTCCTTCCTTCCACTATCAGTTTAGACAGTTGCACAGTCTCTTGGAAATCGCGCCTGGTGTGTAAGCTGGCACATTCATCCCGTTTTCCCTCCCCTGCGCCCTCTTCCATCTCCCCGTCCTTTCTCAATATTCGAAGAGGCCTCAAGGTCACGGCAGAGCTGCTTGACGGCACGTCTCGTCACA
Source organism: Cirrhinus mrigala (assembly GCA_036247105.1). Classification (NCBI taxonomy): domain Eukaryota; kingdom Metazoa; phylum Chordata; class Actinopteri; order Cypriniformes; family Cyprinidae; genus Cirrhinus; species Cirrhinus mrigala. The sequence goes on from CM070016.1 coordinate 13,246,499, forward strand.
TTACTGAACATACCCACTCATCACAACACTTGAAATATGAATCATTATCCAAAGATGTACGGTAATTATTACTAAGGAGGTGGTATTTTTAGCTGGTAATTAGCCACTTGTCCTAGCGAGAGCCCAGCGTGATGCTTATCTATCAAGGTGGGAGAGAGAGATGATGGAACGAGAGAGGAAGAAATTACTGTCATTGGATGCAACGTGTCAAAACAACATCATGTCACACTTCCAGTGTTATTCACTGACGCTCAACAAAAAGCACACGGACAGATTTTTTCATGAGCTTAAGTTAGAAATTACTATATTAAAATCCCATTAAAGCAATTACACGATTATGTCAACCATTTATCAGCTGTTCTGTGAAGAATTTCTCAGGGACGGATTTGCCGTATCGCTGCACACCACTAGCTTTAGCGGTGACTGTAGAAACTGTTGAATAAACACGGATTCAGACTTTACGGATGTGTGCGTGTACGTGTATAAGGGAGTGTGTGTACGCGAGAGCCGCACAGGTGTGTGTCTGCAAGCGTTGTTTGTATTAGCGTGTGTAAGATGTCATTTATTACAGACTGCAAACATCTGTGAGGACAGACATGCTGTTTTTAAGCACTTCAGTCAGATGAGGTTAACCATTCATATTGTGTGGAGAATGAAGGTAACATTTTTATGTTTGGTGCCACAAAGACTCCAACAATGTATGTGTAAAACTAATACTACAGTAATTTTAAAAGTAACTTTCTTTTTTTTTGGTAATTAATTAAACTTGTCTGGTCTGAGCAAACCTCAAAAGGTGGATAATTTAATTTAATTTTATTTTATTTTATTTTATTTTATTTTATTTTATTTTATTTTATTTTATTTTATTTTATTTTATTTTATTTATTTTATTGCCAGATGTAAAGAAATGTTTTCACATTATACACTGTAGAAAAACAAATAGTAACAATACTACTAGTACTAATAGTAATAATAACAATAATAATAGTTATTTTAATTTTAATATTTATTCAGAACAGCTGAAATGGACAAGCTATTTAAAAAAAATGATAATAATAATAATATTAATACTACTACTACTACTACTACTAATAATAATAGTTAGTATTGTAATTTCAATTAATGTTTTAAATCAGAACCACTGAAGTGGACAAGCTGTTTTAAAAATGGATGACGATGATGATGATGATGATGATGATAATAATAGTAATAATAATAATAATAATAATAATAATAATAATTTAATTTATTATTATTATTTTTTTATTAGAACAGCTGAAGTGGACAAGCTGTTTTAAAAATGGATAATAATAATAATAATAATAATAATAATAATAATAAGTTATTAATAATAATAATAAGTTATTATTTTAATTTTAATTTATTTTTTTAATCAGAACCGCTGAAGTGGACAAGCAGTTTTAAAAAAAGGATAATAATAATAATAATAATAATAAGCATGTGTTAACTTAAATATTATAAATTCATTTTTATATACTTAAAAATAAATAAATAGTTAAATATATAAATAACCCTAAAAAAACAAAGAAATTTTATTTAGAATGGGTGTAGAATTTATTTAGAATTTTAGCTATCCAAAATCAGGGATTTTAAATAAAGAATTTAAACACTTCAAAGATATGATACAAAATTTGCAAAATACAACAAATAAGTAAAGTCATGAATTATCAACATGAATGTTTCATACATTTTTCAAGCTAAGGATCTCAGACCACAAACAGAACATGAGAGTTAATAAATCGCACACAAAAAAACAAAGCTTTCTCACAGTATTGTGTCTGGCCTTGGCATTGGGAAAGAGGGGCAATTCCATGCGTTTGCTGAGGCCTGCAGACAGAGGGCTTCTCCAAAAGGTTGGTGTGTTTACAAGCAGAAAACATGCTGCTCCCCAGCAAGCCGCAACAGCATGAGGGCTTCTATGTTTCCCTCAAAATAAACAACCAAACCCAGACACAAAACATTCACACAGATGATGGAGGTCATCGTGCCTTTTGGCGAACTCGTATTACTTTGTCACTGTTTTCAACGGGAGGTTGAAAGCAGAGATGGAGTGCAAACATAAGACAGACAGATGTGAAGAGGAATTTGAGGGTGAAGAGCAGCTGAAGCAGACAGTAGTTGTGTTGAAGGGCATGACTTGTGCTATCGCACGGCACCCCATTAACCTGCTGCGAGTCTATGTGTGTGTGCTGGACTCTGATAAGCGTACACACACTGCATTAACACGCCACACACTCATAAAGCATTCACACAGAGGTTCAACACGAGAAGCTCCGTTCCGACTAACTAAGGTGCTATTATGCTTTTTTACTTTATGAACTTTAGTCAGTGTGTGGTGTGTATCTTTGGGCATAAAAAAGATTTACAAAGTTACAAATCTCAAAGTCCACTCCAAAAGGAGATATTTCTTTTTTAAAAAATCCCTTTTCAAGAACTACAACGAACGGCTCCTTTGGACTACAACGTTTGTTTTCCGCATGCAATGATGTCACAATGTGGTCCATCAGAATATCATTAAATTAAATCTCGCCCATGGAAATTCGAATTGTTGAAAGGAGGGTAGGGACGAGGTGGGGGATTAGCCTAACTTTAGCGATGCAGTGCGGACAACCGCTTCAACGAGCTGCAGCGCGGCGGGTATAAACACAAGCATTTACTAGAGTGGCCGCTTCAGAGCTGTAACGTGCCGCAGACGTGTGAAGTACAGGGGGTCGAGAAACATACCGAAGCCGCGATCTACTCCGGTTGCCGCGTCGGAGCCGTAACGCGTCCTTTTTTTGGTTTCTAATGAAACTATTTTGGTTTCATTTATTTTTATTTATTTCCAGTTAGTTATTTTTAGTGCCTCAACTTATACTTATTTCAGTTACCTGCCAAGACAGATATATAGATATATTTTAAATGTTTTTCCATCTAATATTTACAGTTTATTTCAGTTTTATTTCAAATAATAAAATGTTTTTAGTAGATTTATTTTATGCTAGTAATTCTGGTTCAGATTTGACTTGCAATATTCCTCAATCCCATATTTGTTTGTTTGTTTGTTAGTTTTTTTAATAACCTCCATAATTTCCTTGCTTCATATACCACTAAATAAATAAATAAATAAATAAAGTGAAAAGACACACATAAAACTTTCATTAGGATCAGTTGAATAACTTGGAAAATTGATGGATTGATACTACTATTTATTTATGTATTTATTTATGTATTTATTTATTTATTTATTTATTTATTTATTTATTTATTTATTTATTTATTTATTTATGTATTTGTAAAAAAAAAAATTGTTTATTCATTTGTAAATAAATAAATAAATAAATACATAAATAAATATAGATGAAGGATAAAAATACCAAATATTTATATACTTATAAAAAAGTTTACTAGTTGCATTAGTATTACTGTATGTAACTGTTTACTAAAATATTTTTGCCTATTCATAAATAAACAAAATGTTAAGTATGGATAACTCTAATACTAATACTAATTATTTACTCATAGAAAAACTACAAAGTTTCTAGCACTGTGTATTTGTTTACTAAAATATTTCTTAAATAAATAAATAGTATAAATAGTATCATAAAAATAAATAAAAGATGCAGATAAAGCAAGCATGAAGAACAACTGAATTAGCATGGAAAATAACCAGACTGAAAATAAAGCTAATTATTTATTTAATTATAAAACAGTTATTAATAGTATGTATTTGTTTACTAAAATATGTGTTAATTTGTAAATAAATAAATAAATAAATACAGACAAAGAATAACAATGATACAGACTATTTATATACTTATAAACAGTTATTAGCACTGCTGTATGTAACTGTTTACTAAAATATTTTTGCTTATTCATAAATAAAATGTGGATGGATAATACTAATAATTTACTCAAAAATATAAGTTTCTAGCAACATGTATTTACTAAAATATTTTATATTCTATTTTACATATTTAAGATTTTAAATAGATAGATAGATAGATAGATAGATAGATAGATAGATAGATAGATAAATGTGAAAAAACCCACATAAAACTTTCATGAAGAACAGTTGAATTAGCTTGGAAAATGGACAGATTAACAATAAAACTAATTTATTTAATTATAATTATACAATTTAAAAATGATTAAATTATACAATTTAATTTTAATTTAATTTAATTTTTATTTTTTTATTATTATTATTTTTTATTATTATTACGTATTTGTTTACTAAAACATTTGTCTTCATTTTTAAACAAACAAACAAGCAAATAAATAAATAAATAAACAAGAATGAGTAATAATAACTATGTATATACTTATACAAAGTTATTAGTATTACTGTTGTAACTGTTTACTAAAATAGCTTATTCCTAATTTTAAAAAAAAATGGGGATGATGAATGATGAATAATACTAATTTACTGATACAAATGTAAGTTTTTGGCACTGTGTATTTGTTTACTAAAATATTTCTGATAGACAGAAACTTATTTTGCGTTGTAAAATTGTCATAAATTGAATCAATTGTCGTAAATTGTTTTACAACAGTAATTTAAATATTCTGGATCATTTTTCATCAGTGTTTCAGTGTGACATGCTTCAGATAATTAAACAGTAATGGAAAATATCATAATGTAAATACGTACAGAAGGTGACTATCCCATGATAACTCTAATCGCTACAAGGCTATTTTCTGTACAGCAACATCCATAAATAAGGGCAGGCAGGTTAAGAATAATTCAGCATAATTAACAAGGAAAAACCCTCAAAAGAGCGGCCCGGAGTGTGGAGGTCAGGTGGAAGTGTATAGAGCGGGGTGCTGGTGTTCCTGCCTTCCAGCTGTAAATTTTCCCGCTCAACACAAACCTATTCACCCTTCCCCTCTCGCCACCCTTCACGCCTCACCTCTAACCGCTCCATATTTCAGACGTAATTTGGCACATGGGGATAAAATTATCCTTGTGTTCTGAAGCAGCAACAGTGAAAGGGCAGAGAACAGATAATTGTTAACAAATCTGACTTGCGTGGAGTGTGTTTTTCCTGGCCTGCTGCGTTCAGTGAGCGCCGTCGTGCCGATCTCCAGAAAATCTGTCTACGCTTTGGCAGTCGCCCCAGAGCAAGCATCTGTCAAAACAAATGCTTCTCGTGTTGGCAATAAATAAATGAAAGAATAAATGAATAAATGAATAGATAACACAAGGGGGGAAGACAGACACATCAGAGATGCGAAGAGAAAGAATGATCTAATGTCATCATTTAGGAGAGGACGTCGAAGAATTAAGGAAGAGCGAACGATGAGTCCTGTCAGATTAAACGCGATGACAGTAATAATGCAACAAATGAGTGATGTCACAACATTATAATGACAACGCCTGTTCATTTCCTGAAATATGAAGCAAAATTATATGAACGGCTAGATTTTTACACTTCATGAAAATCTGAGTGTTTTTTTTTTTTTCCTCTCCCATGCAGTTTTTTTTTTTTTTTTTTTTTTTTTTTAATGCTAGAATGTTTTATTGACTCAATTATCTGCATCTTCAGCAAAAAAAATGTTTTCACTCAGAAACCGTTAATGAATTTGACAAACAATTACAAATATACAGCTGTTACAAATAATGGCAAATGTGAGATTTTGAAGTAGAAAAACTGAAATAGCATTTTCTTGGTAATTTTCTTGCTGATTTCTAACAAATCAGCATATTAGAACGATTTCTGAAAGATCATGTGACACTGAAGAATGGAGTAATGATGCTGAAAATTCAGCTTTGTCATCACAGGAATAAGTAATATTTTGAAATATATTCAAATGGAAGACAGTTCTTTTAAATTGCATTAATATTTCATAATATTACATACAGAAGACTTCTTTCAAAACATTTTGATAATAAATTGATTTTCACTCCTCTGATTTTTGATAATAAACAGATTGATAAAACAATATTTATTTAATTATAAGTTTATTATTATTATTATTATTATTATTATTATTATTATTATGTACTTGTTTACTAAAAATGTTTCATTAATCTGTAAATCATAAATAAATAAATAAATTGAAGGTTACAAGATGCACATAAAACTTTTAATGAAGAACAGTTGAATTTAGTTGTTTACTAAAATATGTTTGTTAATACAGATCTAAATAAATACATGTGAAGGATAATAATAATAATAATAATAATAATAATAATAATAATAATAATAATAATAATAACAACAACAACAACAACAAAAAACTACTTATACACTTCTAAAAAGTTATTAGTATTACTGTATGTAAATGTTTACTAAAATAGGTTTTTGCCTATTCATAAAAAATGAAATGTGGATAAATAAATAAATAAAAATAACCTGGAAATTGAATGGACTGATAATAAAACAAATTATTTAATTATAAAACAGTATTAATATTATGTAAATTGTGTTTGTTAATATATGTCTAAATAAATAAATGTGGATGAATAATAATAATAATAAACTATTTATACACTTATAAAAATGTATTAGTATTACTGTATGTGTCACACCCCTGGACTATTTGTACTGTTTTTTTCCTCATGTGTCCATATATGGTTGTTCCTGTTCCTGTCCTTGTTATTGTCATTATTAGTTAATCACCTGCACCTGTCTGTCTATCATTAGTCTACCTTTATAAGTTGTATTCGGTTCGATGTTTGGTGTCTGGTCTGGTCAATGAGCACAAGTGTTTCTGTCATCCTTTTGTGGATTTACCTGTGTGGATTATACGTGTGGATTACATTAAAGACTTCATCTGTGAGGTGGGCTCGCCGCGGGTCTACCAGTTTCCATTGGCGTCGTGGCTGGAGGATTCCTCGTCTCCGCCTCCAGCCTCCGACCCAGCGGCTCTGCCCTGGCTCCTGGCTCCCTCGTCTCCACCGTTGCCTGTCGGCCCACCAGCTCCGCCGGACTCCCACGTCCCTCCGGCTCCGCCTTGGTCGGTCGTCGACCCGCCATCACCCCAGGACTCCATTCCTCCGGCTGCGCCTCGTCGCTTCGTTGGGCTCCCCCGTCCCTCCAGCTCCGCCTCAGTCCTCTGCCGCTCCGCCTCCGCCGCCTGAGCATTGGACTCTGCCTTGGCCCTCCGGATCGACTCGTCGGCTCTCTGTCTCCACCTCGGGCTCCACCTTCACTTGCTCTGCCGCTGTCGGTCGGCCCCCTGGAGTCATCAGCCCTTCCTCCACCATAGCTCCTCCCTCCATCGGCTCCGCCGTGGGCCGTCACCATGGCTGCGGCGTGGGTCTCGCCTGGCTCCTCCTGCTTTGGGTCCCTTCTGCCTCCACCCTGGCTCCACCCTCCGTCTGATCCGCCCTGGACCCTTCTGTCTCCTCCTTGGCTCCTCTCTCCGTCGTCACCACCGTGGACTTTGTTTGTTGTCCTCCTACCAGGAGTCCGTTCTCCGTCAGAGACTCCTCCTGCACTGACTTCCTGTTGCCATCCCGCGCCCACTCCTTTGTCCACCTCCTAAGTCCCCTCCGTCCATCCCTTTTTTGTTTTTTTCTCTTTTTTCCGGGGGGGGGGTAATTACTTACAATTTAAGTAATTTTACCAATCTCAAACTTTTGAAAGTTGAATGTTATCATAAATAAATATTTTCTTCTCATATTAGGGATGCTAATCTTAACTAAAAGAACAAATAATATATTATATTATTAAAAAAAAGAAAAAAAAGAAATGAGTTTAGATGGGGTCATCAGATCTTTTTTTTTATACATGCAAGAAGAAGAAGAAAAATCCCTTCAAAACCCTTTTTTTTTCAGGGAAAATTTAAAGTGCGCTACCATCTTAGTGAATAATGCATTAAGCTATCGGAGACCTTTTACAGTGCTAGACTCCTCTGAGTCATTACACAGTGCGGGGAAGAATCCTCTTTTGATCCAGTTAGAAATTCTATAAAACACATTAGTTATTATTATTCATTTGTCTGTCCGAAGCGTGCCGTTTGAAGTGCTCGGCCTGGAAGAATTAGCATTTCATGGCTAAGCAAAGCTGTGAGGAAAACTGTAAGTGAACACTTGTGATATCATATTGAGGGTAGCATCTAATTTCATTATTTATACATGCCGAAATGACCCAAATGAGCAGCTTACACAGAAAACACGACAACACACACTCACAGTCAAACTCTGTAGGCAATGAGGTGACAGTTCAAAGAATAGGGAAAAAGGCTACGCTTCAGGCAACCAGTTTTAAGACCTGTTTTTTGCCTCAAACGTTTAGTCATTTACATATATGATGCCTTTAGGCCATTTCAACTTGGTGAGGAAATGTGTCCTGACTCTGCTCCTCATGAATACAGTATTGATTTAGCCTAATGTTAGGTTTAACTGGCCGAATATGACCAACTTCACTTACATCTGCTGTTATCATCCTAAAAGCCCTTCCTGCTTAATCAAGCTCTGCTCATTTCAGACGTCATTACTGAAAATGATCATTGGAACAAAACAGTTTCTATTGTAGTCGGTCAGGCTAAGGATTTGTATGTCAGCGTGACCTGAACTGGAAAACTCTTGCTGGTTTCAGGATAATGACAGACAGTAAGAGAGGTTATAAAATGAATAGTTTAAAGATATTTAGAAGTTTTTCTGCTGGTCTATGGGTCCATGACAAACAAATATGTAAATGATGGAGAAAAAGTGTAAAATAAATAAATAAATTAATTAGTAAAACAAAAAAACAAAAAACAAACAAACAAAAAAAAAACATTGTGGGACTTACCCACAGATGAAATAAAATAAAATAAAATAAAATAAAATAAAATAAAATGTTTTAACTGGAAAAAAGCTGGAAACTAGAAAAAATACTCTAGCAAGGAAGGGCTAAAATATTTTATTTATAATATAATATTTTTATTTTAAGACCATTATACCACCCTGTCATTTTTTACTACCCACAAAAACAAACTAACTATTCATTCATTCATTCATTCATTCATTTTCTTTCTTTCTTTCACTGTTTACATATTCATACAAAAAATATTCAAGGGGTCATGAAAGATGGAAAGAGGAAAAAAAATGGAAAAAAAAAAAAAAAAAGAGCTAAAGTATTTTAGATTTTAACAATTTCAAGACAATTTTACCACCCTTACATTTTTTACTACCCACAAAAACATTCAAATAAATAAATAAAAATCTATTTTTTTTTCTTTCTTTCTTTCTTTCTTTCTTTCTTTCTTTCTTTCTTTTATTTACCGTTTACATATTCATACAACAGAATATTCGAAGGGTCATAAAAGATTTGTGAATATAATATAAAGAAAAAAATAAATAAATAAAAAAAATACATTTAAAAAAGGGGGGGGGGGGGGGGGGGGGGCTGGAGCTAAAATATTTAATATTTAAAATATATATTTTAAATGCATATTTAAACTCAAGCAACTTTAAGACAATTATACCACGCCGACAATTTGTACTACCCACAAAAACACCCAAAATAATTCAAAATAAACAAGACAATTGTGCACTTTCATAAATGTATAGAGTATGTGTGTCATAATGTGGAACTTTATAGATGCAAATTTATTGTAATATTGACTAAAAGTGTCATCTATGTACATGATTTTTTATGATGTTTTTGTTGTTTTTTTTCTTCCCCCTGAACATTTCCACACCTCAGTTTATGTTTTGTGTCCTATGGTGGAAAAGTTGGTTGAGGAATTTTATTTTATTTCATAAACTCAAAACACATTTTATAAATACCCAGCTCAGACCGAGTAGTATATTTAATAACGGTTGTTCCATTACACATTTTCTTTTGTTTGTTGACCTTGCAAAAAAGATATTAAGTCTATATTAAGAATAATGTCAACTGCCAGAAACTGCCAATATCACATAAAACACTGTTGATTTGCACTAGAATCAATGTGTTACCTCTTCAGCTTGCCAGAACCTGAACTGACTTCTCTAAACCATGTAGATCCAGTTCTTTGCAGCTCAAAACTCCAAGATCAAGAGTTCAACATCTGCTCAAGAATTTCAGAAAACACAATGCTAGCTTTCAACAGCTCGAATGGTTCATACTGGAAGCTTCAATCAATCCTGCCCAGAAAAAAAGGCCTAGGAACCTTGTCTTTCTAGCATCCCATTCACTTTCACACAACAGAGCAAATACTTATAAAAAGCTACATACTTCCACCATCAGGCATTTCAGCACTGAACAGCTCTTACCTAGAAGAGAAAAGAAAAACAGAAAAAAATTAGTTCATAAAATTCAGACACCAGCCTTCATCTGTACAGAGAAAAGACACAGAAGAACAATGGAGACGGTGTGAAATGTCTCCTCTTAATTACGAGTCCATCACAGCCAAAGACCCGTTTGACACGTAGCAGAAAAAAGGATTAAAGAAGAATTAATCTCGCTGATCATTTCCCTGACCGGGAGTGTGACGGCGTGTTAATAAATGTGGACTCCTGAGAGGAGGTGGCCCCTGTGTCGCTCCGAACGAGAGAGGTCACTCCTCCGTTTCATACCCATTCGTCACGTCACGCCACTGGCTCAGGTGTGCCGGCTTCGCGGAGGACCGCGCGCAGATGTCTGCTGAGTAAGACTGATATCGGAGATTCGCCAGTCAGCTAGCTGTGAAGTAGAATACGTGGGGACAGCAGGTCGGGGACACGAGCGCAACGGGACATGATTAAGGCGGAGGTGAGAGGTGTAAGGGTCTGCTGGACGCCAATGATAGATAGAGACCGCAGGACTGTGACGGCAACATGGAGCTTGGAGTCTCGCAGGTTCTGTTCTAAGACAGACAAGACTGGAGATTGTTTTGAGACAACTGTACACTTCCATAAATGTATAAATAATGTGGGTGTCCAATCCTGCTTCTGACGGGACAACCTGAGTCCAACCTGAACCACAGTTGCCTACAAGTTCCTAGTGACCCTAAAGACCTTGATTCGCTGGTTTAGGTACGTTTAATTAGGGTTAGATCTAAACTCTGCAGGACAGATTTGGACACCCCAACTCCATGTAAAGTGGCACTCACACTGACAATGATTTTGTGGCTGAGTATGAACATGTACCAGCAAACAACAGAAATTTAATCGCTGTCATTGTGAATGCCCCTTGAGAATGTAACATTGTTCTCATCTTCCTAAGCAGCGGGTTTCAAGTAAAATGATTTACCCTCTCTGGGGTGTAAGACTCATTCTCGCATTCACATCACTGGTGCGTGTTCACTGCGGGAATTTCAGCACTAGATTATAAATGGACCATTGGATGATCCATCTCTAAAACCGCTCGTTTCTTAGCCTCCAAGAGTGATGACTGATGTCTTCCGCTCCATTTGCCCCAGTAGGGTCACACAGAAAAATGACACTTTTCTAAAAGGGGCCACAGATGTTGCGTTTCTGTATCCAACAACGTTATCACCGGCCAAATGTAGGCCAGTGATAAAAGAGCGTCTAGTCAGAACATAAACCTGACTGGAAGAGAGATACATATCAGAAGCTCAAGTGAAGTTAGGGTCTCTCATCCAAGATATAATCAAGGACTTTATCTTGAACATGAGACCGGCTGTCTTTATTCATCACATATGGTTATCTTCACATATGGCTGGTAATGCTAAAGCTAACGTTGCTTTCCCTCAAAAAAATGACTTTCTTCTTTTAGACCAATACAATTGGAGTTATATTAAAAAATGTCCTGGCTCTTTCAAGCTTTGTAATGTCAGTGAATGGGGTTCAAGATTTTAAAGCCCAATAAAGTGCATACATCCATCATAAAAAGTACTCCAGTGCTCCAGACATGTTAATAAAGGCCTCCTGAAGTGAACTGATGCAATTTTGTAAAAATTAATCTAAATCGTAATCTCTAGTTTCCGCTAACTGTCGTACGCGTGTTCATGAAAGAGTGGTGTTTCAGTGGATGACATAGAACGTTTGATGGATTTAATGGATATTTTTCCGACACAAATGCATCGATTCACTAGAAGGCACCATGTGGAGTACTTTTTTTGATGGATGGACACACTTTTATTGGACTTCAAAACCTTAAACCTCATTCACTGCCATTATAAAGCTTGAAAGAACCAAGACATTTTTAATATAACTCTGATTGTTTTCATCTGAAAGAATAAAAGTCATATACACCTAGGATGGCTTGAGGGTGAGTAAATTATAAAATAATTTTCATTTTTGGTTGAACTAGAAGTTTTGATAGATCTGGTATTGCATGACTCCTAGTTGAGGGTTCCAAGTTGTCTTTTATTTCCTGAAGCAAATTAAAAATAACATGGCTTGGCAAAACTTGGCAAATATGTTCGGATAATGTGTTCTTCTGACATTCCAGATAAATTAATACATGTGGAAAAAAATCCTCTTCCTTCTACCACACACTCTCTGGTCTCTGCGGTGCCCCCTGCTAGCAACATAATAATTGCAGCCATTTCAAGCGCAAAATAGTTTAAGACATGTTTTTTTTTGGCCGTTAAAAATCGTGCATTTCAGGATTTTTTTCGGTATTATGGACTTCATTGGTGCCCCGATTTTAAACTTCCAAAATGTAGTTTAAATGCAGCTTCAAAGGGCTCTAAACAATCCCAGCCAAGGAAGAAGGGTCTTTTCCAGCGAAATGATTGAAAATTTTCCAAAATTTTTTCGGAAAAAATTTTTTTTAATACTTTTTAAGCACCAAAGCACATGTAGCACAGGCTCTGGGATGCGTGTTCACGATGCAACGTAATTTTGAATCACGTCAAAAGGTCATGCGGAACTACAGACCCAGTGTTTACAAAGTGAACGCACAAAGACTAAGAAAGTGCAAGTAAGTCAAACGCCGTTTACAAACAAAAAGGTACAACAATGTTGGTCGATTCTGAAGTTGTAGGAGAAAATAAAATGTTTTTCGCCATACTCAACTTTTTTGAGCCGAACAGGCTCGAGTCGTTCGTTCATCACGTGACAGCCCCATAAGATGAACGAACGACTTGAAAAACCCGAAGACTCGAAACAGGTGAACTAATTCCAGTACAGAACCCAATAGGATGTTGCGCATGCGCGACTGAAGAAATCACTCCCCGAGACGACTCGTTTTTCCTGAGTCACATTAAAGATTTGTCCAAATGAAAGAAACGTTCAAGAACGACCCATCACTAATTGCAGCATCGTGGACACGCATCCCAGAGCCTGTGCTATATGAGCTTTTGTGCTTAAAAAGTATACAAATTTTTATTTTTCGAAAAAAATGGCAGATCGTTTCGCTAGATAAGACCCTTCTTCCTCGGCTGGGATTGTTTAGACCAGTGTTTCCCAACCCTGTTCCTGGAGGCACACCAACAGTGCACATTTTGGATGTCTCCCTTATCTGACCAATATATTTCTGGTCCTCGAGTCTCTACTAACGAGATGATGAGTTGATTCAGGTGTGTTTGATCAGGAAAAGTTGGAAAATGTGTAGTGTTGGTGTGCCTCCAGGAACGAGGTTGGGAAATACTGGTTTAAACCCATTTGAAGCTGCATTTAAACTACATTTTGGAAGTTCAAAATCGGGGCACCAATGAAGTCCATTATATGGAGAAAAATCCTGAAATGCTTTCCTCAAAAACCATAATTTCTTTATGACTGAAGACAGAAAGACATGAACATCTTGGATGACAAGGCGGTGAGTAAATCACTTGTTAATTGTTGTGAGTTCTCCTTTAAAGACATCTAATAGATGTCTATTTGACATCTGATAGGAACGTCCTATAGACGTATTGCAGATGAGCAAACACTCTAAAAAGTATGTCTTCCAGATGTAAATGCATACGTCAAATAGACATCTCCCAGATGTGTGTGTGCTATCAGAGATGGTTTAACTATTATAGCATGTTTTTTTGGTCTTATTTGTAGTAAAACCATGGTTAATTTTCTTAAGAGAAAGGCTAAATGTAGTTAAATGGTAACGAAATGACGAAAGAGTTCTTTGTAAGTTAAAAGTTGGAAATAAAGTTTTCAGTTTAATGAAAAGTAAAAATGTTCAAAATGCCATTTGAGCTCAGCTCACGACTGCCGTCTCCAACAACCCTAATTCGACTCAAATCCAGTTTTATTCCCTGGTCCAGAGGTGCGGCGTTGAGCGTCCTAACATTTCGATTCTGTATGCAAGGTCGTGTCTGCCATCTCCCCCTCCTGCCGTTTTACACCTGCCATACTTTATTTGCTCCCACATTAACTTTGCCGCCGAATTTCCCTTCCCATCTAAAACGCATTTACAGGTGGGAGAAACGTAAACAGGCTGGCGCTGCCTCATTAAACAACAGCACACACTCTCTCCACCCAAACAAACCAACTTTTATTCCTCAATCATCCCCTCATTCGCTCGCCTCACGAACTCGTTTGTCCTCCATCTTTACGTCTAAGTAACCTTTGGCGAGAGCTCTGTAGGTCAAGCGGCGGGCTGATTCTGATACAGCGAGCGTGGAAACATTTGAAGCGCGTCTTGCTCGACCACCATCCCCCATCCCAACGGGGGGCAGGAACATAGTGATAGTGTTCTGACCAGATAACCTTCCCTTTGCTAGCCAATACTTTCAAGGATAATTGTGTTCATGTCAACTGAAGGCACAAAGAGAAAGAGAGACAGAGTGGACGTTACAGTCAAATCACAATATAGCGTCTACACTTTAAAAAGAGAGCTTTTCAGGTTTGTCTTCCTCTATAATTTGCACCCTGCCCTTAACACAAGTGACTAGCTGCTAGTGTGCGTGCATAAGGGTGTCCATACATCCCTGGCTGAAGTGTGAGAGGCAGTTTTAAGTGTATTTTAATGGCAGTGCGATACAACATCGACTGAAAGAGTTTCTGTGTTGTGCTGTAGAGATGAGAGAGAGAGGAGAGGCACATAAGGAGCTTTAATGGTCTGTGACAGCCCCAAACCCCCTCTGCTATCTCCCTCTCTCTCTCTTGCACCCAAATGCTCTGCTCTGTCTTCTGCCCCTTTTCATTCTCTGTGTTTCTCTGACAGGAATCCATAGGCTTGCTTCAGTCTCAGTAAAGGTGTCGACTATAAAGCCCCTGAGCACCTTATCTGCCCCCTGCGTCTGTCAGTGAGGATTTCTGATCGGTTTCTTCTCACACTTTAGAGCAGCTCAAAGCCACTTCATCTCTTTGGCTGAGAAAAACAGGCCTCAAACCTTCACAGCGAGAGCAGGACGTTTTTTTAGCCTCTGAAAGCCAAATTAAGCCTCCTCATGGCTTTCTCTCAGATGCCTGTATATACTGAAAAGTTCCTCTGAAGTCTCACTATCAGTCTGTTTGTCCATCCGTCGGTCTAAACATCTCTTTGGTCGACCAATGAGATTCACCACAACACTCACTCTTGCGCCAATGCTTAGACGTTGTCTATTTGCTAGTGCACTCCAAAAACCTGACAAAGTACATTCGCTTTACTGTCTTTTTTCACTTTGGGGAAAATTCAGGAAAAAGTACTGATGACTCACCCTGCACTACACAATTTTTTGGCAAATCAAAAGCTGTCTAGAATCAGTCCCATCTCAAAATACCAACCGCATATGCATCATAATAATTTAGTAACTTTTTAGCTGTTTAAAGAGTTAGTTCACCCAAAAATTAAAATTCTGTCATTCTGTCAAACCCGTAAGACCTTCGTTCATCTTCAGAACTCAAATTATGATACTTTTTATAAAATGCAAAAGCTTTCTGACCCTGCATAGACAGCGATGCAACTGACACGTTCAAGGCCCAGAAAGGTAGTAAGAACATTATTAAAATAGTCCATGTCCCTAATAGCACACGTACATCTTGGAGACGTCTATTTGACTGCTGCATTTACATCTACAAGATGTGTTTTTTAGAGTGTTTGCTGATCTGCAATTTGTCTATTGTACATTTCCTATCAGATGTCAAATAGACGTCTATTAGATGTCTTTAAGATGTTTATGATTTATAATGTATGTAATGTATGTCTGTCAGATGTTTATACAAAGCAGATGCTTTCCAGATCAAGTGATCTTTAACAGACATCTTGCAGATGTATGTGTGCTACCTGTGGTGACATCAGTGGTCCAACCATAATTTTATGAAGCTTCAACAATAGAAGAAAACAAAAAATGATGAACACTGATAGAACACGCGTCACAGAGACGTCTATTTGATATCTGCATTTACATCTAGAAGATGTTTCTTTTTTTTTTTTTCCTATTTTTCTTAGACAGGAAAGTGGAGATATGACAGGAAGTGGGTGAGAGACAGGGGGGTGGGATCGGGAAAGGTCCGCGAGGCAGGATTCGCAACTGCACCAAATGTAGGAGCACTGCCCACAAGGCTACTGGCGACGACAAAGATGTATTTTTGTTTTTTTTTGTTTTTTTAGAGTGTTTGCTTATCTGCAATACGTCTATAGGATGTTTCCTATCAGATGGCAGATGTACGTGTGCTATCTGGGAATTTATTCAACAATTTCTTCCTCAGATAGCTTATGTACGTCTGCAAGATGTCTGTTAAAGATCACTTGATCTGGAAAGCATCTGCTGTGTACAAACATCTGACAGACGTTTGTAAGATGTCAGTTTTACATACATTCTAAAACGTAAACATCTTAAGGACATCTAATAAACGTCTATTTGACATCTAATAGGAAACGTCCTATAGATGTACTGCTGATGAGCAAACACTCTAAAAAACATCTTCCAGATGTGAATGCAGACGTCAAATAGACATCTCCGTGATGTACGTGTGCTATCAGGGTCTCTACTTGTAGAACGTCCATCTCTATTAGTTTATCCGTATATTCTGGTTCAAATAAGTAAGGCTGAGCAAAAAATTGCAAGTCATCCTCTCATCGTCTTCTTCTGCTTGTAAACAAGGAGCAGCGCATCCAGTTTCTACATCAGAACGCCGGCTTTAGTTTTTTTGTCGTTAGGCGTTATTCTTGTTTTCTTTGCACACAAAAAAGTATTCTCGTAGCTTACCACCTTTCTAGGCCTTGAACGTGTCAGTTGCGTTTCTGTCTATGCAGGGTCAGAAAGCTCTCAGATTTCATCAAAAAATATATTTGTGTTTCAAAGATGAATGTCTTATGGGTTTGGAACAACATGAGGGTGAGTAATGATGACAGAATTTTCATTTTTGGGTGAACTATCCATTTATGTTTGTTATTTTTTTACACAGTTTTGCCAATTTTGAGGTAAAAAGCAAGAAAAGTTTCTACTTCATATAGAGAGATCTTTTTCCTATTTCTAGTGAGTCAGTTCCTGAACTAATTTAACCTCCACAACAACATCCTGTGACAGTTTTGTGAACCCACACAAGAGTCCTTTGAGTTTCTATGATGCATTACAGCAATAGTCACTTTCTCGTCTAAGCTCAAACACAGTTCCTGCTTTAATGCTGCTTAGCAACCTATTCAAATTGCTATTGCCTGATGATAAGAGAGGGGGTTTTCATGCGGTGGTTAAAGCACTGCAAAGTCCCCCCATCAATGATTTGTTGACCATGAAAGGATCCAATAATAATGTTAAAAGGATAGTCTACCCAAAATTGAAAATTCTGTCATCATTTACTTAGTTGGCTTTCACAGGTTTGAAACAGCATGAGGGTGATATTTGGGTGAACTATCCCTTTAAACTTGCATAAATCCCATTCTGACCATGCGTCCACTAGGCCCAATTTTTTTATTTATTTATTTTTTTTTACTATTCAAGCTATCCAGGTTAATTCTAGTCTGTCTCAGATTGACAGGCTTGTCGGATATTTACAGGAGAGCTGCATTCAAATCAACAAATTCCTGACAGACATGTAAACCTGCGCAGTTGGTGGTCTAATCTGAATCCCACCAAAAATTATCCTAAAATATTCCCCCTAAGGACAGTATTTTTTGTTTGCTTGTTTGCTTTTGGAAAACCACTTGATTAGACGAGTGCAACAGGCAGATAAGAACTCATGAATAAATGGATATTAATGTCCGTGGTATTGCAATCTCCAGTAAACTGGCAAATTTTAGGCTGCCTTTTTTGGCGCCAGAGAAATACTCCATGCAATTCACATTAACCACTAAAATTGTGATGCTACTTAATTAGACTCAAGCAAATGATTATCCAGAATTTGAAAGTTCACAAGTGACTGTTTTAGATTAATTAAATCTCTCCGTTTCACTTTTTACGTACAGTCAGTCAGCAGCAAAAAGTAAGTAAATGCTTTGCATAAGTTAATACCAAAATGTCATGACTCGCCAATTCAGGAACCCTACCCTAGAACTGAACCGGCAACCTTTGTATTACAAACTTAGATCCTTAACCACTAACCTGTTATCACCCTTCAAACACAGATTTTTCCCCAAGTCACTGCCATCACAGTCTCCAGACTTGGAGAACACAAGCATTTCTGCGATGTCCATCACAGGTGAGTGGGCCGCTCGGGTCTAGATGACCCTATTGTGAGGGAGAGCTTTTATACGAATGAGAGTCCACCCTCTCCCAGGCCCTGCCGAACAAATAGAGACTCTCCACAAAGGCTTTCTGCTTTTCCCCCAAGTGTGTTGGTGAGAAATAATCAGCCCCTGATCCTCAGAGCATCTTCAACTCCGCGGGGCAGGAAAAGAAGTCTTGTAAGATGAATTACGTACGGTAAGAAAAAAAACACACTGAAGAGGGAATGTGCTGCTTTTCTCTCAGAAAGCTTTTCTCTGAGATAAGAAGTGGCCATATCCTGACAGCTCTCAAATCAGCCATTCTCGTTTCCTTGGACACTGTTACCATGTCAACCGCAGGAGTGCTCTGACCTTGTCCTGGTGTTTACAGACACCAATTAAAAGTGGACATAACGACTGAGACCTGCGGTGGCCATGCCAGGTTGCCGAGTCAGCACAACACCAGCTTGAGAAGAAAGAAACAAACAATGTGAAGTATTAGTCACAAGTTGATATGTGGTGACTGCAGGTTTGTATTTCACAAATAGTGCCAAATCAACATCTAAAGCTTATAGACATGGAGTAAGAAAATTGATTTCTAGTGTGAAATTGGTTTCACACTAGAATGTTTGGAGCAGAGCCTATTGTGTGTTAGATATGAAGAGTTTGATTTGTGTTTACTCCGTTGATGTGAAAATCGTTTCCAAATTTGATCTTGAGGAAACTGCAGAGCGGAAAATACTACTAAAAGTAGGCAGTTTTTGAACAAAACTTTTAAGTTAACAAATCATTCTTGCTCATCATTGTTGCATCTTTTTATATTTTTCAACCTCTGCAGACTTAATATATGAGCACATGAAAACATTGACCTAGAACTGCTCTGACAGTCACTTCATGAGCATTTTACAGTTTATTTTAAGAATCTTATCATATACAAACAGAAACGTAAAGGTTTTCACAGCAACCCATCAAAATAAAGGTTCAGTTTAACTTGAAGAAACTGTGACAGAAATATATTACTTAATATAATGATAGTACTACTACTACTAATAAAATTGTTAAAACATTATTTTAACCAGTATAAAATACTGTCCAGAATTTATTTACCAGAAAAATGTAAATACACATTTTTAGGGCCTTTAAAAAGAGTTTTTGTTAAAATTTTAATACATTGCTGTTAAATTGTGCTTCATTAAAAAAGCTTCATTATTTCAATTAAATAGACATGCTTTTTAGATTAACATTTATATGTATATATATATATATATATATATATATATATATATATATATATATATATATATAATTATTATTATTATCATTAGTGAAATAATAATTATGTAAATAATAATAATATTATTATGAAAATGGGAAAAAATTGAATTTGAAAAAAAAAGAAAAATAACAAATAAATAAATAAATAAAATGGATTTCATAGGGTCCTATGCTTTAAATTGATTAAAAATGACAAGAAGGTTAAACAATATTTGTATTTAAAATAAATGATGTAAATAAATGTTTTTTGTTTGTTTGTTTTTTAAATTTAAATAAATGCAGCCTAAAAGGGAGAGACATTCTCATTCTAGAAAGCATTTTATTGGTCAAAAATGTATAAACAACCCTTAAAGCAGGATGAGTCATCAATATTTTCCATCTGATTTTGGAAGAGAACAACTGCAAACATTAAATGCATACAGTATATCTGCTAAAAATGATAAATACTAAACTAGTATATAGATTACCTCAAAGCTATCCACCTTTTTCTTGCCATAAGTGTGGGCGCGAACATTTGTAAATTTTATGGGTCTGGCTTCTGGTCTCATCCACGTCCAGCTATTTTTAGCTGTACAAAACAGCCCGTTTTGCTCCTTGATATGTATATAATGTATTATCTTAATTATGAGCACACTGGTTTGTAGTGCAAACAGTTTTACCGTTTACTGCACGTTGTTATTCTTCTCATTATTTCCCTATAGGGGATAATGAACCGGAAGTCTCACCCATAGGTTTACTTCCGTGTTAAAGGAAAAGATGGATAAGTATGGACTAAAAGCCACAAAATCCCCAGTTTTGATTCCTTGGGGTCTTTAACCCATTCTTACTCCAATCGTACCCCTATACAAGCCATGGCCATTCTGCAGCATGGTCATTACAGCACGGTGATTTATTATGCTTTCACCGTGATGTGACGATCTCCCATTTCAATACTTTGTGAGTGAGATTGATGGGTTTCTGCTGCAGCCCCTGACAGAGAGATTTACAGCGACTGATCAAACCTGCAGGAACACCCACCTCTGTCTACTGTTATTGCACTCTGAGGTCTCTCAAAGTTTAAAATAAATTACTCCGGAGATGGGCAAACCTGTTTGTGTGTGAGAGCGAGAGGCAGTGTGTTTTTCAGATGGACCCATTATACATGCTGTATATTTACCTTTCCTAGTGTTTCTGTGCATTTAAGACCCATCAGTCCTTGCTTCTGTGATGTGCTGAATCAGTTAGTTAACTAAACTTCCAGTCCATCTGTGCATGTTCTCTATACTCAAAGTCAGAGTGCACTGACATAACCTCCATGGGAAAAAAAAACAAAAAAAACGCTAAATGCAGGCCAAAAGGAAGTCCTAATCTAATGAAGCATGAATGCTCAGCCCACAAACAGAAGCTCAATTCAGACGTCATAAGATAACCTCTCTTCCTGGTTCATTATATTCACACAGTGTGTTGGGTAATTGGCATATAAGCCAAGAACGCTCCTACTTTCCCATGGAGGACTCGATACTCAAACTCTCGCTTTTACTGACCTTGCTCTGGACAAAACAAGCACAGCCTCCTGTCTGTTCTGCTATTTGCTGGCTCATTTTTCTCAATGTCTTTCTCTATCTCTCAGTCTCAATTGATGCTCTTCAGTTTCCTTTAAAAGGTAGAATCACCCTTTCAAGACTGCATCACGCTTGGATTCAGGCCAGCACAGGAATTATATAAATGTCAGAAATCTGAAAAATGTTTAAAATACAACAAAAATGGTACTGACAAATATCAAATACACATACATAGATGCTAATAGGACAATAATGGGAGAATCGAAAACAGAAATCTGCAGAAAAACCCCGATTGAGAGTAAGTTTAGGTTTCACACTTAGAACAAATGCTTTTCAAACAGAATAATAGTGCTGCTACACCCAAAGGGAGTTGAATTACTTTAGAAATACTGTAGAAACTCACTTATTTCCATAACCTTCCATTATCTGCCAGACCTGTGCTGTAGTGAGAAGGTTTCTGGATCAGTTACGTGTTCTCAGATGCCTCCAGACATTGAGAGGATTAGTGGCTTTGAAGCTGCCCAGTCATGTGAACTAACAGAGTAAACACAGCAGTTTTGGTGAGGACAAAAGAATGGGTTTAAAATGTGGAGATGCACTGAAATCTCTGAGACGGGAGAGGGAAAAATGTTGAGATGGATAAAAAGATTTACCTAATGCTTCCTTTGTTTTTTATTATGGTTTATTGTTCATGCATACTAAGTCTGGAATCAAGATCTCCCATTTAAACGCGTTGATTTAAATGCAAGGCACAAACAAGAATATATTTGTTAGCGGGCACAATAGGAGCCTTTGTTAACATTAACACAATGTGGTTTCTACACCCCATTAACTTTCAGAATGTGACATTTGTTTATCATTTAACTAAAAACACAATAAAAACCTTTTACAGATTGTCCTCTTGCAAGCACTGGAGGTTTCTGTAGTGGTGCAGAATTTAATGTATGTGTATATTTGTGTATGCTCAACATGCATTGTGCCAGCTGGTGAATTTATTCTGGGTTATTAATATTTAACTTGGATGGGCGCTGCAACAGTTATCCTCAGTGGAACGAAAGCCGTGGGCACTCAGAAAATCCCCGAGACAAGCCCCGTTCCTCTTCCCCACAGCTGTACATCTGTACCAGCCAAAGGTGAATATGCTGACATGAGTCCCGAATGAACGTGGGCTTAGAGAAATGGATGGAGCATTTATTAAATTATAGCATCATTTGGCTTTGAGATTGATTGGAGGTAAAATTCAGCGAGAGAGCCGAGAACTCTCGTTTAAGTGGCCATTAGTGTACAGACACACTTTGAGTCAATCTTTGTTTCAGACAGTCATCGACCCTTCTATATCTGCCCATATATTTGTTTCATTACCTTCTCGGCTATTCATACATCCATTCATTGCAAACACTCAGAACATGCGCCTGGTATACAAACTATAATCAATATGAAAAGCACTTGATGTGTGTTTTTTAAAACTGATGTCTACATAAGCAGCTGCATTCTACAGTTGCAGCCAAATTTGCTGTTGTTTTTGCAGATAAATTCCAGCCATTTCAATGGGAATCCACATGACTGGGAATTTCACATTAGTTGGTAACGCAAATTCACCTAGAGTTTACTTTCAAACCTAGCAGCTTTCTGTTGTGGTAAAATATGAAGCAAAATCTGCATGGGGAAATCCTTTGCTTGCAAGAAAGTCCTGATCATGTACATTTATATTGAAATGAGTTCCCTTTGAATGGGAACTAGCGCTGCGTCCCATAGAGGGTGCTATGGGAATGATCGGCACCTCCCGAGGCGGTGACGGCAGTGGCAACTGCTGTGGAACCTCCTGAGGTGGCGGTAACCACTACAAAACCTCATGCTACAACGCTACAGAACTTCACGAGGCAGCGGCGACCACTCCCAAATTCCCCTAGGCCATGGTGACTGCTGCAGAACCTCCGGAGGCAGCAGCGACTGCTATAGAGTCCCCCTGAGGTGGTGCCGACCACTCCCGAATTCCCCAAAGTGGTAGTAACCACTACAAAACTTCCCAAGGTGGCAACAACCACTACAGAACCCCCCAGGTGGGGCAACCATAGCAGAATTCCCTGAGGCAGAACTTCACGAGGCAGCAGTGACCATTACTGAATTCCCAGAGGCAGAACCTGCTGCAGAACCTCCTAAGGTGGTGGTGACCACTATAAAACCTGCTGCAGAACTTCCTGAAGTGGCAGCCACCACTACAGAACCCCAAGGTGGCTGCGATGCTACAGAATTTCCTAAGGCGGAGGCAGGCGCCACAAACTTTACAAGGCAGGAGCAACCATTACTGAACTCTCCAGGGTGGCAGTGACCACTACAGAACCTCCCGAGATGGCAGCGACCACTACAGAACCCCCCAGGTGGCGGCAACCATTGCAGAATTCCCTGAGGCGGCGACGATTGCCACAGAACTTCACAAGGCAGCAGTGACCATAACCGAATTCCCCGAGGCAGAACCTGCTGCAGAACCTCCTGAGGTGGCGGTGACCACTATAAAACCTGCTGCAGAACCTCCTGAAGTGGCGGCCACCACTACAGAACCCTGAGGTGGTTGCAACGCTACAGAATTTCCTGAGGCGGAGGCAGGCGCCACAAACTTTACAAGGCAGCGGCGAGCACTACCGAATTCCCCAAGGTGACGGTGACTGCTACAACACTCCCCAAGCCTGCGCGACTGCTGCAGAACCTCCTGAGATGACAGCGACCACTGCAGAACCCCTCGAGGTGGCAGCGACCACTACAAAACTTCTGGAGGCATCAGCGACCACTATCAAATTCCCAGAGGCGGCAGCGACTGCTGCAGAACCTCCCAAGGTGGCGCCTCCTCAGGGAACCACGGTTACATGTGTAACCTGAGATGTTTTCGACTGCAAAAAAATTTGATAGGATGCGATCTTCTGCATGTTGGGAGTATGCCAATGATCCCTCAAAATACTACCCTTGCAGGCACCACAGTAGGTTTTGGAGCCAAGCTTATTTTCTTCTATATAAGGTCAGTAGAGAGAGGAAAGGAAATTATGAGTATAGAGCATACATCAACATATCTACAGCTAGGCCACAGCTCCAACCTCCAAACACATCTTTCAGTACCACGCTACAACTCACAATAATGACTTTCAGCATGTAATACAGCTATAACAATGACTAGCGCAGTCTCTTCGGGGACTTGTTAAGGTGGTACCGTCAAAGTCTGAATTGATTCATTACTACCTGAGGTCTAGACACCTTGGGGGGAATCATGGGAAAATCTAGACCAAAAAAAAAAAAAAAACAAACAAACAAATGAAAGGAAAGAACTTTCCATTTGCTGAGCACAGCGGTATGATAATTGTCATGATTCATTTCATGTCACCCAGAGAGAGGTGATGGGTCGGCCCTCCGTGTAATACTCATGCTTCTATTCAGCGAACCATGACAGAGCCACAATTACTAAAACCACCACACTAATTTATTCAACTTTGTGTGTGAGGGGACTAAATCAAAGACCCCTATTGAAAAGTGTGAATTGGAAAGCTACATATGCAGGTTCAACCAAAATAAGAACCATGCGACTCCTACTTTTTTTTAATGAGCTTTAGCCGTGCCGCTAACAAAAGGCATTTGGCCTCCGCAGGTAATTACAGAAACACATTACATTACCAGCATGGATAGTCTCTCTAAGCTTTCAGCCCTGTCAAATTGATAAAGAAAAGCAGAGAAAAAAGAAGAATAAGGAGCGGGAAGAAAAGCAATAAACGCACAAATAACTCTTAACATGGTGTTTTGCTACGAAAGCAAATTATTTTGCCTAAGAATTATTTACTCCAGCGCAATGTCACAGCCTTGAATAAATAGCATACTGTAAATTAAGATGAATGCAAATAAGGCCAGAAAATAAATATTGAAAACAGCAGAATTCATTCATCTTCCGAGAGTCTGCTGTCTTGTGATTAGCGTCTGCTAGCTGACTCAGATCCCCATGAGATGTTCATTTTAACAACAGAGACTGAGAGTGATACCAAGCACCTGAAATTACACGCCAAACTTGACCCTGCAACAAACTTCTACTTTTTTTTTAAGCTGTAAAGAGGAACCTGAGGTTAAGTGCTTTACTCAAGGACTTAATGATAATGTTTTAGCCTGTTGCAGAGTTTGAAGCTACACCATTTTAGTTACCGGCTTAGATATTTGACCATTAGATTACACCACCACAATGCCAATTATCTAATTAACTTGCTTTACACAGCCCTGTTATTGTGCAGAACAATATTGTTCGGAACAATACAGGCAGAAGAAAGTCGACAGAAGACACTTGTTAACAAATAGCCATTAGCACAATAGTTAAATGTCTAATTAATAAGTATTTTTTACTGAGGCAAACCTAGAGTACACTGTGCTGAACTCAGTTAAAAATACTGCATTGTGCCAAATTCGATTCCACTATGGCTGACAAGGTGAGAAAATTGTCTATTACTATTTCATGTAGGGGAAAGAATAATTAAAAAAAAAAAAAAAAGATTCCAATTCTAATTAAAAATGTGTGATTATTTGTATACTCATGTATTACAGAATATCACTTTTAGCTTGTGCAGTGTTATCGTCAAGACCAGATACCAGAAGAGGAATGTCTGAATCAAGACCAAGTCCACATGTTCCAGACTATATGAAAAGACAGAGACCATAAAACGTGGCCCTGGAGTCAGACTTAAGGACCAAGACCATGCAAAAATGGTCTTAGTTTGAGACTCCAGGCTGACTCCAATGAATGACCTTGAAAATAAGTTCTTGGACTTTGCATCAAGTCTGGGTCCAAGACCATATTTTTGAGGTCTTGGTCTTGGTCCACAAGTCTGACAAGACCAAGATCATGATAATATGGTCTTGGACCCAGACTTGATGCAAAGTCAAAGTCATTCTTCTGTCCCCAAGTCCAACAAGTGACCATGAAAATACAGATCTCAACTTTGAGTCTAAGTCCAAGATCATATTTTCATGGTCTAGGTCCTTAAGTCCAAGGCCATTTTTTCACAATCCTTCTTGGTTCTTGAGTCCAACAAGTGACTATTGAACATCTGGATCTCGACTTCGAGTCCAAGTCCAAGATCATATTTTTGTGGTCTTGGTCCTTGAGTCCAAGTCCAAGGCTGTGTTTTCATAATGTTTCTTGGTCCTTGAGTCCAACAAGAGACCGCTGAACATATGGATCCCAGACTCAGATTATATGGTTTTGGTCCTAAGTCCAAAGCCATATTTTCATGTCTTAGGCCCTGTCCAAAATTGCACCCTAAACCCTCGCAGCCTGCCTCTGAGTCCACACTTTTGTGATGTAATGCCGCTCTGACTATTGGATAGAAGTGTGTCATGGAGCTCGCCTCAGTGTGGGCTCAGCAGAAGTGCACATCGAGCCGCAAAGGGTTCACGAGCACCCTTCTGAAAGTAAAAAGGGGACCCTGGACCACAAAATCAGTCATAAGGGTCAGTTTTTTGAAACTGAGATTTATAGTTTACCCAAAAGCTGAATAAATAAGCTTTCCATTAATGTTTAATAGGACAATAGGACAATATTAGGACAACAGGACGATATTAGGACAATATTTGGCCGAGATGCAACTATTTGAAAATCTGGAATCTGAGGGTGCAAAAAATGCATATTACTAATCAAACATTAAGTATTACTATATTTACAGTAATAAATTTACAAAATATCTTCATGGAACATGATCTTTACTTAATTTCGTAATGATTTTTTGGCATAAAAGAAAAATCGATCATTTCGACCCATAAAATGTATTGTTGGCTATTGCTACAAATATACCTGTGCTACTTACGACTGGTTTTGCAGTCCAGGGTCACAAACAACAAATGGGACACCCTACTATCTCGTGGATGTAACCGACACATGCACGAGACGGCCATTATAAATCTGCAAGACCGTAAGTGGACATGAAGTGTGCCAATTTGGGACAGGGACTTGAACTTGACTCTTTTCTGGTCTTAACTCTGAGTCAAATGAGCTGGTCTCAACAACAACACTAGCTTAGAGACTTGCTAACAGCATATTAAAAATTAAACTGCAAATGCGCTGTTTGGATAGCACACAGAGTTACTACGAAAAGTGTTGACCACTTATGAGGTTACATGATGGTTAGATAGGTATCTAAGAAGATAGCAGGCAGCTCACTAGGTTTTGGAAAAGTGCTGGATAGTCTCTAATGGGCAAAAAAAAAACAACAACCTTGTTGCTGCCTAGTGGAATCCGTTAACTTTGCCTGCAGCTATAAACCTTCATCTTTCAGATATGACATGTATAGACCCGGCTTGAGTTCACCAGCTCACGTGCACACATACACACACATCTTATGATTCTGAGCGAGAAACCCTAAAGTTTTTTTTTTTTATTATTTTTTCATGGCCAGTGTCTGAGCTGTGTCACAAAGCCACCATGCTCAGCGCTTTCTGATCAGAGGCACGTGGGATCGAGGCACTGTCTCCCTGCCTCCACCTCTTCTCTCCTGCAGATGAGTGTGGCTTTTGCAGAGATGCCTGGAGAGAGGAAGGGATATGAATATTTTCACGGCAGACAATGAATATTTCTGACACATAGCGCTTCGGTTCTCTGACACGACTGACAAAACGGAAGAGGAGAGGAAAGATCTGCCTCAGAACTGGGCTGTAAATGAGGAGCCCGACAGCGTGTGCTCACACACACAGCCTCGAAAACCTATCCTGCTCATATCAGAACACAAGTAGAACTTTTTATCAACTTTCTGATGGGAAAAGAATCTCAGGAGAATTCAGTGCTTCACTCAGGTCCACTTTTACTTTCTGAACAGCACAGCGAAAAATATGAGTTTCTGAATTTCAAATGAGGGGATAAATTTGAATTAGAAAACGGATAGTTCTGGTTCTGAAATCTGATTGGATGAGACATGTTTAAAGAGCCAGCATACTGGTGAATCTCATGAAAATATTTCACACCCAGATTCAAAAGAATAAAAATGAGAATTAATAACTCACATTTTGCAAATTTTTATACATATAATAATAACACAGCAGCAAAATCAGCATATCAAAATAATTTCTGAAGGATCATGTGACACTGAAGACTATATATTATGCATTAATATGAATTTCCTCAGTCTAACAAGCCATTTAAAAACTTTTGAATTTATGAAACATGATCTAGGTTCTTGACAAGTTTTGTGAGTCTCACATACAGTATATACACCGCTCACTGTGCATATTGAATTCTATATAAATGTGCCAATTATCTTACCTCAGTGAGCAGCCACAATGGTGTTTTATTGCACAAACACTCTCAAATATAAAACACTGCTCTGCTATTTCCTGTCAGACACAAAACTTGTACAACTCTGACTGAAAAGGCAGTTTTGTTCATCTTTTTACAAGGTTTCCAAAGCAC
Organism: Cirrhinus mrigala; assembly: GCA_036247105.1. Lineage (NCBI taxonomy): Eukaryota > Metazoa > Chordata > Actinopteri > Cypriniformes > Cyprinidae > Cirrhinus > Cirrhinus mrigala. Next base: position 13,275,106 of record CM070016.1, read on the forward strand.
CAATGGGGGCACTAAAACACAGAGTTCTGACCTTATAAGAGCAAGCAGAAAAAAGCAAACGACCCCAGACTTGGCGGTCCACACCTCACGGGAACCAAACCTCCATAAAACTCCTGTAAAACATCACGCTACAGAGCACAAGCAGTGTGCAGTCAGCGAGAAGAGAAGGGACTCTGAGGCCGTAATGCCTCTCGAGTGGAGACAGGGCATGATCTCGGTGTGCTAAATATTTAAAGCAGCCCTGGTCTGCTCCGGGCTAGTCTGCTACTGACAGGAGCAAACACACATTAGCGGCTGTGTTATGTGTTTGTGTGGGCAAGGGCCGAGCTTTTATAAGTCCCACAGGAAAGTCTGAATGCTGTTCTGACTGACATCGCACCCTCCATCAAACACCGAAACAGGGACATGAGACGAGAGGGCAGCATTGTGTCAAACTCGCAACAACAGAGGACTCGCCGAGACAGAGAACCGCCTTATGACAAAACAGAATCATAAAGGCCTTTCGCTTGACTTGCCTTCAAACGCACCTCTCAACACTAGCGCTGCTTTGACCTCCACACGAAAAGTGCAGTGGATATAACGTCACGGAAGGGCGATTTTATAAGGCTGCGAGCTAGCAAGAAAGTTTTACACTTAAAAATATTTTTAAAATATTATTAGACCAGAGAGTTTCAATGCCAAGGACCACAAAGTACACTGTTATTGATTGATTGATTGATTGATTGAAGTTGTACAAGGTTTTACAAGAAAATACTTTTTTAGGCTTTATTTATTTATTTATTCATTTATTATGGAAGTTGTACAAGGTTTTACCAAAAAAAGAAATAATACATTTTTTTTTTTATTTTCTACTTTAAAAGGTAATTTTTAATTCAATGTTTTTGTAATTTTTGTGAAATCGACTAGCAATTTCTGAGTCAAAATGCTTTCTACACAAAAATTTTGTCAGTGTATATTGAACAATAAAATATAAAGCCAGCTAAACATAAATAAATAAATAAATAAAATAACTAATAAATAAATAAAATAACTGTTTCCATAAATAAATAATTATAATACAGTGCATTTTATTTGTAATTGTCAATTATACAATTCAGTATCATACTGAAGCAAATTGTTAAAATGGCTAGAAAAATTATTATTATTATTATTATTATTATTATTATTATTGTGCCGATTTCTATGCAGATTTGCTCATTTCTCCTTAGTGTTTAAAAAACGTTAAATAATAAATTAATAAAATAAAATAATGATAAGACTTCTAAGAAGTCTTCAGAAATTAGAATAAAATATTAAAATATAAAACAAAGTAATACCTTAAGTGCATTGTAACACTGACAGTCTTTTTATACAGTTATGTAATTGTACATAAAATATATTAAAATATTAATATTTAATTAATATTTATCTCTTATAATGCTCATTTCCCTTAAAAAGTTAAATAATAAATGTCTTAAATGTCCAAAATATGATTAAAATATCAAAATATCAAATTTTGTTAATGTAAAACACAAATTCAAATCTTAAGTGCATTCCAATTATGTAATTATACATAAAAATATACTAAAATAGTAATATTTTTTATTAATAACAATTTTAAATCTTCCGTAAACATTTATATGAAACTTTAATTTGCAAAAACAGAAAACAGATTAAAAAAAAAAAAAAAAATTCATTGTGCATTCCAATTAATCTCAACCAAACTGCAGTTGGGTTATTTTGATTAAGTGAAAAAAAAAGAGAATAACAATAATAATAATAATAATAATAATAATAATAATAATAATAATAATAATTATTATTATATATATATATATACACACACACACATCAAATATCAAATGTCAAATTTTGTTAAATTAAAAGACAAATTTCTAACATTGAGAGATTTATTTATTTATTTATTTATTTATTGTTTGTTTGTTTGTTTGTTTGTTTGTTTGTAATTTTTCACCGACCCCCTAGCACCCCTTTGCATTCCCCTTTGCACCCCCAGACCCCAGTCTGAAAACCACCTATGTAGACAATGTACCATCCCAAACAGAGAAGAATGTAATGAATAAACTTATTAAGAGAGCATATCATGCAAGTAAAAGCAAGCATAATAAATAAATTTAACACAGCGTAGCTGTCATATTACCAGACGCTGTAAGACAAAGAAAATATCGGTAATTACAACCATGTTCAAACAGTGTCAGAAAAAGAAATAAATTTCAAAACCGTGGCCTGCGAGAACTGCAACGAAAGTCCCAATTACAGGATCAAGGAAACCAATTAGCTCAACAAAGCCAAAGTGAACACTAGAGCAACAATGATAAGTAATTAACATTCAGACGGCAGGGGTCAGAGATCGCACACGGACACGCACTCCATGCTTACCGTGATGCCAGAGGCCCGACAAGAGAGAGACAAAATGAGAAAGAGAGAGGGAGAGAAAGCAGAGCTGGAAAGAATAATCTTTCATTTCCTGTTTGATGAAAGACCAGAATAATTACCTTGACATAAAGGCTGAACTCATTCAAGTGGGACCTGAGACACACGCAACTAATACCTCACACGATACGCAACAAGCCGGCGTCTCTAAATGAGTGATTTACTGACACATATTGCAAATGCAAATTGAGAAGAAAAGGCTGACATCTTCACTCAGTGCTTCCCATAAAAAACATAATGGCCTAGATCCACATATATAAATATTCGCTTGCCAAGCATATCCGTCTTAATGGAACATCTCATATGCAGAAATAAGCCATAAAAATGCATGACGGCGGCTCGTGCGCGAGATGAGGGAGTGGATTAGCAGATCTGAGGTCTGGGAGAAGACACGCTTGGACTTGGCTTAATGTGAACAGGCAGGTGGAGGAAGTGCATAGATCTTTCTGAGAACTTCTAGGAAATGGCTGATTGAGACATTATGGTGTAGTTGGAGTCTTTCGTTCTTGACGTCTCGTTCTCTTTCTTCATGAGATGAATATAGATAACCTTATCAAACTCTAATTACCTCATCACTGCAAGCTCACTCGACGAACCCTCGCATATGAGAAATGTCTGATAGCTTTTCACTCTTTCTTCCCAAGTTCTAACTCAGAATCAACTGTGTAACTCAAAGAATTCTTAGAACGTCTCATTTCATCACGAGCGCCGATACCTGCACAGAGCGGTAGGCGAGCACGGGATTAATGGATAGGTGGTGGGATGAATGGATGGATGGATGGATGGATAGATGAAGAATGAGTGAAGACGGAGAGGTATTTAATCTATCATAATTCCATGGGCGCATGGGTTTATTGATCACGAGTTGCTCAAGCAGAGACGCCTTTGCAGATGTATCAGAACAGATGTTGAACATGAAGTGCCGTGGCGGGGAACGCTTTCGGCTCACACCTGTATACTGTAACAATCTGTTGGATTGTTCAAGATCAGTGCGTTTTCATCAGCAGACACAGAAGGCTTGGGAGGCTAGAGGAGGTAACGTATTCTCAGAATTTATTATCTTTCAAATTGAACATTCATTGGAACATGTATTAGATCTTTAAAGGGATAGTTCACCCAAAAATTAAAATTCTGTCATTAATTACTCACCCTTGAGTCATTCCAAACCCATAAGACCTTTGTTAATCTTCAGAACACAAATGAAGATATTTTTTGTCAAAATCCAAGAGCTTTCTGACCCTGCATAGACAGCAATGCAACCACCACGTTCATAGCCCAGAAAGGTAGTAAGGACATTGTTAAAAAAATCAGTGGTTCAACCTTATTGTTACGAAGTGACGAGAGCTTTGTGCTCAAAGAAAAAAAAAAGAACTATATTCGGCAATTTCAGACTTTGATGTGCATTCACAACAGTACCACGACACATGTGGTCTTACACTGTAAAAAAAAAAAAAAAAAAAAAAAAAAAAACAATTTAAAAATAATTTGTGACCCTACAGCCTTAAAATTTTACGTTCAGTAAACTCAAATAAGTTTAGTCAGCTTGAAATGTTAAGTTGTACTAAGTGAAAAATTATATTTTAGTTGACTAAACAATTTGGTTTGTTAAACTTAAAAGCTGGGCTTGTTACCCAGCTACCTTAAAATTTTAAGCTGAATGAACTCAAACATCTAAGTTGTCACTTAGTACAACTTAACATTTCAAGTTGACTAAACTTTTTTGAGTTGACTAAACTTAAAATTTTAAGGCAGCCGGGTAACAAATTATTTTAAGTCGACTCAACAAAATGTTTTTTACAGTGTACAGGTTTAGAGCGACATGAAAGTGGGTAATTAATGACAAAATTTTCGTTTTCTTGGGTGAACTGTCCCTTTAAATACAAATAAATATTTCATATTGCTATTTTGTGGTAATGACCAACTGATGATGCATTAACTTGCTAACTAGCTATGTAGTAAATGGAGATAACAATAAATAGAGTTTTGTAATGAGCCACAAATGAAACAGGAAATTGCAGGAAATCGGTTGGTACAACAGTTAACCCTTTAACTGTCACCGTCCACCCTGTGGGACGCCTAAGTTTACTTCACCATATTACAAATAAATCCTAATCTAATCATGACAAACTGTACATCGTTGGAAAGGTCTAAGACTCCTAAATAGATATTTTACCATATTTTTGTGTTACAAATTAAGTAGGAAAAGTAATAGATTAATATATGTCAAGAGTGCAACTTAAAAAAAATCTACATCATAACATGAGTTCTGACCTTTGTCACAAAAGACTTTCTTTGTTGCTTTTTCCCTATCACGTTTTAGAAATCATAAGAAATTATATATCAGCTCAAAACTTAAAATCTCAAAATTCATCCTTTGAAAGGCATTTTAAAATCAGACATTGCATTACCACGGAAAATGTACATTAAAATCATATTACAAAATGTTTTTATTCATGAATTATAAAGATTTAAGTTTGGATAGTGCATTTTTATGTCTGTGTTCAAAAATGGGAGTGACAGTTAAAGGGTTAATTATACAGTTTACTGATCATTGGCAATTGGCCAATCATAGTCGAGCATTCCCCCAAAAAAGGAATAAAATGTGTTGTTCCCACCAAACAAATGTGGCATTTTCAAATGCATTACATAAAATATTAGGGGCTGTTTAAGCAAATATTGGAAATGACCCTTTGGATGATAAGAGGCAATTACACTTTGTTACTTTATGCATTTTTACAGAAAATCATCCCATCAGAAAATTACCAGCATATACAAGCTCTCAAAAATGCATTTCATAGACATAAATAGCAATCCAAACAGCTTAATCCTCAGGAAGTGGTCTGAAATGCATAAAGGACATGACAATCCTGCCAAACAAACCTTTAATAGTATACAGATGTTTGGAGCCCTAAAATCCTAACGTTAGTGATAAATCATACAGTAGATGAGACAAAAGTATGAAGAAATCACAGACGCAAACTCATATGAGATGATGAAAAGCATAGAAAATTTCATTGGCTGCATGGCATTAATATCATCACAAAATTTAATGCAATTTTCAATACAATTTTTGCAGAGTAAACGCAACGTGATACAAAACCAGAATGATCAGGATAAAAGACTAAATGCATTTCAGTGAAAACAGGCTTTTAAAACACTACAAATCTAGTGAAATGCTGTAATCATCTGCCACGGAAATAAAGCATAACTGGTGGTCGTTGCACTGTCAAACTTGCACAGCGTGTGCGATAAACGAGTTCACTGCATTCATTCACTGTGAACAGAGCCGTTCTGAGGCACAGAAAACACCGGATCACAAGCTGAACGCAAGCTAAACGAAGTGCGTGCTTCGCTTTGAAACACGCAGCAAAAACAGACTTAATGAAGGGATCATTATGTCAAAGCATAATGGCCCAAAACATAACTTTTTAAGTTTTTATGTTTTATGTTAGATTAAGAAGTTTAAAAATATTTAAAAACTACGCTTTTTGTCTGGAAGACCTATCGTTTCATGTGACCATGATAATATCAAGACGATAATATCATCCCTAAGGCATAATGCTTGACGGTTTGTGAGATATCCTCGGAAAAACTTGCGACTTACCTACGATGAATTTACAGCCGAGCGTCCTCATGGGAATTCGTACATATTTTTCAAGGTGGCTAATTTGTATGAGCTCAATCGTATGTATTTAACAAGTTCCCCAATTTGTATGAATTCGTACGAATAACCTACACCTAACCCCGCCCCTAAACCTTCCCCTCACTGGGGTTTAGACAAATCGTATAAAATCATACGAATTTGTACGAATTGGTTGTGAGATAGCGTTGGACGGCGTCACATTTGCATAAGCTGTACTATTTGAATTTGTGATTGGTTAATTGCAACATTAAAATACTAAACGGAACAATAAAATAACGTTATTAACCGGTTAATAGACATTTTTTTCAAAACGCTCCTGTTCGGGACTATTACAATTGATTTCGTTTCTGTTTCTGGTTATGTTCCTGTCAAAATGTCTTTTTTTTTTTTTCGTTCCTTGAACCGGTTCAGAGCCCTGGCATAAATACATAAATACAACGTATTGGGCTATGAATAGACCAACATGAGCTGCTGAAAGTGACCCTTCATGTCTTGCTATACTGTAAGAGCAGAGAAGAACTGAGAGTGTATGTGTGCAAGTGCTCACCTATGCATCCGTGGAGTATATAGGCTCTTGTGCTGGTGTGTTTGAGTGGTGGGTGGATTACCTCAAACTCTCTAAGCTCCAGCAGTAACCTCTTCACAAACATCTCATCAGTGCGGACAGGAGCAGTGAGTGGGTGGTAGAGAACACAGCCAAGTGCAACTCTCACTGTCCTACTTTTAAACTTGGGTAAAAGTGTGTGTGTGTGTGTGAGAGAGAGAGAGAGAGAGAGTGTGTATGATAACAGCAGTACTGCAGCTTTTGTCTGACTGTCTGCTCGAGTGAATCTTCCTCCACTATGGATTCTCCAGGTTCTCCTCCAAGCGAGCCCCATGGGGCTTTACCAGCCAGACCCACACAGGTGTCAATCAAGCAGGAGGCGCTAATCGCTGATAATGGCTGATCTGTATCGCAAGCGTGGGCTGGAACGGAGAACGAGGAGGGGGGAGAAGAGGTACACGGTGTCTGTGTTTCCCTCAAAAGACCCCCAGACACTCCAGAACAAACCCACAGCATTCATAAACACAACAGTGTGATATTAAGATTGACATATAAGTATGAAAAGTTTGAGCTGTCAGAACACCTATAATTCTAGCTGCTCAGAAAAGCAAACTGCTCCTACTGTTTCTCTGCAGTACGTGCACAGATTTTCTGTTTGCTTGGATAAGTGCTGTATCCCACAATGCAAAGCGCGCAACCTAACCTCAAATTTGCAGTGTAAATTGAAATGTACACACAAAATCACACTGATCAAAACTAATTATTTCTAGTGCGATGCATGCAGCAAAATAATATTTTGACTTCTCTTACTCAATTCATTATCTGATCGGAGTACTTTTTTATAGCATATACACCTGAAATAAAAATGATACAAATTTTAAAATATGAGTTTATACAGCATATTTTATTGAATGTATATATATATATATATATATACAGATAGATAGATAGATAGATAGATAGTAGACATCTAGAATTTAACATCTAGATTTAAAAAGTAAAAATGATACCAAATTTTAAAAAAAAACACAAAACAAAAAAAAATTATATATTGATTTATACAGTATGTTTTATTGAATGTAAAAAAATGCATTTAAATGTATTTAATTTACAAATAAACATGTCTTAATGTTTTGTTTTTATTGTGTGTTTTTATTGTGTGTGTGTGTGTGTATATATACATAATTTAAGACACCTTTGTAGATAGATAGATAGATAGATAGATTTTCCGGTTCATGACAGTTAGGGTATGTCGAAAAACTACCATCTCATGTTCTCCCTCAACTTCAAAATCACCCTATATCGCTGTTTTACCTTTTTTGTTAGGTGTTTGATCTTCTTTGCATGTTCACTTTGCAAAGACTGGGTCGGAACTTCTGCAGCGATGTAGGATGATTTTGAAATCATTTTTGAAGTTGAGGGAGAAAACACGATTGGAGTTTTTCGACATACCCTAAATGTCTTGAGTCAGAATACACAAAGTTCTGGGAGAGAAAGGCAAGATGAGCATTTGAGATTAAAGAGTATTTAAAATGTATTTTTTTTTTAATGAAAACTGATTATTTCGCTAGAGAAGACCCTTCTTTCTCAGCTGGGATCGTTTACAACCGCATTTGGGATCATTTGAAGCCACATTTAAACTGCCTTTTGGAAGTTCAAAATCGGGGCACCATAGCAGTCCATTATATGGAGAAAAACACAGGAATGTTTTCCTCAAAAAACAATTTCTTTACAACTGAAGAAAGACAGACATGAACATCTTGGATGACAAGGGGGTGAGTACATTATATGTGAATATATATATATAATCATATAAATATATTAATTTATCATTACATATCACATGTGAATAGCTTCCCGTATAGTCTTATGGTCTATACGAATGTTTGCAGTTTGTAAAAATCTGACGAGCATTTATTCAGGATTCTCACTGTACATCATCACCTATAGCAAATGTGTTTCTTTGAGAGACATAATGTGAAACGCATAGGCAGCAGGTACGCGTCGAGGTTTACACGTTGCAAATGTGAAGCCACTTCGGATTTCTAAGACACACTCATGCGCAAAAAGAAATATAGCCAAAGGCAACAGATGAGTCTCGTAAATCCCACAAGGTGCACGGAAGAAAAAAAGTGGGCTGAGAAAATTCTGAAAAAGGTGTCAATAAGCTTCATTTACATAGCAGACACATGAAAATCTGTGAACAGCACGAGACGTTCGTATTTGCACATTAGGGGCAAGTTCACGAAACAGCTGCGCCACTTTTGTACCTGATACAGCAGATTTTTTTTTAACTAGGTGCTAAATGTGCAACGGTGTATTTAAGAGAAGCCACTGTCTTTATTTACAACTTAAATGCTTCCTTTCCTTACTTAAATGGCTTGCTAGATCATTCAAATACGTTCTGCACAGTTGCACGAACAAACGAAGCAATTCATGCTTTGTGAACTTCCCTTGTTTGTGTGCAATTTTGAAGGAAGAGAGAGAAGCGAGAGTCAGAATTAGAAGAATAAGAATAGAGCCGGGGTGGAAGAAAGCAAGATCATTCGTTTAATGCATTGTCAGCCCAGGCATGTGTCCTGACAGACCCCTGACCGGGCGAACAAGACCGAGCCCCTGTTAAAAATAACTTCCTCCGTCTCTATTTCTTTCCCTCTGTGTCTGCTCCTTCATCCCAGTTAATGCCTGAAATGGATTTGAAAGCAAAGAGACGAGAGAAGAGAAGATTGTCACATCTGCACGCTGCGTGTGAATGAGATTCATATCGAGAGCTTGCTGTGTAAATATCTGTTATTATTTGTAAAGAATGTTCAGAGTGTTCAGCTATGAGCCGCTGAGAGCTACACGGGGCTGAGAGAAATACTGAATTTTTCACAATGTTTGCAATGATTTCATGAATACAAAAAAAATTAAATAATGATGGACAATTTATTTTAAAATTGTATTATTTATACTTTATTTAAAATGTTTAACACAAAAATAGTACTTAAACATAATACTGTAAATAGTGAATAATAGTGAATTTATCATAAGTGCTATCATGCTTAAATATATGAAGCATAACGTGTACACACATTTAAATGTGTTTATAATGCAATTATGTCTTTGTTATCTTTATTATAACTACAATTATATTTTATTATAATTGTACAACTAGAAAAAATTAATTTAATTTTTAATGTTTATTTTTCATTTGAAGAAATGGAAAACAAACAAACAAACAAATAAATAAATGAATAAATAAATAAGTAAATAATATGTTTGCAATGATTTCATAAATATAAAAAAAAATAAAATATTTAAAGTAAACTATCATTTTTATCTATATTATTTATACTTTATTATTTAAAATGTCTGACATTAAAATAGTCATTCAAAATACTGTAAATAGTGATTTGTCTCATAAATGTATTTCCAGTATATAAAATATCAAATCAAGTTGGGATTACAAAAACTGACAACACATTTGTTATTTTTTATTATGCAACTACAAATATACTCATTCAAACTTTTAGAGAGTTTATTTTTCATTTAAAGAAACAGAAAATAAATAAATAAATAAATAAATAAATAAATATTTAACAATATGTTTGCAATGATTTCATAAATATAAAAAATTTAAAATAATGATTGACACTATTTATTAATTTCATTCTTTATCTATATTATTTATACTTTATTATTTAAAATGTTTCACATTAAAATAGTTGTTAAAAATATTGTAAATAGTGATTTGTCTCATAAGTGCCATGCTGTTAAATTATACAAATATTTTTCATATTACATTAAAGACATTGTATACTGGAAATGTATTTTCAGTATATAAAATATCCAGTCAAGTTGAAATTTATTACAAAAACTGACAACACACATCATTTTTATTATGCAACTACAATTATACTTATTTAAACTCAAACTGAGTGTTTATTTTTCATTTGAAGAAACAGAAAATAAATAAATAAATAAATAAATAAATAAATAAATGTTTGAAATTATTTCATAAATATAAACAATTAAATATTTAAAATAATGGTGGATACTTTATTTATTAATTTATTCTTTATCAATAATATGTACACTTTATTATTTAAAACGTTTATTTAAAACAACTAGAAATATTTGATATTAAATTTAAGCTCATTTAAACTCAAACAGTGTTTATTTTTTGCTTGAAGAAACTAAAAATAAGTTAATAATAAAATAAGTTAAAATAAATAAATAAATATTTGTACAAATATTAAATAATAAATATTATATTTGTTTGTTTAACAATATGTTTGCAATGATTTCATGAATATTAAAAAATTAAAATAATGATTGACACTTTTTATAAATGTTATTCTTTATCTATATTATTTATACTTTATTATTTTAAATGTTTAACATGAAATTACTCATTCAAAATATTGTAAATAGTGATTTGTCTCATAAGTGCCATGCTGTTAAATTATATAAATATTTTTCAAAGACATTGTATACTAGGAATGTCTTTTCAGTATATAAAATATCAAGTCAAGTTGACATTTATTACAAAAACTGAAAAGACTTATTTTTATTATGCAACCACATTAATAATCATTCAAACCCAAACAGTTTTTTTTTTTTTTTTTTTTTTTTAATTGAAGAAACAGAAAATAAATAAATAAATACATAAATAAATACATACATACATACACACATACATACACATAAATAACAATATGTTTGAAATGATTTCATAAACATAAACAATTTAAATATTTAAAATAATGGTGGATACTTTATTTATTAATTTATCCTTTATTAACAATATTTATACTTCATTATTTAAAACGTTTATTTAAAACAACTAGAAATATTTCATATTAAATTTAAGCTCATTTAAACTCAAACAGAGTGTTTATTTTTTTGGTTTGAAGAAACTATAAATAAATAAATAAATAAATAAATAAATAAATAAATAAAAAGATAGGCAAATGCCGAATGGCAAAGTGAAAGTATGAGAGACCAAAAAGAATAATAAACCCTCTGACAAATCCAATTTCAAAGGGCCAGGCAGCATCCGGACAAAGCCAGATTAGTATTAGTTATATCATCCGCGGCACCAGATCCATCAAGTTCAGTGGTGGAAGTGAGAAGAGGCCAGCCAATTCCCTGCCTTCCTCGCCCCTCTCGCTCTGCTTGTCATCATTTCGGGCATTTTCACACTGGCTTTCTCAGCCTGAAGCCACCGGGGGGTTGAAAAGACGAACGTTTTCATGTTGAAAATTTCAACCCGAGTCAACCTCGCATTCTGAGTAGAAAATGTAAGCTGTATTGGCCTGGGCTGAACTTGAACTGACGAACTACAAGGGCCCAGAGAATCACATTTTGATTAGTTACTTTATGATTAATGTGTCTGATCACAAATTCTACTGACCCTCTTGGAAAACGTTGCTTAAAGTGTAAACAACAAATACAGAAAGTTTCAGAAGGACTTACTCCCATCAGGCATGAACAAAGGGCTCCAGTTTATATAGCTGCACTCAGATGTTTACACACACACACACTTTACTTAGCACTGGAGAAAAAAAAAAAAGAATTTTACATTGCAGGGGATTATTTTGTCTAGTGGATAAAATAAAATAAAATAAAATAAAATGCTCTTATTTTATGTGATTTTTTTTTTAAACATTTGTAAAATTAAAAAAAAAAAAAAATAATAATAATTTAATAGCCTAAACAACATCAACAAAAACATCAAGTGGTATAACTAGCAAGAAAAATGTATAAAATTATAAAACTGTATAAAAAAACCCCCATAAAATTATAATATTCATCATCTATCTATCTATCTATCTATGATTTTCAGAATCACAAATATTATTACATTTTCTTGCATTACTCAACAAATACGGATTTAAAATATTACACTGTCAAGAGTGTCCACACTGAGTTTTAAACACACTTAGCACCGAAAATAAAATGCAAAAAAAAAAAAAAAAAAAAAAAAAAAAGGATTTTCATATTGTGGGTGATTATTTTGCCTTGTGGGTCAATGAAAAATAAGATAAAATAAAATAAAATAAAATAAAATAAAATAAAAAACGGCAAGCTCTTAATTTTTTTTTTAATGTGATTTGTTTTATGTGATTTTTTTAAAAAATATTTTTTTACAACTTTAAACAAAAATGTTCATTTAATGGCAAAAGAAAGACAACAACAACAAAAAAACAAGTGGTGTAACTTGCAAGATAAAAATGATATTTGCACTAATTTATTGTCAAATTATTGTCAATTCTTATTTATTTATTTATTCATTCTCTCATTCATTAATTTATTCATTTATTTATTTGTTTTTTGTTTTACACATTTTAATTATAAATATTACATTTGGTTGCATTACTCAACAAATATGTATTATTTAAAATATAACACTGTGAAGAGTGTTCACACTGATTCTAACTGAGGTTTTTTTTTTTGAGTATTGCATTTTATTTTTTAAATAACTGATTAAACTTATACCAAAGTTTAAACTTATACCAAAGTTCAAAGAACATTTTTTTTTTACCCAAGAACAGCAGCTTTTTAATGAATGCTTTTCATAATTGAATTTCTGAATAGTTACCTGTACATTTTTTACTTTAAGCCCCACAAAATATATGAAAATTATTTTAGAGAAACTGAAAACATCACAACACATGTATTTAAATCACTGTATCATTGACTTAATAAATCCTTAACAAACATTGGCCCACATATCTGTTGCAGTAGGTCAAAGAGATTAATTGATAAAAGAAAATAATCATATAAATAAATAAATAAAACAAAACAAGCTCATTCTTCAAAGAGAATGAGAATTTATGAGCAAGACTATATTTTGAAAGCTAATTGTAGGTAGTAGCAAGTTCTTTTTTTCATCTCCCCGTTGTGGTGGGTTTCTCTTGTCTCTAACTCTCATTCCCTGCAGGTGGGTAATAAACGCTTTCAACCTGCTGACAAATCACTAGCCGTCTCACACGACACACATTCAACAATAAATCATCACTGCACGCACAAACGTCACCCCACATCCACGTCACAAACCCACCACGGATTCACACTCGCTGAAGTGAGCATCAATCCTTTATTGGAACTCAATAAGGATTACTGAACCATGAGAGTCTACGGTGCTGATGTTTGTTTAAAAAAAAAAAATAAATAAAAAAATAAAAGAAGAAGATTAGCTCTTGATTCTCAAGAGCCAAACCAGAGGGGCAGCGCTTAGGTACCATTTCTTTCAAGTATTTCAAGGTCAGCAAACTGATGTTAAATGCCAGTCTGAAGTGAACAGGAGAGAGCCATGCAAAAATTAAATGCAAGAATCCTGCACTGATCCAAGGTAAATACACAACCCCCCCTACATTTTTCATAAAGGAAATATTTTTGTTTCTTTCTTTTTTTATTATTATTATTTTTTATTCTTTGATAAACAGAGTTCAAAATAAAAAACATTGAAAATAAAAATATGCTTTATTTGCAGTATTTTAATATATCTACATTTTCAAATTGTCAGTAGGGTATGTGTGTGTGTGTGTACATTAAACTGAAAAGTAAGTGCATGATAAGTAAAGTTAAATAAAAAAAAAACAAACAAATATGAAGTAAAAATGCAAATGAAGCTGATACACAAACCATAAATCAAGATACACATAAGACCATGTGTGTGTCCGTAAGGGACGAATAGGTGTGGGACGCAGCAGGGCAGAAAAAGACAATCTGTTCCAAGCGGAGAGTGTGAATAACCCTCTTCCAACACTGTAACTGCATTGTCACTCAGAGCGAGGGGCACAAATGCATGTTAGCTGCCACAGACAGACAGCGGACATGTTAACAGAGCAGCGAGGACAGGGCTGAATGCGATGAGAGAACTTCTGCTCCACTGTCTTCATGGGTTATTTCCACAAACAGCCTCTGCCCTTTGTCTCTCAGAGAGACATGCGAGAAATTGCAAAACATGGATCCGCGCAAGCACAAACACGGAGAGTCCATCCATCATCTTGCCTGAAAGATTTGATCATGAGGCGTGGAGTGAGACTAGCATAATGCATACACTAGCGGTACATTAGCATTCATATTTGCTTGTCAGCATGGAACGAAGACACAGATGCATGTACAAACACAAAGTATTAGCCATTTTTAGCAGGCTCTGTGGGCCTAACTAAACTTCTTTTTGTTTTTATTGGTTTTAGTGGTTGATTAGGATTTGACTAAGTTTATTGCACTAAGGGACTACCCACATTTGAACCACTAACATTTGCAAATGCAATGTAGTTCCAAAACAAAAAGTAGATCAGCGAGGGCAAGCGGAGGACGCATAATTGAAGTCAGACTGAAATGCAAGAAAACAATATCTTTAAACTGGCTGTTTGACTGAATTTTTATGTATATGGGTTTGGGTTCAGTAAGATTTGTTTTTAATGTTTTTTGAAAAAAGTCTCACCAAGGCTACATTTATATGATGATAAATGCAGAAAAAAAAATGTGTAATTGTTTAAAATTATTATAATCCAAAAGAACTTTCTATTTTATTTTTTCCATTATCTTCATATAGTCGACTTCAATGCGCACCAATGGGTTAAAGGTCCAAATTGCAGTTTTAGTGCAGCTTCAAAGGGCTCTACACAATCCCAGTTGAGGAATAAGGGTCTTATCTAGTGAAACAATCAGTCATCTTCTTTATTTAAAAAAAAAAAAAAAAAAAAGTAATAAAAAAAACATATATATATATATAATAATAATAATAATAATAATAATATTATATATATATATATATATATATATATATATATATGAGGTCAAGCTAGTGCAAGATGAGCATTTGTGGTTAAAAAGTATATACATTTTTATTGTTTTAAGAAAACGACAGATTGTTTTGCTAGATAAGACCCTCATTCCTTGGCTGGGATCATGTAGAGCCCTTTGAAGCTGCGTTAAAGGTGCAATTTGGACCTTTAACCACTTGATCCCCATTGAAGTCTATTATATGGAGAAAAATCCTGAAATGTTTTTCTCAAAAACCTTAATTTCTTTTTGACTGAAGAAAGAAAGACATGAACATCTTGGATGACATAGAAGTGAATAAATTACCAGGGAATTTTAATTCTGGAGTGAACTAATCCTTCAAAAGAACAGCATTTGTTTGAAAAACAAATCTTTTGTAAAATTATAAAAGTGTTTTACTACCACTTTGATCAATTTAATGCATTCTTTGTGAAATAAGTATTAAGTAAAAAACAACAATAATAATTTTTAAAAAAGTATTAAAACTTCCACTGACCCTAAATTTGATTGATTATACTTTATTTAATCAAGGTATTATATTAAAGTACTGCAAATACAGTAAATTAAAATAGGGTAAAAAATAATTTATTTTACATATTAAAGTTAAATTATAGCACTCTGATTAAAGCACTCAAAAACATTACTACAAAATAAATAAATAAAAATCAAACTATTACATTATCACCACCAACGACAGCCCGCAGTTAAATCCTAGTGATGCAATTTATCTGTCATCCATTAATGAAACTCCGTAGGTAACGTTACTAGTAAACAACATATGAAAAAGGTTTAAAAGGGTCATGAGAAACCAAAATTCACTTGATCTTTTCACATTTAAGAGGTCATTGTACTATAAAAACATCTAGTAAGTTTTACTCAAAACTTTCTTGTTAGTCTAAAACAGCTTATATTAAAGGAGAAGTTCACTTCCAGAACAAAAATGTACAGATAGTTCACTCACCCCCTTGTCGTCAAAGATGTTCATGTCTTTTTTTCTTCATTCGATAAGAAATTATGTTTCTTGAGGAAAACATTACAGAATTTTTCTTCATATACTGGACTTCAGTGGTGCCCCCAAGTTTGAACTTCCAAAATGCAGATTAAATGCAGCTTCAAATGGCTCTAAATGATCCCAGTCGAGGAAGAAGGGTCTTATCTAGCAAAACGATCGGCCATTTTCAAAACAAATTGACAATTTATATACTTTTTAACCTCAAATGCTCATCTTGTCTCGTCTGCATGCGCAATATGTTGAAAAACTCCCATCTTGTTTTCCTCTTCAACGTCAAAATCGTCCTACATTGCTGTTTTACCTTTTTATTGTAAAGAGCGTTTGATCTTCTTTGCATGTTCACTTGTAAACACTGGGTTGGTACTTCTGCAGCGATGTAGGATGATTTTGAAGTTGGGAAAGAAAACGTGATGGGAGTTTTTCAACATATCCTAACTGTCTTGACCATATTGAACGGAAAAAAAAAAAAAAAAAAAAGTTCACGCAGACTTAGACAAGACGAGCGTTTAAGGTTAAAAAGTATATAAATTGTTAATTTGTTTAGAAAATGACAGATCATTTTGTTAAATAAGACCCTTCTTCCGCGGCTGATCATTTAGGCCCTTTTGAAATTGCATTAAAACTGCATTTTGGAAGTTCAAACTTAGGGGCACCATTGAAGTCCACTATATTGAGATAATTCCTGAAATTTTTTCCTCAAGAAACATCTCAAGGGGTGAGTAAATTATCTGTAAATTAAAGCCAGTCTGCCAAAATAATAGGTTGTGGAATGTGCCACTCTATGATGTAATAGTGTGGCTAAACTCCACCTCTGCAGAAGAAGATCAAAGCCTGCTTCTACATCACTGCCTGTTTAGCCCCGCCCACCAATTCACGCATGTAGTGTAAATGAGAGGCGAATACAGGTCTACGCAGAAACCAAACGATAAACATCGCTCTGAATACAAGTTGTGGAAAAAACGTCTTTGCATTGCCTTCCTTCTGATCACAACGTTAGGAAAGAGTGAATAAACTTTATTTTTAATGACGTTCCAGACTGCGTCAGTAAGAACGTGGTCCTTTGTTCACTTCATTTTACCAAGGAACAAGGAACAATTGGCGGGATTTTCAGAAAGACTGAAACTAAAAGACGACGCTGTGCCGACTATATTGGATCCGACAGTAATGTCACCACACAAATGTGAGTAACTGTTTTCATTGCGTGGTCACCATTGCTTTGTTTGTTATTACAGATCGTTTGATATGTACTGAGTATTTATGCGTCCATCTGTGAAGGATGTAGGCTGTCAAACATACACAAGTGTTAGCCAATCATAGCAGTGGGTGTTTACTTCCGCCACGCCTATTCAAACGGATCATTCAACTGAGGGAGGTTAAAAACAGGACAGAAAATAGCCTATTATTTTAAAATTCTGATGTTTTTGATGTAAAAATCTTGATAACATTATAAGAGGATGTCAGAGAACAGTACAAAATAATAAAAAGACAGTTCATGCCCCCTTTAAAGGCTTAACTACTTGTATTACATCTGAAAAAGACAATCTGCCAACTCACTCCAGCTCTATCTTCCAAACTTTTTCTCACGCAGACTAGATGTCCCAGACTCAACCGTCAGAAAGCATCTGATGATCTGCAGGAAATGGCAGAATGGTGTTGCGCGTTTGCCGCCATCCTTGTGCGGTGACAATCAGTGAGTTTTAAAGAAATACTGAGAAACAAGGACACGAGTGGACAAGGTTTTCCTCTTAGCAAACCACCGGTTATTTTTTTCTCTTTCTTCTGAAAGGCATGCGCAAATTTTCACAAATGGTCACCTTTTCTATCAGTAATATTTCAAAGACAGCTAAGTAGAGCTCATCTGGCATAAGCCAACAAAACACACAAAACCTTGCCCTCATCAAACTGAACTTTGACCTCCATCTGGAAGCCTGCTGGCTTTCTCCAGAGACTGTGTTTATCACTATCCCAATCCACTAATGAAGGCTAATCAAATCCTTCATCCATCTGATTAGCATTAACAACTCTCTCTGTCTGCTTGTTAACTCATTAGAATCGTCAATTCCCTCCCAGCTTCACTGGAATGGGAAAAAATATCCCATTATGCTTCAGCATTTCAAATATTTATCTAACTTCAAGCAAACATCAATCTGTACAAGCCCGTAATTAGCTGATTATGCGTTAGAATCCTCATAGTGCGTTCATCCATTGGTCTTTCAACCCAGTTTTCTCTTCTCAAAAGTTCTCGAATGTGAACGTCCTTGAATTTGTGTCCCTGGCGGCAATGACCCCAGTGTGGTTGGAGGGCTGTGGGATGCTGCTCAAGTTAATGTTCACTTACAGATGGATTCCCAGTTCTCTCTATTGAGCCATGAAGGTGCTACGTGTCGCCTGTCACCCCAGCCAAAACGCACCCAGAGCAGAAAATTAGCACGAGCCACAGCTTTCCCTTGAGGTACAAGAAATGTTGGCGAAACTTCTTGAAAGGCAGAACTCTTGGTGGAAAGAGCACACTGTGTTCACAACAAAAATTCCATGAGGACAAGCAGAAGCTTTTATAAATAGAGAAAACCATAAAACAACCATCCTGCTGGTACTCGATGGACCTCGTCTAAATTAGTTTGAGCATCTTTAATGCGTCCCAGTCAAGTAACAGCTGGGATTTTAATATCCAATATTAATAAAACTCTTTGAATCCTATTTCTGCTGTAACCTCTCAGTCTGTGACTTTCCACACTGCCTCACGATTTCCTTCTGGCTGATGGTTATTCCTCCTGACTAGATTTCGCTTTATCGATCTGCTAAAGGGCAGTGGCAGCCTCTCCCATAATGCAACGCGGTCAAGTGAAATGGCTGTCTCTTCGAACAAACGTACTTGGAGCCTCAGAGCACAAATGGCTCATTCTAATATGCGGATTTGTAGCTTAAGAAACATTTCTTATCATTATCACTGTTGAAAACAGTCGAGCTTTTAATATTTTTGTGAAAACTGTAATAGACGTCTCCCCCAGAATTCTTTGATGAATAAAACATCAAAGAACAGCAAATAGACATCTTTCGTATTATAAAAGTCTTCACTATCACTTTTGAGCAATTTAATACATCTTAGTGAATAAAGGTAAAAATCTTACTGATTCCAAACTTCTAAACTGTACACAATGATTTTTTTTAAATAAAATCTTAAAGTATATATCCGATCATTATAACCAGTGCATTTGTGTAGTATTAGGATCTGATAATTTATACATCCATAAAAATGGAATTTACTGTATAATGTATAATCTCGCCTGACTGGAGTGATGCTTTATATTTCCAGTCTCTGGTTTTCTAGTCAAATTAACATTTTTCATGCCGGTAATATAATGTTAAACCTGTGCGCATTTTTATATTTAGTTATACTGTAAAAGGGTTTTTATCCCGTTTTAACATGGATTTTTATGGAGAGCGGAGCACGAAAGAACCCGAACAGAAGTTTGAATCCTTCAGGAAAAAGATGGATAAGTCAGAAGCAGATCAGTACATTTAAATCAAAACACGATATGGACTAGTGCCTTTGAAAATTAAGCAGCAAAAATGCAATTTAAATACAAATCCTGCATGTTCTGCATGCCTCTGTGTGAATGAAGGGCACAGGCGTGTAGTTTTGTTTATTACACACATTAAGCGCGCACACGCAACGCTCGCGATGTTTTCAGAATATATTAGCACATAAACAAACTCTAGAACTGTTTTGAGTCGCTTTATGAACATTTTAATATTGAAAAAAAATATTATCATATTATATACAAACAGAAACTAAAGGTCTTCATAACCTGTCAAAATAAAAGTTCAGTTTAACTTGAAATTGCTACAGAAATATATTAATGTAATAACAGTACTATTACTACAACTAATAAAATTATTATTAAATCATTATTTTTTAAGCAATATTTACCAGAAAAAAAATTACCAGAATTTATTTACAGTACCAGAAAAATATAAATACACAACACAAAATAAAATAAACACAAAATAAAATGTAAAATAAATAAATCAAATAATAATAATAATACATTAATCTGTCATAAAATCAATTAATTAGAGCTAATTAATTAGCTTTTGATTATAAAAATTTAATGGAACCATTAAAATGGAATGCAGAAAATTTATGAAAAAATGAAAATCACAGAATTTGGTAAAAAATAAAACTGAATGATATTTAAAAAATAGTATTTAAATGTATTTAATAAATTGCTGTTTGATGATTTGAAGTTTCATGATTTCAATTAATTAGACATGGTTTTTTAATTAATATTTTTTTTCATTTAACCATTAAAACAAAGTCTAGAAAAATTAAAATGAAAAAACAGAATCCAGAAAAATTAAACCAGAAAAAATTATTGTTTGGGAAAAAAAAAAAAAAAAAAAAGAATTTGGGAAAAAATTAAAACAGATCTTATAAGGCCCTATAGTACAGTCAGACCAAAATTATTCTATAAATATGTATATATATATATATATATATATATATATATATAGATTTGTGGGTGGATGACGCTATAATTTATTTATGTAAGTGAGGATAGCAAAATAAAGTAAGCTGTGACATATTATACCCAAATATTCTTCATAAAGTGGACCACCAGTAAAACTGATAAAAAAAATAATAATAATAATAAAATTTGGGAACAAAAATTATTCAGACACTTTGACCTGACCATGTTTTGCTTAACTGTGATAATGTTAAACGTGTCTGAATAAATTTTAGTTTGACTGTATATTTTATAGATTTATTAATCTTTATTTTTAAAATAAAGATAAACTATGCTTAAATTATTCTTTGTAAATATTAATAAAAAGTATTTATTATTTTAATTATTTCAATATTCTTTAACATTTTATAACTTTAGTGCATAAAAAACTATGTCTATTGTGTAAATAAAAGAAGCATAATGCATTTAAAACTACCCAATAATCAACTACTAAGAACGCAAGATTCACAAGTATATTAAAAAAACCTTCAATATTAATTAATATCTCCCAAATGACTTCATTAGTATTAGTATAGCACCATTTGTATGCGTTTCTTGTTATTCAAAATGAACCAAAACAGACACACACACACACACACACACACACACACAACAGGGAAACTTTACTTATGAAGGAAAAAATCCACACTGAACAGCATCAGCTAAAAATATCCTGTTTAAATGTGAAAGTTGTGGTCAATTTCACCCATCTGGCGTGGAACTGCAGCGGGAACTAATAAAGTACGCCACTAGAGCACACACTGCCACATTTCAGGCGACGAGTGCCCTCTCTCCAAAACAAACGACCCCCCTCCCACCCCGACTATGCCATATCCCTCAACCACACTCGCTTTGATCTTCATTACATTTCCATCTGTTTCACATCTGGGTCTTTTTAAAGACAGAGCGGAGGACATATTAATGCAATATAGAAGCACAGTCCCCGTGCCAGCTCTAGCCACTGAATGTTTTCACTCCCACTCCCCGAGACTGCGGCTTTATTTGTTCTCGTAAAGACAGAGTTCGAGAAATCTATAAATACGCACACATGCACTGCTGGTTATCTGTATTCGATGTGGCATTTTGAGCTTGGGATGTGAATCTCATTTGAACTACTAGTTAACAGCCCTGAGTCGCTGGAGACCGTGGCCCCTTATGAAATCGTGCGCAGTGTGTGTTCCACCATAATCGCGGTTATTTGTCTCTGAGATAGAGAGAATATGGGACACGCTGACCTCTATCCGAGGGTCTCCGCCGCTGCCCTGAGGGCAAACAGAATGACATCATACACCGTGTGTGGCTCTGTCTAGCCAAGGTCTCTGCAAGGAAATGGTTTTCAGTCATTTAGGTGGACAACACTATGCACCACATTTTAAAGGGGTCATCGGATGCCCATTTTCCACAAGTTGATATGATTCTTTAGGGTCTTAATGAAGTCAATAATATACTTTGGTTAAAAATTCTCAATGGTAGTGTAAAACAACACCCTTTTTACTTTGTCAAAATCATCTCTGCAAAACTCATGTTCTGGTCGAGGTTGCTTTAAATGTTAATGAGCTCTGTTAGCTCCGCCCCTCTCTTCTCTCTGTGGAGTGACAAGCCTGTTTACTTTAGCCGCGTTTAACTAGCTTACTAGCACATTATTAGGAAAGGCAATTGCAGAGATTCATAAAAAAAAACCCTTATACTCACTTCTGCTATAAGTGAAGCTGGACCACGACTGATTTGCACGAACATAGACGCATTTATGTAGATCGGGAGGCGCATTCCCTTTCACAAACAAATGTAATCCACTGCATCTTCAGCGACTCAGATGTCGGGAGTAAATGACGACCACTACATTCATTATTACATCCAGCAAAACAACACCTCAATCGTTCAATCAGAGATATTCTTGTCTTACATCCCTGCTCCAGCATCGAAACAATGGAGGTCGGACTGTTACAACTGATCTGAGGTAAGACGCTCATGTCAATCAACTATGGTGGGAGTGGCCTCTGTCTGTGTGACGCATCTGAGAATGGCTCAATTTGAAAAAGGGGATATTATTTTTACAGATTAATTAAAAGGCACTGCATGGATTTTTAATCATTATAGGGTAGATGTGTACATACACTGCCAACACACATTCATGTTCAAAGAACATGTAAAAGTGAACTTTGCATCCGATGACCCCTTTAACTTCTGTCATTAATTACTCACCCTCATGTCGTTCTAAACCCGTAAGGCCTTCGTTCATCTTCAGAACACAAATTAAGATATTTTTGATGAAATCCGAGAGCTTTCTGACCCTACATAGACAGCAACGTGACTGACACGTTCAAGGGCTGCAGTATCTGTAAGTTATTTAAACAAAAATAATTAAGTCATGTAGACTAACAATGTGAATGATTTGCATTATTAGTCAGTTAGAAACAAATGAAGATGCACTGTGATTCTAGCCTAAAAAAAAGCCTTTTCAAGCTTGTTTACAATAGTGTTGGTTACTGCATGCTTTGCAATTCTATCCCTGAATGAGGAGAACAAGGGGAGCGTAATGCAGTACATTCCCGGAGAAGAGTGCATTCCCATTTCTCCTTTTAGATTAGGTGTGCTGCTACACACTGCTGTGTGTGTTTGGACTGAGGGAGATGAGCTGGAACGCCGTAATAGACTAAGCGCTCATGGATCTGCCGCGAGAATTGCGGCGCAGTTTACAATTGTGTGGTGATCGAGTGCTTTAAAATGATCCTTTTAGTGTGGGCCACAGCAAGTAGGCTAAATTCATTTTTCCCGCACCTGCAAATGGCGAGTGAATTGAAATAATAAAAAGATAAAATAAAAAAAAGATATGAAAAACAATTTCATATAACTAAATTGTAACATTATAATATAATATAATATAATATAATATAATATAATATAATATAATATAATAAATATAATATGAATGTATAACAATATAATACACATGGCTATATACTTGTATATATTTAAGTGAATATATTTATAAAGCCTAATAATACTAAACAACATATAATTGAAATAATATGAATACAAAATCTATATAAAATATATGAAGATATGAAAAACAACTGCATATAATTGAATTGTAATGAATATAATATAATATAATATAATAATTACACATGGCAAAGTGGCTATATATTTAATATAGTTATGTAATCTATGTACATACTTAGAAAAGCCTAATAATAGGCAATTGTATACAATTGTATAGATGTAGATTTAATATTTGTAATTAAATATATTTATAAAGCTTGATAATAAAATACAACAATGGAAATAATACAAATAGAAGACTCTATATAAAAATAAAGATATGAAAAACAACTGGATATAATTGAATTTCAATATTAAAATATTTATAATACATATAATATAATATAATATAATATAATATAATATAATATAATATAATATAATATAATATAATATAATATAAAATAATGATGTAATTCATGTGGATAAACAACTATAAAATATTGTAATATACTGTATTTAAATATTTATAAAAATATTTATAACAAGCATAATGCATAGTTTCGGTATGTAATATTTATTATTTAGCTAATTCATATGGCTAAAGAGCTATAAAAATATAATATAAAATATTTAAACAATTAAATTTTTTTTTAGAAAAAGCATAATATAACATTACAGTTTCTGTGAATATTCATTCATTCATTAGCTCAATGCAAAGAATAATCCACAGTGCTATGATGGAGAAATGATTTTTTTTTTTTTATATATATATAATATAATATAATATAATATAATAATTACACATGGCAAAGTGGCTATACATTTAATATAGTTATGTAATCTATTAAAATACTTAGAAAAGCTTAATAATAGGCTACAATTTAACATAACAGAGTCTCTTTAAAGGATTATTGTGATTTTCAGACTAATAATTTCTCTTCTGAAGCTGAGTGCAAAAATATGCTACATGTTTCATGGCAGAGATAAAAAAATAAATAAACAGACATTCTAGATAAATGACGGTCAATCTTCCACTTAAGTAAAAGTTAGAAGACATGGAACACAGCGCGACAGATGTTTTGTTTAGTAGATGGTTTTGCCTTTGTTTTGAATTGATCACATCTCTCACATCTCGGAGTCAGATTACCATGCTTAGGATTCGATTTAAACTTTATATTGCTGTTCCTAATAAAGTTACAGGCACAACACAAGTAACTCAGCTTTATTATCTCACCAAAGACAAATTTATTCGCTCGTCATGCATTACTTTTGGACCCCGGCTACAGCTTACAGTCCCTTTGTGTGTAAAAGAAGAGGCTGGAGCTGTTCTGTCAAACATACTTCATTACTGTATACTGTCACCTCCAGCAGATTGAACACCACTCTCCCCGAGCAGCAAGGATGTGAGCCTGTTTACTGTTTACCCAGCAGATGAGATACGAAGATATTGATTCAGAAACACAAAAGAAAAATGCTGCGAAAATATGGCCAACATATAAAAGTCAAGGAAAATCCAGAGAAAAGCAGCCATATATTTTCACTCCTCCGAGACGACTGGGGGCTTTATTGAAGCGCAAAATACTTGTGCTCATCAATGGGAGAGAAAACAATATTTCTCCCCAGCCGTTTCATCAGCCTGCACTGCTAGAGACAAGCCTATTGTTTAAAAAAAGCACCACGGTATCCTTTACGAGGCAGACGCCGTTTGGAGCCGTAAATCAGAGCTGATGAGAGTCAGAAAATGCAGAGATTTCCCTGAGAGGATTAGAGGCACATAATGGAGATTATCTATTTAGAAACTCCTACGAGCTGAAGGAAAAACTATGAAGTATGGAGGATACTATGCAGACTTGTTCAGATGAACAGCTTTAGAAATTATCCTTTGCTTATGGATACGCATTTGCGTGTGTCCTCATATGCGTACCATCCTGCCTATGCCAGGCTCAGATATGAAAAACAAGGGAGAAGCCTGTGATTGGCTGAAACACAGGTCAGAGGAGGAGCCTAAAAAAAGTTATGTCATTAATACAAAAAGTCTCATGGGATTGAAGGAGAATTTCAATGGACCAGTTGAATTACTTTTATTTGGGGCAGTTCCGTTACATGTTGGAGTTGCTTGTGTCTCAGAATGTAAATTAAGGGCCCGTTTATTTGGGCCACTTGGGCGGGACATCTGACCAAACTGCTAATAAAGTAACAGATACTGTGGCTATGTTTAAAATAGCATACTAGCATACATTTATTCCATGTACTTAATGAGGTGATGTGACTTAAAGGCATAGTTCACCCAAAAATGAAATTTACTCACCCTCAAGCCAGGTGTATATGACACCTTCTTTCAGATAAATATAATTAGAATTATACTAAAAAATGTCCTGGCTCTTCCAAGCTTCATAATGGCAATGAATGGGTGTTGAGATTTTGAAGCCCAATAAAGTGCATCCATTCATCATAAAATGTACTCCACATGGCTCCAAGGCGTTAATAAAAGCCTTCCAAGGTTAATCGATGCGTCTGTGTAAGAAAAATATCCATATTTAAAACTTTAGAAACCAAAACGAAACACTGACCACAAATTAAAAGTCCAAAATGAGGATTTGTAAAGAAAAGTGTTGGAGGATTTTGATATGAGCCAAGAGGAGATTTCCTTTGCTGTAAACAAAATTTGGTTCTCGTGAGACTAGCGTATTCTCACCAGAGCTTACGTCCTGCCATCCGCTGAAACGCCACTCTCTCGCAAACGTGCGTATAACAGTTAGCAAAAGTAAAAAATTTTGTTCCTCCAGTTTGAGCTCCATAGTCTCCTATATCATACTATGATGTATGATACAAGTATAATTTCATATGTAAGGCTTTACAGGACTGTTAGAAATATTTACCACTACTGTTTCACATACTACTTGGATAGTATGCAGTGGGCAGTGTGCCAGTATTCCATTCCATACAGCCATTTTCTAGCAGAAGATTAAAAACATCGCTTTTTAGACTTTAAACCAGCGAGTAACAAATTACACAATTGCACACAAGTCACAGAGGGGGGCAAACTTACAAGGAAGCCCTCTGCCTCTGTGGACAACATTGATCAAGTCTTTAATTCTGATTAACAGCCTGATTCATGCCCTTTGCTCGGCGCTAATTAGCAAGCACTAACAGAGTCAAAGCGGTGCCATTCAGCACAATAAAACGGAGAGGGCTCGAACAATTACGCACAGCAATTACATGTGCGATTCGAGCCCTGTCGGCATCAACAAGGTCAATGAGACAATGGCATCAGCCGTATTAAACAAAGGCGCACAGAAATGACAGAAGGTGGATCATAACTCGGACGGCAGATTGATAGGGACCTTTATCACCTCATTCATCAAATGATATTACGCAGGTCAATGCCGATGCAATCAGCTGCTCAGAAAGGGCATTCATGAAATTTCTGACATGGTAGCAACGGCGCCTAACAACCAGCGTATGCAACTCCAGAGCATTTTAACAAGCTAATGACGAACAAACTCTGAACCTTTAAGAATCATTTAAAAATGTAAATGTTTAAAGGGAAGCCAGCTTCTGTGCTACTATCATCTAGCGGAAGTACAAAAATAAAGCACGTTTTCAACTGCCATACGGTCCTCAACTTAAACATCACAAACACAGCTCTTACAGGTTTATAAAAGTAAAAACATGTCTCAACATGTAAAAGCAGACTACTTTCAATAAAAAGTCCAACATACTAGGAATAGAGGGTTTGCACTTATTTGGTCAGTTAGCCGGATTGTCGGCCATATTGGTGATACTCGGATATAAACAACAGCGTGGACTGCATGGTTATTGTACTACTGAATATGTTGTTTGTCTAAACCATGGAAAAAATGTGTGGAAGCCGCTAAATCATACAGAGAAGGACTTGGTGAGCAGGAAAGGATGCAATATTTTGACAAACTAAAGTTAACAGGTGGTAAATATATGTACAAGCAGTATTTATTAAGATATTAGGCTGATATTTCACCTACCTGACCGGAAATTATATGAACAAACATGAATGTTGTCAAGATTCTTGCCCTGGAAATCCTGGTTCAGTTTGGCCAACCACAAACGCCAGACAGTTTTTTGCACTCTTTGATTCGTTATAACTTTTGGCAGTCTATAGACCTCCAAATGTTTTTTTCCGGTCCGACCGATTAGTACAGCCCAAAACATGACAATAATTGATCATTTTCAGCAGCAATAATCAGCAAACTAAGCGAGTTTTGTTCAGTTTGTTCAGTGGCATTGTTTACGTTCAGTGCCGCCAATATTGCTGACACGTCATGGAAGCACTCTATTAACTTGAAGGCTAGCTTACCTGTTGAGAAGAACCTGCACAAGTTAGTCACAACCCAAGCATTCCTTCAAATTGTGTAAAACAATGCCAGTGTTTACCCTTGTTTTAGCCTGTTCTCTCTCTCTCTCTCTCTATATATATATATATATTTGGTCTTCCAATTTGGCTTCCATTCTGTATAAGAACCTTAATTTGTTTTTCACACCAGCTAAATGCCCTCTGGCTCAGCCTGCTACAGTAGCCACGCCCCAAACTCTTGCTATTCGCTGTGCGGAGTTGACAGGCAGGTAGGACCATCCTATCGTTGCATACGGACCGAAATCTATAAAATAGATACTCTATTTACAGCATATTAATTATTGACTGATATCAAGATATGAAAAGACTTTCAACCAGTATAACAAAAAATGTTTCCAAAAAATTGCTAACAATAATTTGATTTATATAATTTATTCAATGATTCAATATATATATATATATATATATATATATATATATATATATATATATATATATATTTATTTATTTATTTTTTAATTATGCAGCAAAAGCACCAGCCTATATGAATAGTTCAGATGCAAAACCAGATAAAAGCCATCTCGGTCAAAAATGAGATAATGATACTGAGTGAATGCTCTTGACATATTATACGTCCATCAAGTATTTTTTCTTCAAACTCGCTAAAATACCAGCCTCAGCCCAATCAGAAGTACCGGTACTTACATAGAAACCTATATATCTGAGCCTGATAAAAATGCATTTTTAAAAAAGACGCCAGATGGAGTTATCTGGTTTTGCTATGGAAAAAAAAACAAACAAAACAAAAAACAACAAATGTTCTAAAGTGATGCATTATATTGCTCAAACGTGACAGTAATGCCATTTATAATGCTACAAAAAATACAAATAATAATAAAATAAAATAAATCAAATAAATTCTGTTCTTTTGAACTTTTTGTTCATCAAAGAATCTGAAAAAAAATTTTTTTTTTTTTTTTTTTTTTTTTTTTTTTTTTTTGAGCAAATCAGCATATTATAATGATTTCTGAAGGATTATGTGACTGGAATAACTGGAGTAGCAGCTGCTGAAAATTCAGCTTTACCATCACAGGAATAAATCACATTTTAGGATATATTAAAATTAAGGCTTGGTAAGCATGGATACGTTTGAGCTAGATTTGATTTGAATATGTGGGGATATTTTAAGCCTCTAAATACACCCTCTGCAAAACAGATGCAGAACCATATTACTAAATCTAGACTGATTTCAAGCATAAAAGGAAAATAAACCACAGCGACCGCTCTGTCAGAGCACGACCAGTGACCCTATGCCCACAAGTGGCATACTAAATGCCTATACAAACACAAATGCACATTTTCCATTTGAGCCGTGGACCTCCATGATTTTGTTCCAACACAAACGTCAATTAAAACACACTACCAACTGAAAGATAGCTGTGAAACTATGTAGTGGGGAAGCAAGACTTATGTTTGAGTCTTCTCACAGTGTGTGAGGGGTTTTGAGTATGCCTTGTTGCACCCTCTATCCGCTCATCCATCACTCCCCAGAAACAGGTCTGCACTCTAATGAAGCCACAAGGGCAGACATGCACACAAACCCTGTTTAGACCTCCAGTACTGTACCTCTGGTGAACGGCAACCTCAAGCCCCCTAAAAAAATTCAGCTGCAAATACACGGATGAGGATCAAGTTGTTCTTTTCATCTGTGATTGAGGCGGTCCAGAGGCATGCCTGATCAGTTCCAAAGGAATGAAAGCTTATGGTTGCGGGTTTTCAAACGGCTCTAGAGCCCACAACAAATCCCTGGAAGGGGCTTCGGTTCTGGGTAATGTGAGTTACACAGGAGCAAGGGCACCCTGCATTTACAGTGCGGTCATGGGAGGAGAAAAGAGTGAAACCGGCGTTCAGGCTGCCATGTCATCACAAGCCCCCACCCCAAATTAGCTCTGTGTGGTTGGGGAGAGTTCATGGAAAAGAAACGCAGTCCAAACCCCAAGCATACCAACTCGAGCTGATTTAGAAAACGAAAACAGAAAAGTTCAGGCCTCGGCCTCCAAGACTTTGCTGGAAATGTCTGTAACATGTTTAAAATTAAAGGCTCTTTGTTGGCATCTTTGGTTCCATGAAGAACGTTTAAAACCAATTGAACCTTCCAATTTTACAAAAGATTCTTTTCAAAGGTTCTTTTAAGAAATGTTTGCTGAAAGGTTCTTTAAGGAACCAAAAATAGCAATTCTGTGGCACTGCAACAAAAAAACGCCTTTTGGAACTTTGAAACACACGTTGACAAAAAAATCTATTCTAAAATATGTATTGTTATAAAATAAATAAATAAATAAATACATAAATCTGGGGTTATGTTGACATGATGATTGTACAAACTAATCCGTTGTGGGTAACTACAATCCCTGCGTCCGAATATACATACTTCCCGACTATATCCTAGGCGAAAAACAGTATGTGAAAAGAATACTATTTCTAAATTCATAGTATTCAAAAAAACAGTAGGAAACATGTACCCAGATGACCTACTACTTTTGGCAAGATTCTGGAATGCTTATCTTTATTATCCCATCAGGCCACGAGAGAGGATTTGTAAACACCACTGAAGCGATGCAACTGAAGCCATAAATCACATTACAAAGACAACATGACAAATGTAGTACGTCCAAGTTTAATTTATACTACACGTATCCATACTATAAAAAACATACTTTTTAACGGTCACAAAGTAGGTGCTCAAAGTATGTGGAGTGTCTTGCATTGAGTGTCTTGGTTTCCAGGCCAGATTTTTAACCACTAAGCCACAGATATTTAAATGAAATCTATGTCTTTCCTAGTTTTATGAAAGACTTGTTTTCAGTTTTAAGTATGCATCAAAGTCTTGGCCACATTTACTGTACACAACATTAATATCAATTACAATGTTTAGGCAATATTTTAGATCTTGGGTCATATTATGCAATTTCATGTTTGCCGTTATCTTTGGAGTGTTGCAAGCTTTTTGTGCATATATAAGATCTGTAAAGTTGCAAAGATTAAAGTCTCAAACCCAAAGAGATATGCTTTATAAAAGATCAGACTCAGCCACGCCTTCCTAAAACGTTCATTCAAACACACCCCCATATATCTACGTCTCAGTGTGGGAAGATTTGCATAACACCGCCCAAATGTATATGCAAAGAAGGAAGGCGTAACTTTTATTCTCACTGTAGTATTGTTGCAGCCGTCATGTTGTGGAGACGCCTTGTGTTTTGGTGCGAAAGCGAAACTGCATTGTTTGCCCTTCCAAAATAAGTACACAAGTAGAAATCAGTGCTTAGGTTATATTTACAACACTGTTCCAGAACAGTACAACGCAAATATTTGAGTGTGTGCAGCACATTTTACGGAGGGCTGTTTCCTAAACCTGGGATATTAGCCTACAATGCTGTGCATATGTGCACACTATAAAGTGGGGCAGTTCAAACTTTACAAGGACAGTCCAGCACTTCTGACTCACAGCCTGTAAGTACATATTCATATTTAAAGAATTTGCTACTGGCTATTCAAACGGGAATTTTGATTATGATAATGATTCAATGCAGAATCGTTTTGGCAGCCAACGACAGAAGAGTTAGCACGATTTGGTTGAACTTTAGCCATGTTGTTAGAACTGGTACACCGTTGTCGCTTGCGAAAACAAAATGATGACATTGTGGGTGGAAAGATGCAGATTAAGGGATAGTAACATTATAAAAAGATCCCCTTCCTAAGTTTTTTCACATGCTTGCAGAAAAAGGCTTACCAAAAAAAACCAAATCACTGGGTTGTCCTATTTCACATTTTCTGGGTTGATAGATGCACCGCGGATCCGATTATAGCACTTAAACACGAAGAAAGTCAGTTTTTCATGATATGTCACCTTTAACAGGTTTGTTAGGCACAATTTGGCACAATATAAGAAATTTTCAATCAGAAACTTAGCATGAAAGTGAAAGATTTCCAAACGCAGATTTCACTTAAAAATTTCACAATAGAAATGTGTTGTTTTAATCAAAAGAAAGCCGCTTGGTTTGAAAATGACTTCTATTTGAGCTGTGCTTCAATCATGGCTACTTGGAATTTTTTGTGACATTTCGCCAACATTTTGTTTCAGATATTTCAAAGGGTGCTAATGTGTATTCGCATTTGCAAGGATTAAACGTCCATGAGCCTGACTGTGCAGGAATCTGGCCAGATCAGCTTTTTGTTTCCTTCACTTTTTGGAATGAATTCTTCTCTGTGATGTTGAACTTCATTAACAGTCATTTCACACCGGTCACTCTTACTTTCCTACTTCCTTTTCTTTTTCTACCCCCTGAGGGGCAACTTTTGAAAGACACAAAACGTTGCATCTGGCCATTTGGCAGACAGTTTCATTCTAATCATGGCATATTAATAACTCTATTCAACAACAGACTCCATAAACAATCACACTCTGGGTTTTTAAGTGTGACTTCACAGTTACAACTCTCACAGGAAGTGATATGTCTCTATACAATATGTGAAAACAAAATACTTGCCAGTGTTTTTGAGTCTGAGCTTCAGTGTTGGTGGAAAAAGGCTCAGAGGATGAGACACTGAGGTTATTTTTTTAATAGAGACACTGGGAAGGGTCAGGAGAAAGGTCATTGCAATAAGACACTGGACTGATAAGGTTTATCTGTGTCAAAGATTCATTATGGCCAGAGTTTCACAGGAAGGACCTCTTAGCTAGCCTTGCCACACACATACGCTTATGTACACACCGACACACAATTCACTAAGCGTAGGGTTCAAAACAACCAGCTCTTTGTCTTCTCTGAACATAAAATAGACACGCACACACTAAATCAAAAACCAAAATCAAACTCCCCTCCCTGTTCACCCTGAGAATGATGGCATTATGTACTGGAACAGCAGCTATCAAATAACATTAAACTGTTAAGTAGAAAAAGACAGGTTATCATCTCTGAATAGCTCTTTTCACACTCTTGCTCCAGAACTGAATGTCCAATAGTGGAAGAAAAGAAGGAAAGAAAGAAAAACTACTAAAGACTCACTACAGAGTACCATGTGATGCTTCATAATATGTCATTCAGTCTGTACCCACCTAGAAAGAAGAGAGAGAGAATCAGGGTTAGTGATCATATACCAGGTAGACAAAAATATATATAAATGTACATAAAAGAAACATTTGGCTTCATGCGATATACTAAACCAGCAAAGCACAGAGATTTACACAATACCAAACAATTTCTAATATTTGCATTTCCATCAATACTCAGTATGCAAATGACCGCAGAAAAGATGGCCAATCACAATTTAGTATGAAAACATCACACTGAGTTGTGCTCTCTTTTTCTTTTTTTTTTTTAGGTTAAAAATGTTGATTACCTAGACTGTCAATAGATGGAAAAATATGATGAGAGTACTGAAAATATCTTTATTTGTATTCTGAAGATGAATAAGTCTTATGGGTTTGAAATGACAAAAGCTTAAGTAAATGACAGCATTTTTATTTTGGGGTGAACTATCCCTTTAATAAACCCCCTGGGAAAACTTATCCATCAGGAAATTATATTTCTGCTTTCAGCAGAATTGCACAAGTTCTGTTAAACTTTTCCGAGTGTAAAATGAGAACAATAAATGAGCCTGTGACGGTTTACATTTCACTAGGCCTTTGTTTTTCTCAACTCATAGCTGTTTGTTGTGGCACAAACTCTATTAAACAAATCACACACATAAAGAAACCGAGACACTGTGTTATACGCCACAGTCTTATGACATCATAATCATAATTGTATCATCAGGGTAAAGGCCTGTCATGTGTTATGAATGGCTGCTCGGCTCACTCTGACAAACTGATGAAACCCCTTTAAAAGAAGACTTTTCTTTTCCCCGAGGGTTTTGTTACATAAAAGATCTGCACTGCTGCTTTAATTGTGTTCTTCACGCTCTGTTAAATCACATTCGGGTTGATATTAGTAAGTAGGCTACACAAATACAGGAACAGCATACAACAAAATTTTTGTGGATTCGTATGAATTCATAAAATATCATTTGTATGGTAACATACAATTTGTAGACAAAGTAAGAATGGAAGTCCACTACTAAACCAAAAACCTAACAATTGGAAATGGAACCTAAGAAAAGGTATGAATGAGAACGTACAACATCATAAGAATTAGTCACCAATTATCAAAACATAAAAGTCACAAATTGCCAGAGTACGTAAATCAAATGACAAACAAATAAAACAAACCAAACTAAGCTAAGCAAAGCTATCTGTGGTACAATTCTTGTTAGTAGCGGTTGTTCAACACTAGATGAGTTACACACTAAAGTTTAATACACAGGTTTATGAGTTTGTTCAAATCCCTGACATACAATACAAGCCAAAGTGATGCTAGTCTTAGCAAGTAGCACTAACAAACAAATTTTTCCCAGAAGGTGATTCATATTAGTCAGCTCCTTGGCTTCATTTGAGCTCTGCTCTTCTCACAGTTACAAAATGAACATGAAGACTCTTTTGCCGGCAAAGTGATTTCCCAGAAGGTTCCTTGCTGAATCCTTTCTAGTGATGTGCTAGCCAACCAAACAATACCACCTCTCTGCCTGTTCTGATCACACTAACGACAGTTCATTGCGGCCCCCAAATTGGAGTCTGCAGAGGGGACCGGCCTTACGACTCCCTGATTAAGGTGACGGCATTCAGCTGCAGGAGTTGTGAGTCTGGGAGCCCGAACTCTCCTTTTCCCTGGATCTTCCACTGATCTGCTGTCACCTCAGACAGACTTGTTTTCACACAGCCACGCCACTGGGCCCCCACTCCCATTTCTCTTTGTTAATCTATATTTAGAGTACAGTTTCACAGCATGGCCAGAAAACCAAATTTAGGTAACTCTGACAAATTATAATTATGATTTGAACAGCAAAATTAAACAAAATTGATGATTCAACTAAAAATTAATACTGAAAATGAACATCAATTTATTAGGGCTGCCCCCTAATAGTCGACTAACCGTTAGTCGACGAGAAGAGGCTTGGTCGACCAAAAAAAATCCATAGGAAGTGACCAAGTCACGCAGTCCGTGACAGACTGATTGTTAACGGCTGTTCTGTGTGGAAATACAACACAATACGTTGTATCATATTCAACATTCAAACACTCACCTATCATTCATCAACCTCAAATATGGCTAATCATCTGAAATATGCAAGTAGTAGCAACTTTACATGGCCGCTCAATCTAATGTTAACTTAGAAAAATGTGCAGTAAGTGTCTGTGCAGAGTGTGGAAACCTGAATAGTAGCACACTCACTCACAGGCACAGATACAGTCATTTTTGGTCATACAGATAAGATTAATACATCTTTCAAATCTGTAATGACCATGTTTATTTGTGTGCACTCACAATAACAACAAAACATTGCACTTTTGTAAAATAATGAATGCAAACAGGATCCACTTTCTGCTGTCACGGTCTCTGTGAACTTGAGTGCATCAAGAAAAAAATTCACCAAAACTCTGTGTATGGAAGATATGGATATGGAAAATGTATCTAATATCTTATTAGGCTATGTAGGGAATTAAAGGCTCATTATTATGGTTTAAATGGTTTATTAATAAACGTGCAATTAGTCGACAAATGCTTAAAATGAAAAATCTTTAGTCAATCCAAACCTGTATAACTTTCTTTCTATTGTGCGCAAAAAAAAAAAAATTAAATTAAAAAAAAGATATTCCACACAATGAAAGTGAACAGTTCACTTTGGATCACTTTTACTTTCATTGTAATGGTTTGCACATCAAAAATGAAGCCAATCAGCCATTCGTATTGCGCTATTCGTGTTTGCAGCATATGCGTTGTCCAGTTGTCCATTTGGACAATATATTTGCCACATCAACCTATTTGTGTCATTTGCACTGTTCTGTGTGAATTTGCATTTATTATTTTCATTGAATTCATATGTAATTCACTTTTGCAAATAATTAAATTTGCTTTTGGTGTGCACACACACACACACACACACACACACCATAAGGAAAAAATCTGTTAAAAACAGTTCAAAATACAGTATATACCTTTGTGTTCCACAGAAGAAAGCAATACCAGCTTGGATGAAATGAGTTGAGTTCTATATTTAAAAAAATGTATATAATCCCATTCACACAACAGCTTTCACGTTAAACTATGAGAATGTTCTTGAAAATGTAAGCCTTTTAAGTTAACCCAAAAGTAAGTAGAAAAAAGCTAGTTCTCTTTGCATTCACACTGTATCTGGATTTGAAAGTGAAGTCAGATCTAGTATTACAGCTTGCCATTATAAAATATTTGCCTCTCATAATAATATTACAGTGAATTACGCTCTGTGGATTGAAGTGTTGTAGGACAGTGGTGCCTCATGAAGATTTCAGTTTGATTAATTGTTCAGACCTACTTCAGAGGACAGAAAAGAGAGGCAAAGTCGCATACTGCTGTAAGTAAACATCTCCTCTCTCCTTAAAATTGCGTACCGCATTGACTTGACACTACAAAGACAGTCCTCTGCCTGAGATCTGCTGCGGCCGGCAAGCAAATGTAATTACAGCCGGTGGCCTGGCACACACAATGGGCTTTAATTGTGTTGCGGCAGAACAGCTGCTGAAGTGAAGCCGAGTATCAGTCTTCCTGCTGTTTGGACATTACACAGCCAGCGGGTGAAGCGGGACCTCCCGCCAGCCCTTAGTCCCATGGAAAGACACCGTCTTCTGTGCTTCTGGTTCACCCTGAACCGTCCCTGTGCCATCTGCCTGTTGAAGGGAGATGATTTTTGATCTTCAAACCAGGGCTGTACAATAGATTTGATTAAAGAGCAAAAGACATTTATGGCCCCGGGACACGACCAGAGTGAAAGGTGCAAAGCGAAGGGTCTACGACACCCCACTGTGAAGATACTCTTGGATACAGTTTTTTTTCACTGTAAAGATCTAAAATTGGCTTTGAGTTGATGCTGGCGTGAGCAGCATGTTGAAACTCCATGCTTTGATCCCAGGGACCTATAGCATATTAAAATTGCCTTTGTGTCTATGGATAAATAACAGGTCAGTGTCCATAATGAGTAGGTAAAGCGATATCATCACCTCAAGGACTGACAAGACCTCCCCTTACGGGCGAATGTGCCGTAATTTCTTACGCTGACTGACATCGAAAGATCTTGAGCCCTGAAGACACTCAATTAGACTCTTTAGGAAGTGCCATCATTTCCATAAATCTGCTGTAGAGGGCAAATTATTGGACCGTTAGAGTCTGTGATGGCGACTGCTGGTGGAAGCGCGTGGGTAAACAATGAGGGTCCCTGCATTAGCCAACCATTTATTCAGATCTGTCAATAAGACCTGAATGCTGAGAATGACGGATGTGGCGGTCGTTTCGCTCGATGGAAGACTGTACACAATTAGGGCTTGGGTCAACAAACTGCCCAGCACCAGAGACATTAATGTGTTTGCCCAGGTCGAAGAGGACTCAAGGTTAATGCTCAGCACAGGCATTAATGTGCTTACTTAAGAAAAATGGACAGACTTTTACTCTAATGTGCACAAGGTGGCAAAAGTCAACCTAGCAAGCCTAATTTTGCAAATTAGATGGAGGAGAGAGAAACGGTGAGGATGTACTGTATCTGTGGCTTTACTAAGGTGCCATTTAAATACATAGACTTTTTTCATTTGAATTACGAAACACAGGGCCGGCCCGTGACATAGGAGGAATAGGCAAATGCTAGGGGCGCCGCCAATCCCTAGGGGAGCCAAAATGAGTTAAGTTTTGTTTGTTTTTGTTTTGTTTTGTTTTGAACCAATATTACTTCAATACTATGAATTTAAAATATTATAAAAAAAGCGATCGTCCGACAAAAACATGAATATTTTATTGCTCTCCCGACTCACCCCGGTTCGACACATGATCAAACTTCCTCCGCACAGCTGCACTTCCACATACATTTGTCACCTGATTGTGATACATGTTCACTTCACTAATAAATTATCAGTATGTCAAAAAGACTGAAGCCCTCTGGTGCCCAGGGAAGAAGAAAAAAGAAGAGAAGTTGAGGGAAACTGGGACAAAGACGGAGGTAATATGATGTAATGAATGATGATCATATAAATAAACATGAAGTAAAAGTTTGTTAACAAACTTCATGTCGGCCTAGTCTAAAAGTTTAAAATAGGGTAATAACAATGGAGTTCCAGAAATCCGAGACTTTGTAACATAATCGTGTCATTTTTCGTGTCACATGATAATACGTTTTAATAATATTTTTACGCTAGTATTAGTGTGTAGTATTTGGGGATTTATGGTATTTGGCTAATGGAATTGGCTAATTTAGTAATATTTGTATATAACTGCGCTTATTAAAATAACAACATTTTATGTAAAATTCACTTTAAAGATGTATGTTTCTCTGTTTAATTCGAGGTGATAACGTTAGAAAGGGCTATAGTTTAGTAAAACATTGCTGCCATCTACTGGAAGTCGAACAGTTTTCAAATTTATTTTGAAGATTAAACTGTAACGTTACAGTATCCTAGAGAAGTGTTCAAATTAATACCATTTTGTGCTGTAATACCAGATGTAATTATTCTAGCTGTTTGCGTTTAAATTATAATGTGACTTAGGCAGCACCTATATTTTATATTTGCACTGGAAACAATTAAAGTTAATTTTCAATAACTAACATTAAAAAATAAATACTGTTACAAATGTATTGTTTATTGTTAGTTCAAGTTAATACATTCACTAATGTTAACAAATGATACCTTATTGTAAGTGTTACCGTTTCACTATCATCAGCTTTTTTTTTTTTTTTTTTTTTTATAAGAAAATGTATTATTGGTGGAATGGACTGTGAAGCAAGGGGCACCAGGTAAAATCTTGCCTAGGGTAGCAAATTGGCCAGGGCCGGCCCTGACGAGACATGAACTTGTGTAAAATCAACTTAGAATTGCGAGATGTTAACTTAGAATTAGGGCTGTCAAACGATTAATCGTGATTAATCGCATACAAAATAAAAGTCTGAGTTTGCCCAATATATGTGTGTGTACTGTGTGTAATTAGTATGTATATATAAATACAAACATATTCATGTATGTATTTAAGAAATATTTACATAAGTATATGTATTTATTAGAATTTCTGTATAATTTATAATATATATCTATATATATATATATATATATCTATATATATATATATATATATACATATATATATATAAATATTTTGCACATAACATTTCTCTTAAATATATACATTAATTTGTGCGTATTTATATATACATAATTACACACAGTAAACACACAAATATTTGGCAAACTCAAACTAATATTTTGTATGCGATTAATCGTGATTAACAGCCATTCTGACTTTTTTCTCACAATTCTGAGTTTATCTCTCACATTTCTCTGGAATGTTGAGTTTACATCTTAATTTTCTTTCTGCTGTGAAATTAAAAACAAAAAACAAACAAAAAAAAAAAACAAAACAAAAAGAGTAACTGTGACTTTATCTCAACCGACCTATTTAATATAAGCACTCTAAGTTGCAATTACAAATACAAATGTGCATAAAAACTTGTGCATAAGAGACAACAGCATACCACAGCTAATACATCACATCAACACTATATTAAAATGTTGAGATGTTGGGACCAGGCACAGATAACTCCATTTATTTCAGATTGTGCCAACATCAACTGGCACACATAAAAGCGCTGTTCATCTAACAGGTGTCGGGCCCCTGCAGGCCTTTCAGCCCGAGACCTCTGACAGTCAGAGGTCCCGGCGTACTGGCCCCATCGGCCCTGTCTGTAATCCCTCCTTGGCCTCGACTAACTTCTCACTCCAGCTCGAGCTGTTTACCCTTCATTTGGCTTCTGCCTGGCACTGCACAGACACAACTATCAGACTGAAAGCACGTGGATAGAACGCTCATTTTTTCGAACATCTGCTGTGTCTGCTTCACAGAAATTGTTGATCTATCTTGCTTTCAGTGCGAAGCATGTGACAAACACTAAAAAACATATTTCTCCATTTTTTATACATGTAGTTACTAAAGTATAACCACTATGGACAATGCCTACAAAATAATGTCATTAGCATTCATTGATTTCTTCATAGAGATCTAGTGTTTATTATGGAAGCTTGTTTATGCCACAGGCTAAAAAATTAATAATGACTTTTTATCTCCGCAAAAGTAAGAATTACGAGACGTTAACTCGTGTGAAATAAACATGGAATTGTGAGATAACTCTGACTTTTTTCCTCACAATTCCAAGTTTATTTTTGGCAGTTCTGACTTATTTTTCTCCAGAATACTTATTTTACTATTTTTTCCCCCCTCAAAAACGCAAAGTTACATTTCACAATTCAAACTTTACTTTTTACAAATGTGAGTTAATAGTTATTAATTCTGCTTTTATATCTCCCAGTTCTGACTTTTTTTCTCAGAATTCTGAGTTTATCTATCAATTCTGTATACATATATGTCATTTCTGTGTTTGTGTCTCACAATTCTGAATTTATATCTCACACTTCAGACTTTTTTCTCAGAATTGTGAGTTCATCTATCAATTCCGCATTTATGTCTTGCAATTCTGATTTTATATCTCAAAGTTTGGACTTTTTTCCTCAGAATTGCAAGTTTATCTATCAGTTCTGTTTGCATGAATCAATTCTGATTTCATATCTCACAATTTGGACTTTTTTTTCTCAAAATTGCGAGTTTCTCAGTTCAGTTTACATGTTTCAATTTTGCTTTTATAGCTCACAGTTCTGACTTTTTTCTCAGAATTGTATCTATCAATTCTATTTACATCTATCAATTTGTTGTTTATATCTTGCAATTCTGATTTTATATTTCACAATTTATCATTTTTTTCCTCAAAATTGCAAGTTTATCTATCAGTTCTGTTTATATCTCGCAATTCTGATTTTATATCACACAATTCTGACTTTTTTCTCAGAATTGTCAGTTTATCTATCAATTCTCTTTTTATATTTTCAAAATTCTGACTTTTCTCAGAATTGTATTTATCAAATTTGTTTACATCTATCAATTCTGTTTAAATTCCACAATTCTGATTTTATATCTCACAATTCAGACTTTTATGTCAGAATTGAGTTTATCTATCAATTCTGTTTACAGTACATCTATCAATTATATCTTGCAATTCTGATTTTATATCTCACAATTTAGACTTTTTCGTCAGAATTGTGAGTTTGTCTATCAATTCTGTTTACTTCTATGAATTCTGCATTTATATCTCACAATTCTGACTTTTTTCAGAATTGCGAGTCTATCTATCAATTCTGTTTACATCTTTAAATTCTGTTTACATCTCACAATTCAGATTTTATATTTCACAATTTGGCCTTTTTTTCTCAGAATCACAAGTTTATCTATCAGTTCTGTTTACATGTATCAATTCTGCATTTATATCTCACAATTCAGATTTTCTATCACACAATTCTGACTTTTTTCCCCTCAGAATTGTGAGTTTATATATCAGTTCTGTTTACATTTACCAATTCTGACGTTATATCTCACTATTCAGATTTTCTATCACACAATTCTGACTTTTTTTTCCCTCAGAATTTAGAGTTTATCTATCAGTTCTGTTTAAATTTATCAAT
The DNA here is from genome assembly GCA_036247105.1 of Cirrhinus mrigala. Classification (NCBI taxonomy): domain Eukaryota; kingdom Metazoa; phylum Chordata; class Actinopteri; order Cypriniformes; family Cyprinidae; genus Cirrhinus; species Cirrhinus mrigala. Next base: position 13,317,017 of record CM070016.1, read on the forward strand.
TCTGACTTTTTTTCTCAGAATTGCAAGTTTATCTATCCGTTCTGTTTTCATCTATCAATTCTGTGTTTATATCTTGCAATTATAGCTTGCAGTTCTCACTTCTTTTCTGCAGTTCTTTTCTCAGAATTGTGAGTTTATCTATCTGTGGTTGTATCTTGCAATTCTGCATTTATAGCTCACAAATTCTGACATTTCCTTTTCCTCAGAGTTGAGTTTATATCTATAAATGATGTTTATATCTCACAAAGTCACAACTACCTTTTTTATTTTTTATTTTATCCCATGGAGGAAACAAGCTTCCATAGAGTATGGATATAAATATGAGATATCAAGCAGAAATATCAAACACCTTTCATGCTTTTTGCGTATAATGGTTTCCCACCTGAGAATGTGCCAAAACACCTGATTTTATCAGGTTTTTTTTGTCCTCTAGGCCCTATTTAGACAGCTATATTGTGTGCGCGCCGCTTGTTTTTGTGCATTGCGCGATGCTCTATGCCCTCTCCTCTGGCTCCTCATGTCAACCTCAGCAAGCAACACAAAAGCAATTCCCAAAGTCCAAAATATATCTAAAATAATTGCATCCCTGAAACCATTTTTGATGTTCTCCACAACAACAGCAGCAGAAAAAAAAAAAAATCCTTTTTGTGTTGCTTTCAATTTAAGGAGTTATTTTCTCTTCCAAGATTCCTCACATAATGACCGTGAGTGTGTCTGGGTCTCTCCTCACTTCTTCAAAAGGCAGCCCGGCCGTTTGAAGTCTAGTTAGCATCCTGGAAAGGCTTCGTAACTCTCCTCACGTGAGCGCACATGTTAGGGAACGACTGGACAGCGGGGAGGAAGTGAAACACGTGAAGCTACTTCTCGTACAGTCAAGAGTGGAATAAGTAGAAAATTCTACAGTAAACCCAAAAAATACACGGCATTAATATAAAGGATATTATACATAAAAAGTACTGTGAGTCAGCATCAGTTTAATTCTTTTTACATGAAATGCAGATTTTCACATTGAATAAAGTTAAAAATAATTAAATAATATTAAAATTAAAATATAAATTTATTTTATAAAATATACTTTTATTTTAATTTAAATAAAAAAGTCAATCTTTTAAAAATATATATAATAATATTGGTTTAATATAAATAATTTCATTTAAAAAAATACTAAAATGTACAAATTTATTTTAAATAATGAAATTATTGTACTAAATTAAGATGCACTACTGACAACCCTGTAATTATTCATTTCTCCTAATGTAGAAAGTCATATAATACGGATGATGCTTATGACTGCGACTGGAGATTCTCATCTTCCTAAGCGTTCTCTCTCTCTCTCTCTCTCTCTCCCCGGAAACAAAAGACCCAATTTTCTCCTGTTTGCTTGAGGCCATGGTCAACACAATCAAAAAAGAAATAAATAAATAACCAACCACATGGGCGCGCGCACATGCGTCTGCTCACACATCCGCACGGATAGAGTCCCTCCAGGGGAAAAATGATGGACACATGAGATGACAGATGATTGTGTTTGTTTGCGAGTTCAAATTCACTGCTTCTTTTGTCCTCAGAGGCGCATTCTTCTCATCGACAGACAACACTTTTGGAGAAAAACAAATTCTGCACATCTTCAATCATAAAACTCATGCAGTCTACTAGTCTACACTGTTAGACATTTCAAAGGATTTTTACAGTAGCTAAAATCAGGAATTTGCAGTATTATACTGGGTGATGTACAGTTAATAACTGTAGAAATTTCAGAAATGTCTAACAGTGTAGTCTATTATTCTGTTCTTGCGAGGAACCGAGAGAAGGTACAAAATGGTCAATTAAAACCAAATTACAGATGTTTTTGGAGCAAGAAACTCCACAACCCTACATCTCAGGTCAAACATGGCCCTTTTTAGAGAACAGAAAGAAAGGTGAGAGAAGAGTGCAGTGCTATACGTGACTAGAAAAGCTCAGGCGCACGAACCAGGCTCAAAAATTCTGTAACGTAGGAGTAATTTCAAAGCAGAAAGGCCAACTCGTCTCCTCAGCTGCCCTCCACAGATCCTCGCTAACAGAGCAAAGCGGTGGGAGACTCAGGCTTCATTTCACTACGTTACACAAAATGGTGGCAAGTGAGGTGATGCCTCTCGCAGTCAGAGGCAGGTGTACACGCTAAGCTCAGTAATTATTTCCCTTTATCCGAGCGGCGGCATTTAAATGAATTCTCATTCTGTCTGCCTATCTCTGCCTGCCGTGATAGACCTCAGCTCTCCCCTTAATTATGCCTTCAGACCCAACTGTTTACTGAACGACTCCCTCTGACTCACCGCGTGACGAACACAGTAGAGTGTGCACGGACGCCGCCGCCGCGAAGAGAAGACCGACGAATTTCAAACTGGGGTAGATCACGTATGACAGCTCGGACAGATCTGTCGCGCTGCGAGAGGCTGGAGAAACAACACGCTTGCTGTTTTTTGGACTTTCAAACAGTAACTGTAGATTTTATTGCTCAGTGATCACCTGGTACAGTGTTAGTTCAGTATTATTGATTATTGTAACACTTTTGTTTAGAGACCAGCCCTCATGAGATCAAAATTGACTTTATTTACTGTGTTAGTGCACATTGCTAGTCTTGAGGAGAACAATTAAGTTAATCCACTGAAAAATTAGTTTGTCTTGGTAGTCTTTAATCGAAGTCTGAACATTTGCTTCCGCGCGGCATTCCTTTTCTGAGAGGTGAGTAGTGCTGTGCAACGATTAATCGTGATTAATCACAATTAATCACATCCAAAATAAGTTTTTTGTTTACATAATGTGTGTGTGTGTGTGGTATATATTAATTATGTATATACAAGTACACACACACACACACACATACAGTATATATTTAAGAAATATTTACATGTACTCATATACATATATTTTTATTGATATAATTAATATTATATATATATATATATATATATATATATATATATATATATATATATATATATATATTTCATATATAAAAGTATTTCTTAAATATATCCATGCATGTGTGTGTTTGTATATATACATACATATATATATATATATATATATATACACATACACACATATATATATATATATATATATATATATATATATATATATATACACACATATAATAAATATACACAACACGCACACAAATATTATGTAAACAAAACCTTTATTTTGGATATGATTTATCGTGATTAAACGTTCCACAGCTCTATTTGTACAGTAAGTGATGGAAAAGAGGAGTGCTAAAATAAAATCTTAAAAATAAAGGTTCTTTATTGGCATCAACGGTTCCATGTAGAACTTTGAACATCGATGGAGCCTTTCAAATGCAGAAAAAGTTCTTTATATTGGAAAAGGGTTCTTTAGACTTTTAAAATGTTCTTCAAAATGGTTCATTCAAGAACTGTTTGCTGAAGGGTTCTTTGGGGAACCAAAAAGGTTTCTTCTATTCCATTTCAGTTGGAAATACGTCACAATACTGAAATAAAGTCGACAGTAACTTCCAGTTCATGCAGAGCTTAAATAGTTGCATTAGCATGCACATTACTAGCATATTGCTGTTTATTAGTAGTTATAAAGTGCATAATAATTCTGCTAATTCTGCTTAACCATAAATATTTGAAACTAAGCAGCAATTTAGGAGTTTATCGAGGCAAAAGGCAAAAGTTGTAGTTAATAGTTAATAAAGGTTAATAGCGAGAATTGGTCCCCAAACTAAAGTGTGACCAGATCTATTTTAGTTTGTCAATACAGTTACTCATTTTTATTTCAGTTTTAGTTTAGTTTAGTTTTTTTTTTTTTTTTTTTAGGACTTCAATTATAAAATGATAAATGTTGTGAAATGTTGTGAAAATTTCACAAACAATTGCAAAGAAATAAGTAGCACTGAATTAACTTTTTTTTTTATTTACAACTTAGAAAAATTATTTTTGTCCAGTATACATTATATATTCTTTATATATATATTATATATATATATACACATGGACATATAGTATATATAAATTTGTTATTTCAGTTAACGTTTATTTTATTAATAATGTTTTTATGATTATATTTTAGTTATAGTTGCATGGCTGATGCATGGCTCACAGTAAAAATAAATAAAGTAAAATAAAGTAAATTCTAAATTGAAAATAAAACCGATTTTTGCACTACATGAAATAGCACGTCAATTATATTTCAATATTTTTACTTTAAAATTTCATAATATTCTTCATAATTATTTGAGAAATTTACGATCAATTTGTGAGTGGTGTGCGGTGGTGTTCTGAATTCAGGATGCAAAGTCCTCAAAATGTATTTATTATTAATTTATTTTAATTAAGTGTAAATTAATGTCCCTGTCACAGTTTGTTGGTCAAATAAACATCAGTTACACTACAAGAAGGAAGGAAAGACAGAAGGAAGGAAAGAAAGAAAGAAAGAAAGAAAGAAAGAAAAAGAAAGAACGAACTAATGCAATCAATATTGTTTATTAAAGCCACGTATGAATCTCATCAAGTTACTGATTTAAGCATTTATTCCAAAATAACTCAAGACGGTAACAATTAAAAATATGTATTTTATTTGAGAACTTATGCTCAGCTATAGCTAACTTTTAACTATTTTTTACATTTTGGATCATCAGTCATCAAAGCTTGGTTAAATACTGGTCATAGACAAGGAAAAGGACAGGAAAGGAAAGGAAAGGACAGGACATGTTGTCATGTAAAGAGATTTACTTTAAATTTCACCAAGATGATTACTGGAAACCCATAGATCATGCTTTCACGCCACTTTAAGTCTTATTTTGATGTATCAAAGTGGTTATATCCAAGTATGTGAGTTGTTTACGTACTTTTTTAAAATTAGTCCTCCCATTATTTTGTTCATTCAGACTGATTTGCGAACATGCGCAAACACGAGGCGGAACTTATCCCATGAACCACAGCCGATCATAACCAATCATTTTGTTATGGAGGTGTTGCCTCCTCTCCCCCCTCTCCCCATTCTTTCTCAATTACCCCCCACCAAACTGACCACACGCTTTAGGGGGTCTGTTAAATTTCAATGGGCTCAGGGGAGGCGAGAGAGACGCGGACTCCCGCTATAACTTTTCCTACTGGTGTCACTGTTGGACATTTTTTTTTTTTAGTTTATACATTTTATAATATTGGCATTGTTTTATTTTTGTACTACAAATGTTTTTCTCATCCAGTATTTTGAGGAGACACTGCCTCCCTTGCCTCCTCAAAGAAAACAAAGGATATTTAGTACAATGCTGTGAAAAAATTATTTTAGTTGCATTAAGCTTATTTGTGAAATTTACTAGCAATTTCTAAGTGAAACTTGTTTCTACATCAAAGCATTTGCATATTTTATGATATGGAAATCAGGCAGTCTGTAAGCTAAGACTACACTCACTATTACATCAGCATTATTAACCCACTTCTAAGAAGCAGCACACATAAAAAGCCAGAGAACAAGAGATGAGACTGGTTTAAAACTAAGGTTACTTTTCTACAAAACTGACCTTGACCAATGAGAACGACCAAGACTAGTGTCGTGGCGACTGCCATTAATAACGGACGGAAAGAGAGAAAAATGAATGAATGAAACTGTTGCGCAGGTGTATCAGCGACATCTGTCTGAACAGATTCAATCCGTTCCACTGGATCGATCATCCAGATTGAAAGACAGTGAGAGAGAAGGGCAGTGTACCATGGCCGTCTGACAGCAGGTGTTCGGCAGATCAATGAATGAAGGAGAGAAAACAGCTCGTCTTTATGACAAGACCCGCTGCGACACACATCCCTCCTAACACACTACTTTAATTAATCTAATCACATCCCGCCACAGAGAGCAAGGGTGAAAAACAGCCCGGCGTTCGTTTCTCCTTGCGCCTGGTTTTCCGCTCTTGCCCTGTCTGAGTAATGTCACCCATGTGCCCCTGGAGTAGATGAAGGACATGCTGGTGAATTAATCATTTAATACACCTTATTCTCTCACTCTCGGTCTACGAACATAAATCCACATGCAGACGTGATGTCATACACATAATGAAAACCCCACAGCGACGGGACTTTTGGGATAGAGCGTTGTTAAAGGGATAGTTCACCCAAAAATGAAAATGACCCCATGATTTACTCACCCACAAGCCATCCTAGGTGTACATGACTTTCTTCTTTTAGAAGAATACAGTTGGAGTTATATTTAAAAATGTCCTGGCTCTTCCAATCTTTATAATGGCAGTGAATGGCTGTTGATTTTTTGAAGTCCAATAAAATGCATCCATCCATCATAAGATGTATTCCACATGGCTTCAAGGGGTTAATAAAGGCCTACGTCCTAAAGTGTGTACGAGATTATGGCTTATAAAGTTTTAAATACGGATATTTTTCTCACACAAACGCATCAATTCGCCTCAGGAGGCTTTTATTAACCCCCCAGAGTCGTGTGGAGCACTTTTTATGATGCACTTTATTGGACTTCAAAATCTCAACACCCATTCACTGCCATTATAATGCTTGGAATGACCAGGACATTTTTTAATATAACTCCAACTGTATTCATCTGAAAGAAGAAAGTCATATACACCTGGCTTGATGGTGAGTAATTTTCATTTTTAGGTGAACTATCCCTTTAACAGGCCAGTATAAATTCTAACCCTACTCAAATTTTTTGAAGAATTTTTGGTATGGTTTAAAAAAAAAAAATTCTCATGCTCATAAAGGCTGCATTTATTTGTTCAAAAATACAATATTACAATTTAAAATAACAGTTTTTAATTGAATAATAAAATAATTTAGAAAAATCTAATAAGAAATAAAATGTCATTTATTCTGTTAGTAAGTGATATTTATTAAGCAGAATTTCTTGTTTTTGCTACCCCAGAAACACTTCTTAATATTGCTATTGCTAAAAACAGTTAATATTATTGTAGAAACCATTATACCTGTATTCTTCTTTGATGACTAGAATGTTCCAAAGAATATATTTGAAATATTTGAAAAATATATTTGAAACAGATTTTTTTTAAATTATTATTATTATTATTATTATTATTTTTTTTTTATTATTTATTTATTTAACTTTTTTTTTATTATTTATTTATTTATTTATTGATCAATTTATCCTTGTTTGGTATTAATTTCTTAAGAAAAAAAAACAAAAAAAAAACAAAGCAAAGTAAAGCAAAAGTAAAGAAAAGAAAACTTTGTCCAAAAAAAAAAAAAAGAGAGACACAAAGAAAGAAAATCTTACTAATCCCAAACTTTTGAAAAGTATTTGAATGGTATAACAGTGTATAATGTGTAAAAATAAATTATATATAAAGCGATAAAACTCAGATTAAAATAAAAACAAAAAAAAACGTGTTATTCATGTTATACTTTAGAAAAATTCATGTAATTTACCAAAAATTTCATTTTAGATCTGAGCTGTGGTGTTGTAGTCGCTACATTAAGCCTTGATGCTCACTTGGGTAATGCAGGTTTGAGTTTCCAATTCCAGTTTCCCCCACCTCCACTCAATTTCCTGCCATTCTTGCCTTTTTTGTCTCATGAAGAGGCAAAATCACAAAAAAAAAAAAAAGAAAATCACTAGTGGCACCAAACCAAAATGCAAAAAATAAATGACTACCTGAAATCAAAATTCACCCCATTTACTTTCTATTGCGAATGACTCACCTGTGAAATAATGTCAGCCAAATTTTTTTGATGAAATATTACGACAAACATTATCAAGTGTTTTGCTTTAACCTCTTCCCTTTATCTACCTGTTATATAAAAGACAAATAAAATTGGTTTGCTAATGAGGTTTGTTGATTTTAGGTACATGAATTTTAATCTTCCAACAGGAAGATGTCAGATATTATGCCGTTGTATTCTTACAAACACTGTTAGCTGTGAAACTTCCACAACTCGTATATCAACACGCCCACAATGTTGAAATAAATAAAATAATAATACACAAATAAATACGAACAAAAATAAACAAAAAGAGAAACAAAGTGTTGATGAGACAGATTAGACATGAACGCCATCAAATGCACAGCCCAATTAGAGCCCGTCTGCAGATTCAGGAAACAAGTTCACGCAACAGCCCTTAGTAAACATGGTGGCTCATTCACAGCTCTCTAGTTAAATATAGCAGCTCTGCCCTCTGGCTTTCCATTTGCTGTTGCAGCGTGTAAAGTTGTTTCACAACAAGCTTCTGACATTACACCAGCACAGAGGGGCGCTGATGAATGGGAGCTATTTAAAGGGTTTAGCCCCAGGTACAATTGAAACCATATAAAAAAAAAAACAAAAAAAAAAAAAAAAAACACAAATAGTGTTATGTGGCAGTCATTCACACCTGAGGAAGTCAAAAAGCTGGAACTGTACACGTTTGGTGCCGTTCGGGGCTGGAGAAGGCACTTGCTCTTTCGCTCTGTGAAAGTTATTTTGAATGTCCTGACAGGCATCTGCCTCACATCTGCCTCAACTCACCACTGTTCGTTACCTCATTTACACCTTTCGTTCGCCCACGGCAAACTGCGACACCAGCCCTGAGAGTTATGCAAATGGAGGCTGCTGGGTTAGAGTGCAGAGCTGAGTTTTGTGATTTTGACTGGAGTAGGGAGCCATGAACGTGTTAAACATGTCAATAAAGAATTAACAGTCACAGGAAACAAATAAAAATGAAAAACACTTGTGTGAAAATTACATGGTTTCCCACCAAAATAAAATTTAAGTGGTTGAAAAAAAAAAAAAAAAAAAAAGTTCAATTTTATTTACAGTGACATATTTCAATAGCAATTATTATTATTATTATTATTATTATTGTTGTTGTTGTTGTTGTTAAACATTCCATTTTATGTACAGTGAAATATTTCAATAGCAATAATTACTATTTATTATTATTATTATTATTATTATTATTATTATTATTATTATTATTAATAATAATAATAATAATAATAATAATAATAATAATAATAATAATAATAATAAATGAATATCTATTTTATTTGCAGTTAAATATAATAGCAATAATTTATTATAATTAGTTAATATTAGATTCATCTTTATTTACACTGAAATATTACACTAGCAAAAAATTATTACAATAGTTACATATATTTATTATTGTTATTATTATTATTATTATTATTATTATTATTATTATTATTAATAATAATAACAACAACAATAATAATAATAAATGAATATTTTATTTGCAGTTAAATATAATAGTAATAATTTATTATAATTAGTTATTATTAGATTCATCTTTATTTACACAAATATTACACTAGCAAAAAATTATTACAATAGTTATATATTATTATTATTATTATTATTATTATTATTATTATTATTATTATTGCCATTGTTGTTATTAAATATAACATTTTATTTACAGTGAAATATTTCAATAGCAATTCTTATTATTCTTATTATTATTATTATTATTATTATTGCTATTGCTATTGTTATTAAATATTAAATTTTATTTACAGTGAAATATTTCAATAGCAATTATTATTATTATTATTATTATTATTATTATTGTTGTTGTTGTTGTTGTTGTTGTTGTTGTTGTTAAACATTCCATTATGTACAGTGAAATATTTCAATAGCAATGATTACTATTTATTATTATTATTATTATTATTATTATTATTATTATTATCATTATTATTATTATTATTATCATCATTATTACTACTACTACTACTACTACTACTACTACTATTACTACTACTACTATTATTATTATTATATTAATATACTGTAGAATCTCTGAATTTTGGTCCAATCTGTGCAGCCCTGCAAACCTGGGCTTTCAGAATCTGATTTCTTTCAATCATCAGAAAATTCGTAATTAGGTTATTTTCTGTTCAAATCATGCAATATAAAACATTATCTATCAATATATTACCAATGCATTATACATTGATTATATTCTGTTACATAATATTACAATTTAATCTGCATTTAAAGACATTATCATCACTGATACAAATACAAATCACGTTTTTTTTTTTTCCAACTATGAAGACGCTTCACCTTATTTTCATGTTAAAAATATAGTCAAATAATTTGTTAAAAATAAGCATCTAGGATCTACATTTTTACAGTTAAAATTGTTAAAATGGATCCTCTCAATATAGTATCACAACAGTACTCCATTTGAGTCACTGATTCGTGAAGTGCATTCAGGGTAAACGTTTTATTCTTGGGAACTGAACCCATGACCCTTGTGTTGCTAGTACCATGTTCTACAACTTAAAATGAAAAAAAAAGATTGACATGGTGGAACAAAAGTCATTTTTTTCATGCAACAAACACAGAGCCAGGAGCAACGAATGGAGTGATTACAAAACTCCCATAGTCTGGTCACCAACCTACCCCACAAAATAAATAAATAAATAAAAAAATATCTAAAAACAGACTTCTGTAAAACACGTCATTTCTCACTATTCCAGGCCATGACAAGAACAAGCTCCAACTGTCAAGCGCACTGTCATGGTGTTTGGATTTGACACACAGATACTGGAAGTGTGTGTTCACAGAGGAAGGACATACATGTGCAGCGGAGAGACCTGTGCACTGTAACCTGACAGCCTGAGATGTCTCTATGGGAATCTGGATCTTTGAAAGCAAAACGAGCAGGCAGACGGTCAGCCAAGTGAGACGCGGTCAGGAGAGCCTTTACACTGCATCCTGTTATGGGCTGACAAGCCACACGGGACAACACAAACTGTCTGGACACTGACACCAGCGAGGGGAAACGGGGTATCTTACATCGAGCAGAAGCTGTGAAACTATTAAACCTGAGGTGAAGGCGATTTATGAAGTCTGTGTGACACTCCGAAACTTCGCCAAATAGGAGCAGCAGTGGATTAACCTCAGGTCTGATGGTTGACCAAGGCTATTTTTTCTCCAAGTTCAATTTGTACCAAAAAGCCTGGTTTAGGAAAAATGGTGCCAAAATTAAATGAGGGAACAAGGTCTTCCGGAGGTACTGCAGGTCTTCATTTGCTGGGATGATTATAGAAAAAAAAAAAAAAAGTGCAGAGCTGATAATAGCTAATTCTCTGCTAAAATATAGACTGAAATGACTGTGTAAAAGAGTTTTTGGGGAGCTGAGGTCTAATGTGGCCAATATGTTTTTTAGGTTTAGGGATTTGAGGAAACCAATCAAGGCATTTTGCTTTTCTGATGCTAACATACATAAAAATTGATAGCATTAAGGCTATTAAATGATATGTAGGCTGTTCACAAAATCAAAACCTTGACTTTTAGTGAAAGCTGATTTTAGACCAGCGGCTGCAATGATAAAAACACATTTATGAAATGATTAAATTATTGCACATTACAAACTTTTTTTTGATGCTGTTATTATTATTGGTGCTTCTTAAGGAACAAGTCAGCATATTAGAATGATTTTTGAAGGATCATGTGACTGGGATGAAAATTCAGCTTTTATTCACAAGAATATAATAAATTAAAAAAGACGACAATTATTTTAAATTGTATTAATATTTCACATTATTACACAGTATAAATAAAATAAAATAAAATAAAATAAAATAAAATAAAATAAAATAATGAAATAAATAATTATCATAGATAAAATAAAATAAAATGAAAAATAAAATATAGAAAAATAAAATAAAATAATCAAAATACATAAAATAAAAAATAACAAAATACCTCAAATAAAATATAAAATGAAAAGTAAAATAAATGAAATGAAATACATAAAATAAAATAACAAAACAATTAATACATAATACATAAAATATAAAAATAAAATAATTATAATGCATAAAATAAAAACATTAAAATACCAAAAAAAAAAATGAAATACATAAAATAAAATGAATGAATGAATAATAAATGAAATATAATACATAAAATAAATAAAATATATAAAATAGAATACAATGAAATGAAAACAAAATAAAAAATAAAATAAAATAAAAAATGAAAAACAAAATGAAATATAAAACAAAATGAAACAGAAAATAAATAAATAAATAAAATACATAAAATGATACAAATTAAAATACATAAAATAACTAAAATAAAAAAAAAAATGAAATGAAAACTAAACTAAAACCAAACAAAACAAACCAAAATAAAATAAAAGCTGGTTCATAAATTATGTACCATTCATATTTTGAACACCTTGCACTGTATGTTAGTTGTAACACCCAATCCAAAAGCTGTATGAAACACCCTTCTTTCATTCAATCCCTCCTCTTGTTCACTTTTAATGTTTTACACACTCTATTATATACGTCAACATGTTCACACCCTGTATAATATATTTAAATGCTTTTGCATAATTAAGCAGTGTCTTCATATCATTGAATGTAAATTAAACACCGCATTAACAATTCAAGCTCCTACTCATGCTTGTACATTGTCTCAGTGGTGCTATTTTTATACCGATGGTGCTTAAGTGTCACTGCCTACACATTTGCCCTTGAAATACTAGAGCACCCCTTCAAATTCACAAGTACATGGATTTATTTGGTTCTGGACCAAACCTGCCTAGCAACTAGCCAGAACACCTTAGCAATTACACTAAAAATGACCCTACTTCATGAACTGCATTTACTTTTGCATTTTGCACAGGTTTTTGCATTCAGAAATGCAGGTTAATGAATGTGAAAAAATTCCCCCCAGTTTTCTTTTTCTTTCCTTCTTTGACTTTTCATTTCCACCCCAGATGCCTCATGCATCAAGTGTCTGAGTAATCACTGCGTGCGCGCTTCCTGTGTTTCTGGGCTGATACTTGGACGTCATGGGGCTCAAAGGCGAGTTGTGGAGAATGAATTCTCTGTATTATCGAATCCTTCATCTGCGTGAGGTAAAAGCAATTTCCTCTCCCAAAAAAAAAAAAAAAACTTGATTACTACCCCTGAGATTAGGGAAACTGCTCAGGCGAGATGATGGGGCACTAGAGCCACAAACACGCTTCGTTCACAGGAACACAAGAAAGGTTCTATGCATGTAGACAGAAGTAAAGATGGTACTAAACCTTAAAAGAAACCTGATTCTGCCACTATCATGCACACTGTCTGTTTTCAACAGTTCAGTAAAGAAGATGCAAGTCAAATCTAGATATGCACACATTTTGAGAGCACTTAACAGACTCCATATGTCCACATGACAAGGCATTGCTGTCCATCACAGCACAGTGTGAGAGATGTCATTATCAGTGTGTTCCCAGTCACCCTTTCATCAGCATCCAAGGTCTGCATTTAGCGTTTTCAGACAAACAGAAAAATGTTCTCAAATGAACAGATCATTCTGTCACCTGTAACTATTGCCTCAACAAAGAGAAGCTATTTTATGCCCACACTATATAGTACGTCCTTAGAGAGACATAGCTCATCACTTGTAACAAGCTCTTGTCTGTTTATGATTCTGTTGGCTACCTTTTCTGTGGTTTCGTAATAACATCCTTACACAAACATGTTATCTGGTTATCTCCACAAATGTGACTGTAAATTCTAGAAAATATATGTCTGCAGGTATAATTTAAAAGTATGACTGACTCACTGACTTATTCATTAAATGACTAAATGACTGAATGGCTCACTGACTCTGACTCAATCACTGATTAAGTGACTCACTCACTGAATGAATCAATAATGAATTTACTAATTTACTGACTGATTCACTCACTCACTACTAGTCAATTATTGAGTCAGTCAGTCTGACTCATTAAATCACTGACTCTGACTTACTGTCTGACTGATTCATTCATTGAATGACTGAATGGCTCTGACTCAATTGATTAAGCGACTCAATCATTCATGTAATGACTGACTGGAAATTCATGGAAACACTGACCCTGAGTGACTCACTCTATCACTTACAGACCGACTCAATCACTGTTTAAGTGACTTACCCACTGACTGATTCACTGATTGACTCATTCATTGAATGACAGACTGCCTTAATAAATGACTGATTCACTGACTGGCTCATTTACTTAAATGAATGACTGATTCACTCACTCACTCACTCACTCACTATTAGTCGATTAATGAGCGAGTTAGTTCGTCAGTGAGTCAGTCAGTCAGTCAGTCAACCGATCACTGACTCTGACTCAATCACTGCTTAAGTGGCTCACCTACTCACTGACTCATTCACTCAATGAATGACTGATTCATTCAGTGACTGATTCACTCATTGACAAACTGACTCAATCACTGCTTAAGTGGCTCGTCTACTCACTGACTCATTCACTCAAAGAATGACTCAATCACTGATTAATCATTCAAGACTCAATCACTGATTAAGTGACTTACTGACTAACTGATTGTCTGACTCATTCATTGAATAACTAACTGATTGATTGACTCACTCACTCACTTACTCACTCAATTAATGCGTGATTCAGTCAACCGATCACTGACTCTGACTCACTGATTGTCTGACATTGTATGACTGACTCAATGAATGACTGATTCACTCACTCACTATTAGTCAATTAATAAGTATGACTCTGACTCACTGACTGACTGACTCTGACTCAATCACTCACTCATTGACTCATTCACTGAATAACTGACTGACTCAATGAATGACTGATTTACTCACTCGCTATTAGTCAATTAATGAGTCAGTCAGTCCATCAGTGAGTCAGTCAGTCAACCGACCACTGACTCTGACTCACTCACTGAATGACTGACTCACTGACTCTGACTCCATCACTGCTTAAGTGACTCACTTACTCACCAACTCATTCACTGAATGAGTGATTCACTCACTGACAGATTCGTAGTCAATTAGTGAGTCAGTCAGTCAACTGACTCATTAAATCACTGACCCCTTGACTTATTGAATGACTGACTGACTCTGCCTCAATCACTGATTAAGTGACTCATTCACTGACTTATTCACTGAATGACTGACTGACTCAATTGAATAACTCATTCAATCATTCACTGACCCACTCACTCGCTCTGACTCACTCTCCAATTCAATGAATTACTGACTGACTCAATGAATGTCTGACTCAATGAATGAATGACTCAATTCACAATTCACTTACTTTAAAAATAATCCACAGACAAATATTTAATTAAATTATTATAAAATGGTTGGGCTGAATTTCACACAAAAATAACTATATTGTGATGTATCTTATTTTTTATGTAACAATGAATATGGCCAATTTTAACTTGAATGTACAAGGCTTCATGTGTCAGTAGCTTTCAGTTATTTGTACAAAAACAATTTGTTATGCTGATATATTGCAAAGTGGTATATCATATAACTATTATCGTAATCACACACACTGGTTTTTATATGCACAGGAATATGCACAGGAAACGGCTTACTTCCATGTTGCAAACTAAGGTGGATACTATTACCGCAATGTCAAACTCCTCAAACCACAATATACTTTTTTGGTCATAGCACCCAGTTATCCAGTGGAGAGATGACCTGCAAAAACAGAGCAGAGTGAGCGGCTGCATCAGCAGGGAGTCGGGCCCACTGACGGCAGGTGGTCTGACCCTTTACACCCATGGAGAGAAAGGAGCCTGGGCTATATGAACACTTCTTTTGCCCAGACATGGGCCACAGGTCACTCAGGCGCAGCAGAGCAGAAAATAGAGGAAGAGAAACTCAGTGCACCGCAGAGTTTGTCTTTCTCTGCCTTCTTGCAGCTTTCTCTCTCTCTTTTTTCTCATACGACCCTAGCGATGTCTGCCGCACAATACAAAAGGGAGCAGAAATTACACAAGCGAGATGGAGGTACAGAAAGCCAACGCGGCTGTAACCTCGTGGGGGTGAATTTGAAATGCGTTTGGTTCTCCTAATAGACATGTGCTTTTATCTTTCTTTGATTGGAAGCAAACGCAGAGTTTATGAACAAGTGACACACTGAAGGCTGAAATACTGCAACAAATTACCAGGGTTTTTTTTTTCCCTTCTTTCACATCATAATTCTTTTATTAATATTGAGCAGGAAAAAATGCATTAAAACTCAATAATATACTCCCACAGCTCCACAAAAGACATTTCACAAGTCGAGATATTGACTCACTTGACTCAATGTAGCATCGCAGTTCGTTCAAAATGCTATTTTGACAAATCTCCAGTGTGATATTTTAATAGAAAGCCAGAATTTCTATTAGGCTGTTTTTAAAAAGAAATTAATAATCCAAAAATGAAACTTCGGTCATTATGTAGTTCCAAACCAACATGACTTTTTGCATTGTACACAAAAGGATGATTGTTGAATATTGTACAGTACTACAATAAACAGACTTTCAAAAAAAAGACACAGAAGCACCAGAAAATGATCAAAAAAGCGGTTCATGCTACTAATATTCTTGCTTTTTGAAGGTGTTAAGAACAATCCAAAATTTAAGTCATTATTCACTGATAATTATCCAATTCAGTTAGCTGCGAATAAGTAAAACTCAAGACCAAATCAGTATGATTCACAAAAAAATGTTTCAAGCTGCTTTGTAAACCGAATCAACCAATTCCTTGAAAATATCCAACTAAATTCACGAGGTGCTAGTATGTTATCATCAAGTAGCTGTTTGTTCGCTGCTTTGTTCCTTACAGAAAGCCATTGTGCTGTATAACTTCAGAAAACGTAGAAAAGGCAATTTTTTTGTCATTTTAGAGATTGTTTATTAATTTTGGATGAACTATTGCCGTAATAAACATTGTTTGTTTGCTCATTTCAACAGCTTAAATAAAAAGACGACGGCTGTTTTGTTGAGCGAGAGAGGAAAAGGTGCAAAAGTGCACACAAGGGCCCATTAGCGGGTCAGAAAATTCCTGCCGGGTGCATGACAAACACTGTGTTCTTTTACAGGCTAAAGTGTCTGCCGGAATCACATCAGCAAATTGCTGGAGCTCGGAGCCGCGGCTGAAAACAGACTCATCAAAGAAAAGAGCCTTTTAAAACTCTCCACAGCATGATTGTTGTTCAAGGTTACAGATATTTCCAAATCCATAGGGGAGATAACTACCTAGACGCCAACGTGACGATGTGAAGATACTCGGCGAGAAGAGATACAGCCTCAGACCCCTTGCAGATCAGTGTTGAATTATGGGAAATGCGGCTATTGTTCAGAACAGAACATGTACAGTATTTACTGTAGCTTAATCCTATTTGCGAGAACAGAGTCAAAATTGAGTCTCAGCTGGATACTGACAAACAAACAGCCTATTTTCAGTCCATATTAACAGGCTAGCAGCTTAGACAGGACATAAGTGATATTTACCTTTATGACAAATTAATACTTATAAAACTATTAAGACAAGACACTTTTTTGGCAACAAATAGGGAACTATGAGCCACAATGGGATGGAAGTTTCAGTCAGACTGTTTATCTATCACCTGCAGAGCCAATTCACCCACATTAAAGTGCCCAAGCCTGAATGCACCATCAGATCAGATGTAGCACCAGATAAATCACTCTGAATGAGACCGAACTGGCGCTCGACACTGGCACCGAGCCCGCCTGTAAACGTTTACCAATAGCACTAGGAGAATGTTTCAACACCATTGTGTTATTGATTAGTCATTTTTCATGCCGATGACCATCGTAATCAGCGTCAACAGCACGTACGCGGGAGCGTGCAAGATGATGCATGGGAAAGGAATAATGCCACGGCTAATGGAATCAATGTCACATGATGCACGCCACCACCGCGTCGAGAACCCATTGACACAGATCTCATTGACAGCCAACGACGACATGCATTAAATCACACCTGTGTGGAACAGCACACAGCTTTATAAATCTGAGACAAAGAAAAATAAGTTTCACGTTAGCCATAAATCTTTTTATATGGGCTTTCGAAAACAAAACTCCATTGGTTATATGACCTTTCAAACTAATATATGATGACACAATACAGACCAGTATTACAGATTATGACAAAGGTTACTAAATTTGATTCATCCGGCACTCAGAAGCCTGTCACTTGATTCACAAATCACACAGGAGCAGAAAAATATAATACAGTATCTATATACACAGTTTTCGGTTACGTATCATTGTCAGAATGTAGAATGTTTCATCGCTATCACAGACATACTTTGAGTAGCCAGATCCTGACCCTGGATCAGAGGGAAAGGATAACTCCTACACAAAAGCAAAAGGCAACAGCGATTGCCTGTAGATAAACTGACGTGCCATTTTGGACTCCATCATTCTTTCACAGCCTCCATTGATTCACAGTAAATATGAAGGGGGACCTGACATTTAGTGCTGGCTGTTTGGAGACTATTGACTGTCTGGCTAGATGAGCAATTTCATTTCCATTGATCAAGTGCTGCTACAAAAATCAAGATTGCACTACAAACAGGAGGAAGAGTTGATTTTAAGCTTGTTAGTGTGCAGAAATGGAAACTTAAAAGGTGGTTTCATAAACAATTTCTTTGGGTGTATCCACAATTTTATAAATTTTTAGCTACTTATATTTCATAAAAACTTCTCTAATTTCTTTAAAATTGTATAATAATAATAATGCATTGTTGAGAGAGTTTCTGAAGTTTTGCTAGCTTATAAATCCTCTTAAGGTTGTAACTCAACAGGATTTAACAGGATTCAACAAAACACATAGTCTTAATAGTTTAATGCTGATGATAATTGACAAAATATACTGTATAGTCCAGGGGCGTCGTATATGAGGAGGCAAGGGAGGCAGTGCTTCCTCAAAATATTTGATGAGAAAAAAAAATTAAAAATAAAATTGTAGGACAAAAATAAAACAACACCAGTATCACAAATCATTTGCTTTTTTAAAGAAACACTGTCCAACAGTGATATCAGCAGGTAAAAGTTACAGCGGGAAGATGCAACTCTTTCGCCTCCCCTAAGCCCATTGAGTTTTAACACACCCCTGAAAATGTGAGTTTGATGAGGGGTAATTTAGAATGAATGGAAATAGGAGAGAAAGGAGGCAATGCATCCATTGTGATATGATTAGATATGACTGGTTTTTGATTGGCTGTGATTGGTTCATGTGATAAATCCCACCTTGTGTTCTTTCGCAAATCAGTCTGAATGAACAATATAATGGAGTTAATGGGAAGAATAATTTAAAAAAAAAGTAAACCACTCATACACTTAGATATAACCACTCTGTTATGTCAAAATAAGACTTAAAATGGCATGAATACATGATCTGTTGGAGTTTTTAGTGAGTAATCAGTCAAATCTGAAGTAAATTTCAGTGCATGTCACCAATATTTACCAAGCTTTGATAACTGATGATCTGAAAACTGTAAAAATAGTTGAACATAAGTTCACAAATAAAATATATTGTTTAAAATGTTACTGCCTTGAGTTATTATTTTGGAATAAATGTAAAATGCTTAAAAACACTAACTTGATTAGATTCATTCTTGGATCATAAACAGAAAATTGATTACTTTGTTAAAGTAAAAAAAATATATTTTTTCTCTCTCTTTTTTTGATAGTGTAAGTAATGTTTAACCAAGAAAATGTGACTTGGTGTCAATTTGCATTTGATTTAAAAAAAAAAAAAAAAAAAATGAATGAATGAATGAATCTCAGTTAGTACTATACTTACAAGAACAAAAATGCTTTTGTAAATAAATATGCACGCACACACACACTAAACTGAGCGGTATTTTGTTCTATTTTTAGGAAGTGTTGATTGTGCTGAGCTGCTGTGTCTGCCTGTAATTGTTTTGTCTGTTTTTAGAAGAAATGGGGAGGGGGGGTCTCGGCACCGTCCTTTTTTCTGTAAAGATCAATACGCATTTAATTTTTAAACTAGCGTTAGGCACTGACACTGATGAGGCCTGAAGAATGGATTTTAGTTAAAGAACAATGCAGAGAAAGCCGACTGAATTAAATGCCTCAAAATCAGCCTCTGAGAATGAGCTCTGATGACAAGTGAACATCACATAACCACTCATCCAGCTTTGTCCTCGAATATGAGTATTGATTTATGTTCAGCAGGTCTAAATTAAGAAAAAAGATCTTCATCTAAAAGACAAATTGAGTTGTAGGGAACGAATTGCACATAAAACACTTGTCATATTCATTACAGCCCATTATTGACACATAACTCACACAGTGATACAAACTAGATGGATCCTCATTTACAATCCCGGACGTTTAACACATATTTCATTTAGTATTTTGTTTAAAATGAACAATAATGCAATACCATACTATATACACTATATATGAACAATATTTAATATTTTGCCAATTTTACATATCTTTTTGAAACAGAATGTTGGAGAAAAACCAAACAAAATAAAACAAACCACACAAGACAAACCAAACCACACAAACCAAACCACAACAAAAAACAAAACAAAACACACAAGACAAACCAAAACAAAACACACAAGTGTTGAAATGAACAACAATGCAGTAACATAGTATATACACTAGATATGAACTATATATTTTTTTCTTTTTGTAATTTTACATATCTTTTCAAATAAGAAAGTTGGAGAAAAACAAAACACACAAGACAAACCAAAACACAAAAACCAAATCACACAGACAAACCAAAGCAAACAAACAAACAAAAACACACAAGACAAACCAAAACACAAAACAAAAAACAAACTAAAACAAACAAAAACCACACAAGACAAACCAAAACACACAAACCAAAACACACAAATTAAACCAAAAAAAAAAAAAAAAAAACACACACAAGACAAACCAAAACAAACAAACAAACAAATAAAC